>OY365807.1:5646438-5999330 GCA_959347315.1 Bimastos eiseni | reverse complement strand
GTATATGTATTTATTCCAAAAATAGCTTTTGTGTAACCTAAGAACGTACTGTATTTCAGGTTTTATGCATGCCATGATTATTCAGGCCACTATATTATATATATTATATATATATATATATTATAAGGGCATCAATTTGAATACAATATAGGCATTCAGCGTGGTCATGGTAAGAAACATATATCTGTACTGAATAAAACAGCTGAAAATTGAGAGCTCTTGAATTATCAGCTTCTGATGCAATAAGAATGATACAAAGTACATTTGCTTTTGATATCTGATTAGATATAGGTTGTCATGTGTGTATAACAGTTCAGATTCCCAAGATCAGAGAAACAATATAACAACACTGACCCCAGGCAAACGACATATATATATGTCGTTATATATATAATGGTCCAGAGTGGGGCTACAGTCAATGGTGTAAATATAGTGGGCCGTTGAGAGTCGTGCTGTCAGAATAGCGCTGCATAATTTAGGTCACATGTCAAACCTAGGAAGAATATATCAGCCAGCATATAATATGATCAATTATGATACCAGGGAACAATAAGCAGATCTCTCACTCTCTGTATATATATATATACATTTGCATACATATATACGCACACTTATATATACATGAAGCATTTGATAGCATTCATCCATTCTTTTCAGTCTACTTCTCAATTACACTCGCATCGGTCATCATCACCTAAAAACAAACGCAAACAACAGTGACCACAGGCAACCGCCAAGATTTGGCTCATGGCTTCATCCCTTGAAATCGCGATTTACAACACTGCAGCAAACTTCCCGCATTGGTTTGGTTGCACTTTTCACACGTTTGACGTTTGACGGGAGGCTGTCCACGAGCAGCTTGCAAGATGGTGGTAGTGGCCAAAGCTGCGCACGCACACACACACACGCACACACACGAATACAGGCACGAAGGCATATGAGTGGCATATCAAGTACAAGTGGGTAGATGGATATAATTATAATGACTATGAAGCATGATCATTGTTTCAATTGTTATTTCCAGTGCATTTCCCTCAGCTGTCTACTTGGCCCATTTGAGCCTATTCAGATAGACTGACCACACCGGTCCATTTGTTTAAGATTGTAAACCAGGCGGATGAGATGCTTTGGAGAGATCTGATTGGTAGCTAGCAGGCGGCTGGTATTCATTAGACCACACCCTAAAAACTTGGCCTTTAAGGAGAAAATTAGGCTTTCAAGCATGCTGCACACGGTTCATAAGAAACAAATGAAAGTCTATTCATAAGAGTACCACAGCAGAAGGGCACTCAACTTATATGAGGAGTTGGCGATTATTTAATGAGGAATTCAATATCTCTGTTGACAGTCAACCATGCCAACCACACTTGAACCACTAGACTATAACAATCTAGTTAGCACATCCACGATCTCACCCACCACAGCCACCATCACCATTACTACCACCACCATCAAAATCATCACCACTACCACCATGACTCTCACCACACCATGACCACCACCACACTGACCATTGCCATCACCACCACACCGACCATTACAATCACCACACTGACCATTACCACCACCACACTGACCATTACCACCACCACCACACCGACCATTACAATCACCACACTGACCACTACCACCATTAAAATGACCATTACCACCACCATACTAACCATTACCACCAGCACCAAATCGACCATTATAATCACCACACTGACCATTACCACCACGGCTATTGCCACCAACAAATCCACTATCACGGCCATCAAAATGATCACCAGCTGCCTAGGCAACACCACCAGTGTAATTCCGCACAAGACAATCTAGGTCCACATGAAGTAAGTTCATTAGCAAGATGGCAGACTGGTGTAGAAGCCGTAATTCGCTTACCCTAATGGAATTACTAGGCAGATGACACTTTCTATAACACAATCAGATATAAAGACGCACAGACGCCGGGACATACGAACCGACACGCGCACCTGATCTGCTAAAGTGGGACGGAAATCTCAAAACACCCAGCTGATGCCCCACCAATATGTCTAACCACCCAGTTAACAACGCCTCACCATAGAAACCAACAGACTGTAAAGTAATCGTAATCGTGGTCTACAAACTAGGAATTTTCAGTTGTTCTTATATTTGCTAACATGCTCTTAAACCCAGACTCTAATTATTCACTTGGCTAAGCGTTTCTTAATAGCATTATCAATAACCTAATTAATTGTAACTGTTAATTGTAATTCATCCTCTTCATCCTCATCCTCCTCCTCGTTCTCCTCCTTGTCGTCGTCATCATCATCATCATCATCGTAGTCAATATTGCCTTCAACTCAACAACTCCATGTTTCGCCGGTTTCATTAGCGTATTAATACATCACCACATTGAAGAATGCAAAGAATGACATCTACACCTATAAACACACTGGCACTGCTCTATCACCCAGTTAACCCACCCACCACTGCCGCCATCACAGTCATCACCCCTATCACCATGACTTTCACCAAACCAAAACCACCACCACACTGACAATTTACCACCACCCACCACCGCTTTTGCCACCACCAAAACCATTACCACAACTACCAACATTATGTTTGGCACTTTCTGCTGAATATGATACTGATAGAGCTATGTAACATCACAGTAGTTATCATCTTATGTATAACAGTTTTGCATCGGTCTTACCTTACATGTAGCTTCTAGTTTGTACCTTCTATCTTTGCGATGAGTTAAACTATGTATACAAATTCTTGAGAGAAAGAAATATAGACGTCAGGAGACTATTTAGAAATTTTAGATCTTCATGACTCAAGAAGCCAAAGAGGGTCTCGAAATCAATGGTTAGATGTAGGAGTTGCAGACGTGCACTAATATAGGATCATTAGCACAGGATGGTCATAGAAGCCATTAGAAGCTTCTCTGCTCCTTTGAGGGTTGGCCTTCTTGGGCCGACCATTCTGGACCAATGTCAGCATCTGGAGGCTGTGGTCATTAGGGGAATGAAGGTCCCAGAGGATTCCTTAGACCTGTGGGCAGCTCTGATTAAGCATGCCATGTCATAACAAAGATGATTAGCTTCAGTGGTCACCTCCTCCTCCTCCATCATTTGGGCTTGGGTGAAGTTCCTCATTAGACTGTCTGATTGGGCTGTCTATAAGTCTACAGAGAGTCAACCAGTTTTAATTCAGAGCAACAGTGGAGGGGTTCAAACTCACTCCAACAACCCAAAATTAAGACACCTCCCTCTCTGACCTCAGAAAAGATTTATAGAAACATGTGCCTCTCAGTTACAAAAAGAGAAAATAGTAACCAAAATGAGAAATAGTAATGTATCCCATTCACAGAACACCTGTGAACAACACTTTATACGAATGTGGCTTAGGAAACTATATGCCATACCATTTTATGTTAGAACTTTGTAAATAGTTATAATAATCTTCATTTATTGATTTCAAACTGACACACCGCAGTATGATTATAAGTATAGCATAAATGGATAATCAGAAGTTACCACAAAAGTCGAATTTAACGAATCTAAGTTGGTCAAACTGGCAAGGACTTGCCCAGAAATTCTACAGCTATTGGATAACTTTCATCAACCATGTCAACTGCACGATATAAGTCACAAAAGCAGCACAAAATGAGCAGAAACTAATATAATAGTCAGAAGGGGAAGTTTAGTAGTCTCTGTGGTCTGGCGTACTCCCAGACTGATTTATTACTGGCAAGAGGAAGAAAAGAAGTTGTCATTAAGCCAATTCACCAATCTGTCATAAACACATCTCTCCAACTGCTTCTTAGATAACAAAATGTCTATGTTGAAATGTCATTAATCACCTACTCCAATATAACCATATAACCTTGCTCAGTAGACAGCTTTAGATAAACTTCACTAACAGTGTACAAAACAAAAATACCTAGGTATCTAAAAATATATGTCTATATAACCTATTTATTACAAGTTATTACTGGTTATTCAGATTGTGCTTTTCTGCTGCAGCCTCATGCCAACACTTGTTTACCCGAATGAAACAGATCTAATATGATCTGTCTGTTGATGAACATCACCAATATATAAATAAAAAAATCATAATTAGTATCATATTTGATCATTAATTAAGATCAGAATGTTTCAGATTATTGATGCAGAAACATTTGGAAGATGCCAATGCAGTATATTTTAAGGTGCGCAAATAGTTACAACAATGAAAAATATAATAACAAATCAATAAATAAACCAGACAAAAAAACTAAACGCTTGATAATTGTAGCTACAAAATCAATCAAAAATACTCTATATAGTGCCCCTCCAAGATATCTACTCAGAGGTGCTAGTATTGTACTAGAATCAAAATATAGTTTGCTCTGGTACATAAGTTTTTAAACCACACAAAAATGTGCCATGACTGATACATTTGGTGAAGTGACATAAATTATTCTTAGTTATAGTTAGTTGCTTACGGTTAACTAGTAACTTCTATGGGATGTGATAAATTTCTGCAACCAAAAATTCAGCCGCACTATAAATGTAAATTTTGCTTCTATGATTGAAAACGTACACAATTTTGTGAGTGATGGATAACCTTTGCACATGTATACACAAATTGCACGTTGTTCAAAACACCTACATTGTTTTAATATGCAGTGTGGTGAAGGTCGGTTAGGGTCAGGTAAGGCATAAAGAGGGTCGGTTAGGATCAGGTAAGGCATAGTAAGAGTCAGTTAGGGTCAGATAAGGCATAGTGAGGATCAGTTAGGGTCAGGTAAGGCATAAAGAGAGTTGGTTAGGGTCAGTTAAGGAATAGTGAGAGTCGATTTAGGTCAGGTTAGGTGTCGTGAGGGTTGGTTAATGTCAGTTTTATTTTTACACATAGACAAAAAACCTTTGGCCGAAGAATGATCAAATATTCGGCCACAGAAGAACCTCACAACTTCTAGTATGTAGTATACTATAATGGAATTATATTTGGGTGTAATCAGGAAAACAATATCTAGAAGATAGATCAATGTCTCAAAGATGTTTAGATACTGACATGCAGCTGCAAACTACAATTGCCCAAGGATTATATTTGTTAATTAAATATATAATTTAACTACATCTGTGATCATTCTGCAGCAAGTAATAAATGTGTGCATCAGATTCACATAGAACTTTGTTTCTAACTAACTTGCTTATTAGCCTTCTCAAGTATGCTAAAAGACATATAAAATGTGGTAACTGTGTACTTACCAGTGAAACGAGTAAACTTAGAAACTGAGCCAAGTCATTCACTTCCTTCCTTCAAAACGTGGCTCAAAACTCACTATTTATCCTCTTTTTCAAAGAACATGGAAATGTAAGTGCAACTTCTTCAACTAACAACTGAATATCCAAGTCTAAGAATCACATTTCGGTGTGACCACCTTGAGCACATCACAAATTCAATTAGTGCTCAATAAATATTAATGTCGTCGTAAAGACATTAGTGTCATCACTTCTAATTTCAAATTCGTGACTTCATGAATGCCAATCTAAAAAAGGCATCAATGGCTTAGAAACCGGAAGTCATGACTACACAATACGTGCACCTTTGCCAGGCACAGCCATATAGTAAGTATCTCCCTTCATCTGCTCTGTAATGCAGGCATGCTCCGACTCCGATCAGCTAAACTACGCTGGTCCCATGTTTCAGAGTAGCTCGGAGGTCATGCAGAGTATATTTCGTCTGGAGGGCAGCCAATGAATGGTGCGCTGTCTGGGTCTGTCTGACTGTCACTTGGGTCCCATTGACTGCTCGGGGGGAGGGGGGGCTGCCTGGCAAGACCACTGACTGGTTGGTCTGCCCCGGTCATATATGTATACACACTGCTTGCTTCTGCTGGCAACGTCACTTGAAGCCTTAAATGTCAACATTCAAAAACTCACCAGAGACTACTTAAGGATCACCGTTACCACAACAGTTGGCTTCACATACAGTCAAATCCTGTTCATATATATACATACATATCAAACATATATATATATATGTACAATTCATACATATTGCATATATATATATATACAATATATATATTTGTTCTGTAAATATTTCTTCTTTTAATATATATATATGTATTTTATGCACATAAATATAACATATTACTCATACATATACAACATTATATAATATATATATATATTGTATATATAAATATATAATGAAAATGACTTTTCTCTGTTAATACATACATACAAATTATGTACCTAAATATTATATTATTCATGTATATACTATATATATTACATAATATATATATTTATGCATATCATGTGCATATATCATATATTATTCATACATATATACAATATATATATATATATACACTACATAAATATATATAAATTTCTTTAGCTAAACAGATAAAAAGGCTTTCCTCTGTTTGCTTACTGCTTAGTCTCTACTTTTAGGACTATAGCAAGTCTGTCTGTGTGTATGCTTCTGTCTTTCTGTATGATATATGTATATATATATATATATATATATATGTATGTATGTATGTATATATATATATATGTAAGTGTGTATGTAGGTAGGTATGTATGCATGTATGCTGAAATCGAAAGTTATATATAAATTCCCGAATGAAAGAACAAATGATCAAGGGGAATAAATGTTTCTCTGTCTGTCTGTGTTTTGTACTTCTGTTCGTTCGTCCAAACGCCCGTCTACCTGCCTGCAATACATATGCTGAACGCGAGATGAAGGCAAGCCGTCTATAAAAGCAGAACAGCCCTCTAGATCAACAGACCCATTGTCATAGATAGAAAGCGCCATAGCCGTCTTATTGGCAACACCCAGATCGACCTCAAATTGAAATAAACCTCACCGGAAAATTCGTATAAGCTTTTAGTGAGTACTTACTACAGAACTCGTCAGCATGTGCGTATTTTATAACCCACTCGTGCACTCACTCACTCACTCTTCCACTAGCTAAGTTGATCACTCACTCAACCACCCGTTACGTAACTCTCTTGCGCTCTCATTTTCACACAGGCAAAAATTATTCCACTGGCTTTTAATGACCACCGCACCCAAACAAAACCGTCACAACGGCGTAACTCGGGTAAAACATTTAACAAGTGTTCTAGTAAGCCCTCGCTACTACGGCATAGTGCAGAATCTAAGGGCTTAATTGTCATTATTCACTCACCTGATTGTCAATAACTCCGAATGTCCTGAAATTGAGCGATTTTCTCTGCACCGAGACCAGGACATTTTCGATAAGGCTCTCTAAACTCTTTTTGCTTCCATTGCCATTCCACCAAGTGACCTGCAAGATTTCGTCTGGAAGATAGTGATTGAAATCTTTTCCATCTGGTTCGCTCACTAACCAGCAACACTAATCATTAGTGTGTCAAAAGTTTTAAAATAAAAATCCGGACTACAAACACGTGCAAAGACCTATAGCTGAAAACCTGAAGTCATCGCAAATTTTTATTTTTTCTCACATAACACGCCACTACTGCGAAAAGACGCCAAAACGATTAGCCAGGGCGCCGAACTTTAAACACAAATATATTACCCGTCGCAACGGTAATGATTTATGAAGCACTACACCTGAGCGCTATAGTTCTCGGGCTCTCTGAGCATAGTCGTTTATTCATACAAAGGCCTCAGCATTTGCATAATAATTAATGGACAGACAGCTGTGATTCTGAGCGTCTGGCCACAATGAATGTGAAAACTGGTTCGCTATTATGATTGAACAAACCTTGTCTCTATCTCTCCGCGAACAATTGGCCTCATTCAAAGGCAGATAACGACAGAGAACAACTCTAAAAGTGATATCTGAATATTAACATAAATGTTGATGTGTTATGAACTTATCATTCTTATCATGATTTCTTATTATTACAAGCCTACACAGCAGGCTCGTCTCACGATTCTGCGCCAGACGATAATTTATTCCAGTATGTTCACCAGATGGCACTAGATATTCACGTGGCAAATAATTTTTTGGGAACGGCAATTGCATTAGCTACGCGACAACTCGCTGTATAACAGCATATATAGGCCTACTGTTTCAAACAAGTTTCTTTAACACAACCTAACCTGATCACCTGACCTCTAAACTTCGACCCCAAATTAAATCAAAATCGTTGATAAGCATATAATTCTAAGCCTCTGTTTGTAAAGACAGTTTCTAGGACCGCACGCGACTGTTCATTAGCTGCCGAATTCGGCGAGCTGTCTCTAACCTGTCCATCCAGAGCCGGATTGACCATTAGGCAATTCATGACCGTGCATAGGTCCCCGCCACTTTGCACACCATCCGAATGAAAACAACCTCCAGATAATCGCCTTCAAGCTATTCACAATGCTCTCGCTCGTGCTCCTATTAAAACCTCTGGACAATTCCTAAACTTCTCACCTCAAACAATTCCGCTGGCTTAAATAGCCCGTACTCATAGAGCACAAACTGTAATCGCCCCATATACCGACAACATGCTTCAATTCTCTCCGCCCTCTTAGCTCCATCAGTAACCGTTGTTTACCATCCAACCAGTTCGCTCAACCCTCACAACTTCCGCCCAAACACTTCTCTACCCTTCCATCGCCTCACGACTGAAATTTGCAAATCGTTGTACATAGCTGTTCCGCCTCTTTTAGTCAAACTCTAGCCCATCCAACGAACTCATTCAACCGCACTTCATATAATCTCTGTCAGGCCTTTCATTCAAAGCTGAAAACACTTCTTTCCTAAAAAAATTGTCCCATCTTTCCTCATCGTCCTCTTCCTCTCAAGTCGCTCCAGTTCCAAGAATCAATCGCTATATATCAGCGTCTGTTACCTGTTTCGATTCGATTTTGACCTGGCGTGTCAATCGCAATTTTTAGTACTGAGCCCCTGTGAGTAAGGTGGTTCCCGAAAATCCTCATTTTAGGTGCTGCAAAATTAACATGTTCAGAGATTACGGTTAGCCCTACTGAATCAACTTCGAACCTACCAGCAGGCCAAATTCCAAATGGTGACTGTAAACAGGTCAGTGCCCAATTGATGAAGTACATTGGGGAGTGGGGACTTGATGTAGCGTCGGTGTTTATAACCTGCATGCAGTCTCTATAATGCGACTTTTATTTGGCGAAGAGAAATCTCGAAAAGTTACATTTCCATGTACCGCAAAAAGTGGCAATTGATACCTTCGATGTGATGATATTTTTTTAAATATTAAGTTAATAATATCGATGCAAACAATAGCATACAGAAGCCAAGCCAAGGTGACTTCGAAGTCGTCATTGTTTCTAACCAAGGTCTGATTACTGTTTACCAATAGGAAGAAAATGATGCCAGTCCACGCGTAAATGCCTTTAAAACTCTTTTACTCTAACATTCACACTCAGAGTCAATCAGACGCCCCTCTATAAAAGGTTGCCAACAAGAGTCATTGAAAATTATGTTGCGGTTGATATGCATGTAAGATAACTTCGAAACGAGGACTATTGGATATAGTTCTGTCAACTCAAGAAGAGTAAACTCATGTGTTATATCAGCATATATTTTGTAATAAAATCAAAATAAAGTAGGCCCTATGAAGTCTACACAACATGAAAATGTACACTCTGATATCAACATATACTGTATCATAAATTAAAAATAAATTATGAAAGCTACAGCAAATAAAACAGCGATGACACAGTCGGGTTAAGCGTATATTTGCCATCGTTATGGTTCCTAAATAAAACTATACAAATTCAATAATTGCAAAATACGTATATCGAAGGGAGGTAGAATGTTGAAATCTCGATCTGGAATTGATCAGTTGCAATTCACCACCACACAAGAGGTAGGCCTACATATATAATCACTAAACATCCACCATTATCCCCCGCGGCTACTCTATCTAGTAAAGTCCTCGGGTTTCTAACCAGTTAATGAGTTCATACATCCACTCATCTGATCCTCCACCCTCCAAATCTCTACCAAAACGACACCCGCCTTAACAGCCACTCTGCCCATCAGACCCCATGGCAACCGGACCCAAGTCTCCTTCTGACGGCAACTGAGACAACCCTACAGACTCCACGCAGCGCTGCTGAATAAGCTAACTCTTTAGTGGTGCTTTGGAACTTTAGAGTTAAAGATTGCTGTTACGATAACAGTACAGTCGCTAATTATGTGCCTGCATTAGTTTGCATAAGCTTATCACAGGTTTTCACAGTATTTTAGTTTACATAGCGCCTTTAAAACTATAACATAACATAGACCTGCTGTAATTCCAAAGACCTTACAAAAGTTGCATGCAGGAAATCGCCCTTATATAAGTTATTAAAGTGCAGATTAGAAGTCTATATACATTAACTGCCAAAATAAGGCTCAATATTTAAGCAAACTAAAGATGGCCTACAGAATACCCGATGGACAGTTTAATCAGTTCTATAGGCCTAGCCTATGTCTGTTAAATTAATATAACTCTATATATTAGGCCATTTACATAGCGCCTTATAAGAACCACTCTAAGGCGTTAAAATTCTACGTTGAATTCGTCTATTATAGTCACAGTAACTCGATATGGAATTTATTAGGAGCCAGAATATTTATCTTAGCGTGAAGACAATCACCGCCACAGCCACATGGTTGGCCAGACAACACTTCCGGTGGTGCTTGACCTTGATGTTGGCTGTAGGCCGTCTGAAGCTTTCGATGCTCCTCGACAACAGTCGATTCCAGCTTCAGAATCATTGATTTATATAGCGCCAGTTTGCGATCGACATCACCGAGTTCGAACTGTGGCAGATAGCGTTCCATTGTGTCTCGGTCGATGTGTCCGTTTGAGGCCACCGTATTCCTCGAGAGTCGATCAATGGCCATTTCCTGTATGTCGCAATCCCGGCATTCCGTCTGCTGGAAGTGTTCGAACTGCGGGTGGTGGGCTTCGAAGCTAAAATGGCGGTTTACCTCTTCGGTTAAGATGGCTTCGAATCCGGGTCTGCCGCTAGCACCGATGTCTCCGAACTTCCCGCAGGTGACGAATACGTAGAAGGCGTCCTTCGTGTGGTCGTGGACCAAGCCAGTTTCCAAGGCGACGATCTTCGCCACCTGGCGAACGAGAGTGATGTGAAAGATTTCTCTGTCTACGAATCGGTCGCACAGATCTTCCAGTTCACTTGGAACGAGTGTCAGAAGGATTGGGAGCAGAAGATTGCGAGAACGTCTTTCGAAAGTACCAAGCGCTGACAGGATTTGAAGATATATATCAATGCAACAATCGTTTGAACCATAAACCTATCAAAGAAAAGAAAGCATTTCGTAATCGCAACTGTTCATTTATATAGCGTCTATCCAAGGAAATTCTTCAGACGTAATCGTAATTGTTAGCTCCAATTATACACAGCGCCACTCGTATGCCATGTGCAGGGCATAAGCTTCTTTACGATAGCTTCATCAACTCATTGGAGTTGTCTAAATGGTAGTCATAAGGACGTCCGAGTCGGCGAGTCTGAGAATGAGTCCTATTGTCCGTATAAGTTTGAGTTCCAAGGGGGTCCTAGAACATGGAAGAAGGTCCTATAGCCCGTAGACGAAGGTCCGGCTTCTTGGCAATGCGTCCTCTAATATTTTTTATATACTGCTGAGCACAATAAATTATGCATCTGCTGAATGTGATGATAGTTAAATTACGATCATATCTGAAAGTCAATGGTGATAAGTTCTGATAACCTAAGAAAAGTCCCTAGTCTAACGATTAATTAGGGAACGCATCAGCCAAGGAACATGAGTTCATGGCGAGGAGACTTGATATACTAAGTTTCATGAAAAAAATGTGTGTTCATATTAATATTATATATATATATATATACAATTTATAGGAACCCGGCCAATATCTTTATAAGTCCGTAAATATATAATGGAATAAAATATATATAGTTCAGATTCAGACAGTACGTCAGACACAGACACAGAGAAGAGATATCATTGACGTTGATGCTGTTAGCGAGTGTGATTGTCGAGTGATATGATTACTATTTCTGCAGACTGTCGTTCAATTCCGGTTCTTTCGACTTCCGACAGGGTCACTGTGACGTCACTGTTGCAGCTGCCAGGAATGATCGCCTCTGGCTTCGGACACTGTTTCTTTACCTGAAACCAACCAAGACGATAACGATTATATGATTGCAGTGATATCGAAGGCATTGTTCTTTAAACCAATTTTTATTGTGGTTATTAACAATTAATATAAATAAATGATAATTAAAATATTAATGTGACAATTATTGCTGCTATTATAGTTTATGACGACAATGATGACGATTGCTTTGGTGCTGGTGATGATATAGCGAGGATGTTGTTGTTGTCGTTGATGATGACGACGACGGCGGTGACGATGAAGATGTTGATTAAGATGATGATGATGATGATGATGACGACGACGACGACGACGACGAGGTTGACGATGACGATGATGATGATGATGATGACGATGACGATGACGACGACGATGACGATGACGATGATCATGATGCTTATGATGCTTATGATGATGATGGTGGTGACAGATAAGAAAAATCACAAGAGCTAGAACAACAAGTTAAACGTGATGAGGAACAAGAGCGATGATGATCAGGGATAAAAACCTACATCAATGACATAGAAACTAACACACAAGGACCCAACCACACATACAAGAGGAGAGAGTGACAGAGACAGAGACAGAGAGACAGAGAGGCAGTCAAACATAGACCGATATTGGGCGATAGAGAAACACTTCAGTAACAGAATTTATGTATACCTGTCTCCGTATCTGACTCGTAAATGACAGATGACTCCCGTTGCCTTGGTAACAATTGTGAAGGTCGATTGTCTGCAACATCTGATCTAATATGCAGACAGTAGTCTATGTTAAGAAAATAATAAACTTATTAATAACTAATTTCTTTTTAGATGTTAATTAACCTGGCTATCACCTATCGCACCTGTGATATCTACCTATACGTTGGATTCTATCAGACAGCAGCACAGATGTCGCACTCGATATTCGTTGGTTCGATTGTGTTCATATTGATCTCTCTAAGATATTTATACACGAATTGCATTGGATCGAAAAGTTTCGCCTTGTAATAAATCACGTTCATACTATTCCACTAGTCAGCTGTCTTGTTATCACCGAGCCATTCATGGTGTGGAATTAACAACGTTCAGAGAATTGCTGCATCGCTTCTTGAATATGGAAACCTGCACGCTTGGGTTTTTTAATGTTTCGTTTGTGAGATTAACATGTGCCAATCACAACGCGTAGGCATACAGCGCAGTAGGCTGTTGAAGGCGTACGTGTTTGACCTTGGCGCTGTAGGCCTCCACTTGAGCGCAGTGGGTCAACACGCTGGCCAGCAGTAAGCTTATCAGGCCCTACATGTATTTGTCTGAAGAATGTGCCTAACAACGCACGGTATATTTGTCTGTCGATAATGCAGCCTTTTATCATATTATTGTTCTTATTAATAATTTATTATCAATGTTATTGTTCATTTTAATATTATTACACTTACTATTACTATTACAGTTACTGTTGCCGTTGCCGTAGACGACGACGATGACGATTAGGGCCTACTAAACAGAACTGACGTTGGTACATTCTTGTTGACTCTTGGACCTCGTACTTCACAGTCCTTGTGCTATATATTGATCTAAGTGAAAATTGAACGCAAATAAATGCAACCCTATACGTTGTTCCGCTCCGACCGTACATGAACGAGTAGGGTCGAGTGGCACACAATTTACACAGACAGCGGTGGTAGGCCTAAAGGATTTAATCCGATCAACGCGCATTGATCGGATTAAATCCTTTAGGCCTACCACCGCTGTCTGTGTGAATGGGCGCGACGCCATTTATGACCTTGACATAGGCCTACTTCAGCGCAAACGCTATATCTAGAAGCAACCAAAAACTTAGAGCTGCAACCCTTCTTGACTTCTTAAAGTGCTGTGAAGTTTTCAGACTGAGAAAACGACTTGTGTGAACAGGACTTGCCCTTGAGAACACCTCAATCATAGCATAAGATCTCAGGCGGACTTCGTATCGACCATACAGGTATAATGAGAACCGGGACCAGAGTCTTCGTCCTCATATACGTCTTATCATCAACTCTGGATGATGTTGGGCCATTGACAGGGTTCTGTCTGTGTTTATGTGGGAGTTCAGCAGTGTGTACTCCCTTAGCTACATATATGCACTGACTGGTTGATAACTAATGAACTCTTGTCGTAAATTAACTACAGCGGCATTTGAGCGTGATCATATGCAACGCTACTGTGAGGTACTTGAAACTATAGATAACCAACTGACTATATGGATTAGTGATTGACAGATTAATGACTTCCATTTGATTCTCAAACCCTCCCTCATCCGTCAACTAAACCTGCTACAAGTCCACACTCTGGCCTCCACTAGACATTGACCTCTGATCATTGGCCACCTCTGTAACAAATGTTAAAATTAATTAATGAATTTCATATATGATCTTCTTTGCTGTATATACTATAAACGCGATAGCCCTACCCTACTTGTTAACTCATCGCTTCCTCTTTGCCTCTGTATTTACGCCAGCTACTCATGTGCGTTTGTGTTCTTCTAAGAATGTTTATCTTACTTCCTTGTTATTGTCCTATGATCGGCTTCCTATTTTCAGTACTCTAGTCTATTTGTCGGTCGCTCTCAGAGTCAGACCCACACGAATGAATTTTCCACGATTACTTATCCCACTGCTTTCATATCATTGTTTCATCACACGGTTTCACAACAACGATTCCAGTAGTTGTATCTGCAGATAAATTCACGAATTTGTCGGCCAATAGAAGAAGATGACGATGATGACGACGACGACGATGATGATGACGATTATGATGTATCGGTCGATGGTATATAACATCATTCATAGGTCTACATATGGTTCATGTCATGAAACATGATAGTGGTGATGATGACGCCGATGATGATGCATGTTACATTTCCTTTCGTCGTCATCTAGTCGTCGTTATAATCATCATCAATGATCCTTATGAACTTCGTCACTAAACAGCGATTGATAGGTTTTTAGTCTAATTCGTGTTGCTCGACGTTGTACACTAATGTACTTACGCATGAATTGTAAGCCTACGCGCAGTTCATCATTGAATTTGAAACGCTCATGTTTACTGTTTAAGACTACGCATTTAAATGTGCGGCGAGAGTATTGTAGCCTCGACGACATACATAGCCGCATTTGCGCTTTCTTTCTGCGTCCAAGCATCAATTAGTGACAGCACCCAGAAGGCAGAACCATATCCAGTTATAACTGTAGCCTTTGAGGCTTTGCTATATGCCCTGTTCTGTGTGCCAAGCGCAATCACCCTGCAGAAGATCAGTAACGATACAGATCTGCTTTACTTGTGAAGCAAAGGTGTTTTACTCCTTGGGAACAGTCGCATCTCGAAGGGGAGTGTGTTCCAGGTGGAAAGGCCAACAACTGACTGGGTCCTAGTTGCCCATATTTCTCTATGAGAGTGAGGTCAAAACTAAAGCGAACGCAGATAAATTTATAGTTGATTCAAAGCAGAAAACGTTTACTGAAAGCATTTTTATTCCTGCTACAACGAACCTGGTTCCTCTCTCCCATTGCACCGAGGCGACAAACTGTCTTGTAGTGCAGACCAGACTGAAAGTGAACAGACTTGTAGTCTCTGTTTCTGGAGCTGGAGGTTACACTCAGACTATATGTTGTTTGTGGTTACCAAGAAATAAGAGCAAAGAACACATTGATTCTTGCCAGCCTTGCCTTCAAATGTTGCTGATTGAAGTCTCGTAATCCTAATCCTCCAAACTTCTAAAACACCATTCGAAGCCAAGCGCCGGGCACCAGCTTATTCACGAGCGATGCGCCAAATCATATAAGCTGTCAAAAGGATAGTCCGAGACTCCGAGGAAGGTCAGAGGATCAGAGTCTGAAGCAGAAGATATAATTAAACGCTTGCATGTGATACAACAGCAGAGGCGGCGATACCGGGAGTGGGTCGAGGGGGGACAAGTCCCCCACATTTTACAGATAGGGACAATTTATACGTGTCCCTCACATTTCCTACTCCTCTCATTTGGTGTTTCCCCCACCCAGCGGTGGTTTGGAGCCGGTTCGGTCAGGTTCGTGCGAACCGTTAGTTCAAAATAATAAATATGCCTAAAATCAACTAGTAATTTCTAAAAAATCAAAATTTTTTTAATTGAAAAAAATTTCCGTTTCTACAAATTTTTATATAAATTGCATAAATATTACTTTACAGTTTAGCCTTTCGGCAAAAATATAGCGAAATTCAGCTCTAAGCAAAAAACTTGCTCCATTTGACGTCAAACACTTAAAAATGCTTGGCGGATGGACCTGAAACTCCGCTGAAGGAGCTTCGTGGGCCCAGACGCCAGACCCCCTAATCGTAATTTGACTGACTGTGGCGGTGACCGATATGGCATAAGGGGACATACTAACTGCGAATCCTTTGTTACAAATTTGGCAATACACCGCTGCCCCCACCTGTCAAGCGAGATCACCGCTTCTGTACAATAACTTTGTGCGTTCGGGACACATATATAACATTGTTTTAAGTGGTTTAGAAGACGTAGGTTGTGTTATGCCAGGGACGTAAATTACTATGTATTTTATATGTATATAAAATTTATTTCCTGTTTAAGTGATCTAAAATTATAGACGATTATTGTCAGCCGTCAGAAATTGTGATCAGCATGTCTAATTAATTTCCGGTCTCCTATGACATATATTCGGAAAATATAGTCATAGTCTGAAATTGAAAACTTTTCTTCAGCATTAGGCCTACTCTTATCAGTCTTGATAAGCGTTGGAAACGCTTATCAAGACTGACGCGCATAGGCCATAAAGCATGAGGCCTACAATGAATAGGCCAAGGATAATTATTTATTTATGACATGACTATGGAGGTCGATTATAATAGTTAGTCGTCGTCACGCATTCATGATTAGTTAATCATCATTTATAACTCGTTGGCACGTTAATCATATCTAATTATCATTTCTAATTAGTTTCCAGTGTCCTGAAGTTTAGTCATTGTGTGAATTCTGACACAATTCGGTCAACTACGCTCTATTCAGTTATTTTGAGTGTAGGCCCTACTTGTCCTTGTCCTTGTCCTTGTCCTTGTCCTTGTCCTTGTCCTTGTCCTTGTCCTTGTCCTTGTCCTTGTCCTTGTCCTTGTCCTTGTCCTTGTCCTTGTCCTTGTCCTTGTCCTTGTCCTTGTCCTTGTCCTTGTCCTTGTCCTTGTCCTTGTCCTTGTCCTTGTCCTTGTCCTTGTCCTTGTCCTTGTCCTTGTCCTTGTCCTTGTCCTTGTCCTTGTCCTTGTCCTTGTCCTTGTCCTTGTCCTTGTCCTTGTCCTTGTCCTTGTCCTTGTCCTTGTCCTTGTCCTTGTCCTTGTCCTTGTCCTTGTCCTTGTCCTTGTCCTTGTCCTTGTCCTTGTCCTTGTCCTTGTCCTTGTCCTTGTCCTTGTCCTTGTCCTTGTCCTTGTCCTTGTCCTTGTCCTTGTCCTTGTCCTTGTCCTTGTCCTTGTCCTTGTCCTTGTCCTTGTCCTTGTCCTTGTACTTGTACTTGTACTTGTACTTGTACTTGTCTTTGGCCTAATTCATTGTAGCTCTATATGTACGTATACATATATGGATGCATGTAAGTATGTATGCAGGTACCATTGTACGTATGTATTAATGTATGAATCCATGTTTGTACGTGTGTACACACATATGCATATATGTACATACACATCTATGTATGCACGTATGCATGTATTATGGATGTGCGTAAGTATGTAAGTATGCATGTATGTATGTATGTATGTACGACATTTTGTATGTATGTATTATGGATGTATGTTATAATGTAAGTATGTAGGTCTATGTATGTACCGACGTACGTGCAAATGTATTTATGTATATATGCAAAGCTATGCATGCATGCATATATGAATGTATGCACGCATGTACGCAGGTATGTATGCATGCATGTATGTATGTATGTATGTATGTATGTATGTATGTATGTATGTATGTATGTATGTATGTATGTGAGTGGAATGCCAACCACAGCAAAACCACGTGACCCACTGACGATCAGAGTGTAATAAGCAATCAAGCTGCATAAATAGGAAAACCTACGGAATTGGCATTTAAAAAGGATGGAACATCTTGTATATACACATATGCACACACACACAAAATATATACATACAGAATATATATATATATATATATATATATATAATGTAAAGTGATAAATATACCCTCATCGACCGTGTTATTCTGACGCCTCTGATGTCGAACATTTAAGCTCATCAAACACATTCATAAGTCATGCGCTGTAGCATATCTGCACTCATAGCCCTATGATCTATCGTCATCATTGCGTTTGCTTGCATCTGTGTCTATTCCATAAAATGCACTATTTTCAAAATGTGGGGGCATCTGATTGATGCTAGGCAAAGCGCGCAATTATAGCTCGGTACGGCCCTTCTCATGACGAGTCATAATTAGTTCCTACGCTGAAGGCGGTTAACGCTGGCGATCGGGTTTTTTGCTAAATAAAGTTGATCAGTAATCAGACGGTTATTGTTCAGATGGTTAGGAGAGTCCAATTATTCCAAACCTGCGTACCTCTGTATGAACATAGAGCCCAACCAATGGATACTTCCTTATCCAAAGTTGACAACTGACATCCGTATAGCGATTCATTACTGCGCGCGCTCTCTCCCTCTCGATGTCTCATCTAGTCGCTTTCTGAGTCATGATAATGCGCAGCACTTTTTGAAAAACAGTTTTAAGTAGGCGTATCTGGTTGCTTCTGAATAAATCCCAGGTGCTGATTTGGCACATATTCTCATTTCAGTCATTGGCGGATCCAGAGGTGCCATGACACCCCCATTGATAAGTAATAAATACAAATTAATCAAGTTTTAGCTAAGAAAATAGCCTAAACAATATATTATATCATCCAGCAAATTAATTAATCAAATTTGCCAATTTTTTATAGCGAAGTGAAAGTAGTTATCTTCTTGGTTTAGGTTACTTTGTTCTACCAAATAAAATTTCAAACTTGAGTTTTTTCACAAAAGAAGACTTTTAGCTTGAGGTCTAGAGTTTCCCGTTAATTACCGCTAATAATAGATTCACATAATGTCATTGTCATGTAATGTAATCGAACATTTATATAAAGCCATTAAAGATAGCTTCCCAGAGGCGCTCTCTGCAATAGTCTATAATGATGTCAGCTGTCATTTCATGCAGATGATTTACACCAGTTAGTGAAACAAGGAACAGTTAGCTCAGTGTTATTTCAATACCAAGATATATTTATGAATGATAATGCAAAAAGTTATAATATATGATAATAAAGATAACAGCGACATTTCTAATTTGCTCTGACACATTTGATATATTTATGAATTTAACCTATAATAGGTTATTTTATTACTGGTATTATATACAAACATAACAATGTCATCTAAAATTTAGCAAAATAATTGAATATATGCACACCATATTTTTGCAATTATATCACCATCAATCGTGAAGACATAATAAACTGAAATTACTGGAATAATATCAAATTATAATTGTAATTATAATTTCTATCGCGCCGGTATCTGATGCTCACGGCAACAAGCGATGACGATAATGACAATACAACGGTACGTTAATTTGGCACGGTAGGCTATAGTCGATTGGACACGTGAAGTGTATGCATCGTAATCGTAATCGTAATCTCTAAATTTCTAAAGCGCCGCTTGAAAGCCAGGCGCAGGGCACCAGCTTATTCACGAGCGCTGCGTAAAATCGTACATGTACTATGGCGCTCCATGTAACATGTTTGAGTCTCCTATGAAACGGTTTCTATGTATAGTTACCTTGATCAGTTTCTTAGCTCCATTATTTCATTAGATAGTGACGCTTAATAAATGCATGATGGTATTACATAGCACAGCATAAATTATCATTATGGCTCATAATCGCTGTAAAAAAAATTATATACAATCGCATAGGATCAGTCTTAATATCAAATAATAAAATAGGTTTGGATGCGAAAGGAGGATATGAAGGGGCCATACAGTTTCGAGATTAACAGGGTCATCTAGGTACAGAACGGTCACGTGGAGGCTGAAAACGTAATGATCAGAAGTGAGGCTGATTTAAATTAGGCGGATTTGATATAGTAATTAGCACTCTTTAAGGCCAGACAGTTGTAGTAGTATAGTGGTGTCCGAGTAGGTAAAATTGAAGGGTAGCTTTTTAAAATTGCTGTAATATTAGTACGCCTATAATTATAGTAGTTGTAATTACCATAATTATTATTTTATCACTATCTATGTTTTATTGTTATTATTATTATTGTCATGTATTATTATTATTATCATTATCATCATCGTCGTCGTCATCATCATGATCATCATCACCATTATCATCATCATAATAGGTTGCGGCTTATCGGATGACTGTGCTACAAAACCAGTAACAGCATGAATTTCGACCCATTGTTTAGGAAGAAAGGTAAGTTTACCAGTGGACCTACAATGTCTGTTAACCAAAGGCGGTTAGTAATGGGCCAGAAAACGAACTTCATTATCTTATTTTGCTACCAACAGCAGGCCTCCAGCGCAAATGTCCTACGAGTGGGCATCTAATAGGCCTACAGTGCTCTACTGCTCAGCCCGTCAATTGGATATAGGCCAAGTGCCGATCAAAGCTGATGCATTACAAGCTCACGCTTCCGAGAGTTTCAACATTTGAGAAGTAATGTATACCACGGACTGCATGAAGCAGGATGATTCTTCCTGGAAAATACAACTTACTTGGTCTGTCAGTTTCGTTAACTTAGATGCTCAATGGGTATTGAAAAGAAAAATACGTTTGTGCTGGGTTTAATGGCCCTTACTTAGAGTGCTGTGGGTTCACTATAGACCAGCTACTCGGGGAATGGAGAGACATTAAACCTAAGAGTTAAAATAAGTTTCGGTAATAATGGCTGACTAGTGGAATAGTCTGAATGTGATTTCCTAGAATGTGGAACATTAAGATACAATGCAATTCCTGTATAAATGTCTTAGAGAGATCGATATGAACACAATCGAAACAACGAATAATTATTGAGTGCCGTACCTGTGCTACTGTCTCATAGAAATCAACGTATAGGTAGATATCACAGGTGCGATAGATGGCAATACAGTTACTTAAAATCTAAAAAGAAGTTAGTTATTAATGAGTGCATTCTTATCATAACGTAGACCTTATTCTCAGCATATGCTATGTCGCAGACAATCGAGATTCACACTTGTTACCAAGGCAACCGGAGCCATCTGTCATTTACAAGTCAGATACGGACACAGGTAAGTAATTCAGCTACTGAAATTCATCTCCATGATCGCCCAATATCGGTATGTGTGTGTCTGTCTCACTAGATGTGCTTCTTTCTATCTCTCGTTGCATATAACTCCGTGCATGTGAGTCTCTGTGTGTTTGCTTACTTCTGCAGCATATGCTTTTAGCCCGTCGATTAATGAGTCACTAGTTGTTGTTCTTGTCATTTCCATTGTTGTTCTAGCCCTCGTTCCTGTTTTTCCCTGTGATCAACTTCTACTTTTAGTATCATCATCGTAGTAGTCGTCATCATCATCATCATCGTCATTGTCATCATTATCATCATTAACGACGACAACAACAACAACATTCTCGTCAAATCACCACCAGCACCAACGCAATCACCATCGTTGTCGTTATCTACAACAACAGTACATTTGTCACACTAGTTTTAATTCGTGTCAATTGATATTAGTTGTTATTAATGACAATAAATACTAGTAATCAATAATGCCTTTGTGATCATTTCGTTAATATGATCGTTATCGCCTCGGTTGATGATTATCAGGTAAAGAAACAATGTCCGAAGCCAGAAGCGATCATTCCTGGCAGCTGCAACAGTGACGTCACCGTGACCCTGTCGGAAGTCGGAAGAACCGGAAATGAGCGACAGTCTGCGGAATTAGTAAGCATATCACTGTCTGTCTCTGTCTGTATCTTTCTCAGTGTCGGCTCTAGGATTTTTCATCAGGAGGGCCAAGGGGGCCGAGGATCCGACAGGGGGGCCCATTGGATACCCAATTTATTTCGAAACTGAGAGCGTTAGATATAGCTCACACTGAGTGATATCGACCAGATACATGTATATGTATTATCGAGCAACCTGAATTCTTCACATCATCAGTCTCAAGATTATTACACTTCGGAGAATTGCATGACTTTTTTTATTTAGAAGTACAACATAAACTATACACAATATATAGGCTTAATAAAAACCGTATACGATTGTCATGTCAAAAGTCAAACTCATCCACAAAGACATCCATTGTAATAGACTTCATGAGCAGATTCAATCAACAACATTGTCAGACTACTTAGACGAATATCAGACATAGTTCTTCGTAGATAACTACTATTTCAGCATTTGCGACAGTATCATTTTTTAGCATAATTAATTATAGGCTACCAATGCATCTAATTGATCACTGCCGTTTTGTTACGGCAAGTAACAAAACAGCAAGCCCATCTTGTTTCACTGAGCTGCTGGAATTGCCTTCCCGGAACCACTATATGTGTTTCAACCCATTATTTTCTTATGTATAAGAGAACTTGACCTATACAATTATCTGATTTTTGACCATATCTGCCACTAAAAATTCTGAGCAAGTAAGTAAATTATTCTGTGAGAATGTTCATAAAAAATAATTTCTTATATCATTATGCAAGTAAGTACTTTATGCCTTTGAGAATGCCCTGACAAAAATAATTCTGAATTTCATCATGCATCATATTTGAGCAAGTAAATATCAAATCTAAATGAAACCATAGTTTACAGTACATCAGTCAATAATTTTGGGGGGCCAGTGGGGGGCACAGGCTCAGTTGGGGGGGGGGGGCATGGCCCTGGCCCCTCCTGTGGAGTCGCCACTGATCTTTCTCTCCGTTTCTGTATGTCTTTTCTCCGCTCTCCCTCTCTCGTTCTCCCTTGTGGCCTTACTCTCACTGTCACATAATGATCTCTACACATGGATGTCGGCCAACCGACTTAAACTTGACTCTTCTAATACTCAACTGATTAGGGTTGCAACCAAACAGGTAAGTCCATAACAGCAGCTCTTTAAACTTGACATTTCGTCAATGTACATGTATCCCGACTTTACAAATTCATCCAGTGTCAGTGACTTGATCCAAATCATAATATGAGAGGTATGGACTTCATTTATGGGTTCACATTTAAGGAATAAGGAACTCCTATATGGGTCCACATATAATGTAACGCCGTAGTAAGTAAGTATGTAACCGGATACTTCTTGCATAGCATTTTAAGCACCTACCAGAAGCGCTAGCAATGTAGCGTATTTGTGTAGAACGTATGGAAACACATAAATGGCCTATATGTTGAACATCTGTAGAACATAATATTATTTCTCAGAAGATGTTTCGGTCGAAGACGAGTCAGTGTCATTGTTATCTATCAAGTGAAGAAATTTATTACCACTGGCCGAAATGCTCAACTAAATGTCTTCGACGACAATTTAAACCAAGTTCAATTGACCGTACTCTAATGATGTCAGGTTGGGAGCCCGGGTCTCTTTTTCGTTCATCTCAAGATTTGAATCTACCTCTTATGACTAGGACCTCCTGCCCCGGACGTCCTTCTCATTCCTATGACCTCCTTCCCAGGACTCGAACCTCATCTGGACACGGACAACTGCATTTGGACTAGTACGTACCCATCCTCAAGACTCTTGATATCTTTCTGACCACACAATATAACAAATTGCCTATTTCTGAGTTGATGCTGCAATCGTAAATGAGCACGTGCCGTGCGCTTGGCTTTGGAGTGAAACTTTTTTGAAGATTAGAGCTAACAATTATTGAAATTGCGTTTGAGGAATTTCCCCGAATAGACGCTATATAAATGAACAGTTGCGATTACCAAATGTTTTCTTTTCTTTAATAGGTTTATGGTTCAAACGATTCTTGCGTTGATATATATCTTCAAATCCTGTCAGCGCTTTGTACTTTCGAAAGACGTTCTCGCAATCTTCTGCTCCCAATCCTTCTGACACTCGTTCCAAGTGAACTGGAAGATCTGTGCGACCGATTCGTAGACAAAGAAATCTTTCACATCACTCTCGTTCGCCAGGTGGCGAAGATCGTCGCCTTGGAAACTGGCTTGGTCCACGACCACACGAAGGACGCCTTCTACGTATTCGTCACCTGCGGGAAGTTCGGAGACATCGGTGCTGGCGGCAGACCCGGGTTCGAAGCCATCTTAACCGAAGAGGTAAACCGCCATTTTAGCTTCGAAGCCCACCACCCGCAGTTCGAACACTTCCGGCAGACGGAATGCCGGGATTGCGACATACAGGAAATGGCCATTGATCGACTCTCGAGGAATACGGTGGCCTCAAACGGACACATCGACCGAGACACAATGGAACGCTATCTGCCACAGTTCGAACTCGGTGATGTCGATCGCAAACTGGCGCTATATAAATCAATGATTCTGAAGCTGGAATCGACTGTTGTCGAGGAGCATCGAAAGCTTCAGACGGCCTACAGCCAACATCAAGGTCAAGCACCACCGGAAGTGTTGTCTGGCCAACCATGTGGCTATGGCGATGATTGTCTCCACGCTAAAATCAGGATACTGGCGCCTAATAAATTCCATGTCGAGTTACTGTCACTGCAGCAGACGTAATTCAACATTAAAGAGTTATTTTTATGTTCTGTAGCTTGTGAAATGTCCATCGGGTATTCTGTATATACTCCAGGCAATCTTAATATATGAAAACTTCATAATCTCTCTGACTCTAGCAACCTGCACTTGAATAATTTATTAAAGGGCGATTTCCTGCATACGGCTTTTACAAAATCTGTAGAATTACAACATGCAGACCTACGATTCTGCGAGTTTTAAACGCGCTATGCAAACTGTTATGATCCGCTATGCCTGGACGCCAGCATTTCCCAAACTGTGATCCCCGGAACCCTCCGTTAGGCGAAGACAAGGGTTCCGCGGAACACTTTCAGTGTGATCAAATTGAGGCTTTTTGCTCAATATCTGTGTAAAACTTTATATATGAAAAAGAATTCATGTGATTGGCATCGATACCCGAGTTATTATTAATCTAATATATAAAGACTCAAACCTGCAATGATCTGCATTCTCAAGATTTTGTGCCTATACAATAGAATATGTTGTATGTTTTGGAAGCCAAAACGACTTAAGATCACAAGGGTTGCACGGCCAAAAAAAGATTGGGAACGCTGTCTTAAGCTGACACAGGCACATTCATCTATCGCAACCGTAACCGTAATCGTTAACTATAAACTTCTAAAGCGCCACTCAAAAACCAGTGTATGCACCAGCGTCGTATCAAGTCAGAATATATATATATATATACATATATATATAATATATATAATAATACATAAAAAAATACATAAAAATAGGTTGTGGCAAACAACAACATGGCCGTCACCATACATATATATTGTTTATATATAAATATATATATATATATTTATTTATTTATCTGCATCATTGCTGGCAACACTTTTTGCATTGAGCAATTCCGTTCTATTCCACAATGTCATTGTGTGTGTGCCAATAACTTGGTTCATTTCACAATTCATCGTAGAATAATATTTGGTCCGTCTGTTCGTCAAATTGCTTACATACTTGAAGGTAAACTGCACAACACATGGACCAAGACTTATCTAGATACCTTGGCTGATTAGTATGCAAGCGGAAGAGCTAAGGATTGTCCCTAAATGATGTCACGCACCTGAGGTAGGGTCACATAGATGTGACGATGTGGGACGAGCGGGAGGGGTTGACGAAATGTGACGTCCCATAATCACGCCAAACATCAAAATCCGTAATTTTATTAAAAACTGTCCCTCAATAAAATAAGTTCCACTAAATTAGCAGTAGGCCTAATTGCTTGGCCTATCACAATTTAACAGATCTAATAATGATTAATGTGTTCTTAACTTTTGAATTGTTTACTTTTGCGCTCGCAGTTAATTTAGGGGTTTTGGAAGTGAGGCAGCCATTCTGCAACACACAAGCAGGAATCAGTTATACCGCTAAACGCAACAGGTACAGAGAGTCACTGCACGTCGACAACGTGAACTCATGTTCAAGAGCGCAGCGAAGCAAAACTAATGGAGAGTGTTGATTGGATAGACGAGAAAGAACTGGATCAGAATGGAATATTCTATTCTATTCTATTTACGGATTTATGAAGCGCCTCTCGCAGTACAACCTAATCAGAGGCGTTCCCAGTGCGAAAGACCCCTAGAGAAAAGAAAAGTCTTAAGAGAACGAGCAGAAACTGTTGTGCTACCAGATAAGATTGCAGCACGAGTCACAGCAGGAAGGGTGTTCCATAGCAAAGGGCCAACAGAGGCATAGGCCCGATGCTGAGCTGTGGCAGTTCTAAACTGCGGTACTAGAAGATCGTGACGGTCTAAAGAACGGAGAGGACGTCCGGTGGTAGCTGAGATAGGTTTCCTGGTAAGTTCACATAGATAGAGGATACCTTCAGAGAGAGACCTATTAGACAGGTACAGCAGGAAGGGGACAATGTCATTTAGTACATCTACAATAACAAACGGAGGGAGGGGATCACAAACGGAGGGAGGGAGGGGGAATATCTATCGAGCAGGATGGTGAGATCCATGCTCTCCTTATTTATTCCATGAAGGAGCATTTTTTGCATGGAGAAGCATGACGTTTGAATTGTTTCAATTCATAGTTATTACACAATTTAAAAAAATGCAATGATTCTACCAGCGCTCTTCATCTTGTGGAATGCATGATGAGTGCAGTGATTTTATCTTTATTCTACTATGTAATTTTAAGTAGACCTACTTTTCATAGTCATGATTCCTTTTTGGGGTTTTTTGGAAGTGAGGCAGACATAATAAACAAATTGCTTATATAACATTCTGGATACCTGGATTTTTGGAGAGGGGTCAAAGCTTTGTAACGTCATACTTGAGGGGGTCATGACTTTTTTTGACTACGTGTGATCCGTGGGTGGGGTCAATAATCGTCCAAATTGCGTGACGTCATTTATGGACGGTCCATATATAGTTCTTGGTATATATAGTTCTTGGTCTAGAATGATCCATGACTTCCATAAGTCTCGGACAGAGTCAAGAAGGGTTAGATGCGGAAAAGTTTCAACACCTGCCATGGCAGTCGTCATCTGCCACTCATCCAGATGAATCGAGTTTTAGTAGCATTGAATCGGCCTATAAGCTTGGTGGCTTACTTGGAGCTAGGTCGACATAATATTCTTTCGAAACCCAGACCCATGGAAGAGAGGGGAGCAGAGCAGCAGTAAACATACACACGTGTACATACACACATACATGCACGCTATACATCAAACCTCCGTATTTACTCCCGTCACAGCATTATTTATCACAAAGAAACTATCGATTTATTCACTTACATGTCAGATTCTTTCTTTCCAAATCGAAACAAAATTGATTCAGTTAAGTTCCATGGTAGATAATCAAATACTGCATATGTTTTTCCTTCTGTCTTGATTCTGTCAGTTTTTTACTCAATGCGATGCTTGCGTGTGTGAGAATTAACAGAACTTTCACTTTTGTTTTCGCGCTTGTGAGCAGCAACAGGTAAAAATGCGCCACATAATATCATAGCTAAATAAAGTTGCATCACTGTAGTTGACTTAATTTTTCCCAACTGTTTTTATGCTGCGTTTCTGGTGCTCTAATATTACCACATCAAAATTATCGACATTTAATACGTTTTGAAATTACTGAACATCGTCGTAAAACATTTTAAATATATAAATATTGAAAGTATTTAACGCGTCAGACGTATCAAAACATCCTGGGAAAGACCACTCTATTTTCATTGCTGAGTGCGACACGTTGAAAATATTTGCCGGTAGGGTTTGTATTAATTCTGATCGATATTGAACTATTTTTTCTCACATTTAGGAAAATTGTTTGGAAATATGCCGCAAATTATTTCAGGCAATGGCTGGTTTAAAGAAAATACGTCTGTGTTTGCTAATTGGCAGGCCAACGCCTATAAACGGTGTGACTAAATGCAGAAATTGTTTAAGCGTACGTAGAGCTGCGCAAAAGATATTTTAACTAAATAATTGGGCAGTGTTTATCCTCATTCCTCAATCATATCGTACTGTGTGATCTAGACGACTTAATAGCTGTAATATGTATGACGGCCATAGTCATAGAGAGCAGGAAGCAGTATATTCGATATGCCAGCTATTAGTTTCCGAAAAGTGCCTTTAACTGGGTTTTTAAGGTCTTGTGTAATTTTTCTTATTGGGTCATAGTGATACTGTTGGCCATACGGAAATCATGGTCAAAAATGAATAAATCTCGGCATACTTAGCAAAAATGGCAACATCCGTGCGCCAATTCGCAGTCATATTGTAGTCATAGCACATTGTACTGTCAAACACTTCAAACAAATCTTGACGTGTACAGCATAAAAAATTATTCTCAACTATCTGTCTTGTTCATGCAATCATGCCCCACATGTAAAAATGTCCAGCTCTTCTTAGTATTACACATCATCAGGGTATTTTGACTAGATTATGCATCAATGAGCGTCACCAGACTTACATGGAACTGACAGGTGCCATATGGCCTGCTCATAGAGGTTTGGAAGGCGCTCACGGTGTGACAACCAGAATGTCATTATGTCAATGGCTTGATATGTACAGCAACCTGTGTTACAGCCGTTTTTTTATCACCGTGCGGTTTAGCATCAAAAGAAATCATATGTCAAAACTGAAGCTGTTGTGGGTCAAGGAGAGAAGCTACTTTTATTAAATGAAGACCAGGTTGTGTAAATTGTCTGCCTTATGTAGGACAGGATTACTGCATTACTTTACTCACACCAGCATTGTATGTGGTTCTCTGCCATGCAGGCAGATCATTGGAGTCTGATATCTCTGAAATCCTGTTGACATATTCGTCATTCAATTGTTGACAAGGTGTACCTGTACATGATGACCCCTACATCAAGTCAGAGGCTCAGAGACTGAGTGCCGGTGCTCTTGGGTATGAAATCCACTTCCGGTTTAGTTTGAATATCGTCATGAAACAATGATTCTGGTTCGGTCAAAGTGTTCATCCGCACGTAAAGTTCAAGTTCCTTCTCGATAGATCTCATATTGTGATTGTTATTCCTCACACGGTGTTAAACCAACTGTTCCTCCTTGTTGCAGCCGGCACAGGTGGCAGTGGGATATTGTTGGTGTTTGTTCGGCCAGTTTGTTCTCTGTAGCACTGCTTGCGAGAAGCAGTGTATTGCGCATTATCATCAATGTTATTAAAAAGTGAGAGGTGTGGTTTTATGGCTGTGCTGGTGATGGATTTCTTCTGCTGAGGATGAAGTGGCTAATTGTATTGATTTTTCTAGGGCACCTGGTGTATTTCCTGTAGTACAACCATTGTCATGGCTACAGACAGCTGCAGCAGCGGACGATCAGGGTCTCCTGAGAGCAATGGGGATCACAGCGATCGAGGAATGAGAGAAATGATCACCCTACGATTTCTGGCTAACAGTCGGGTTCGTTTTGGCAATTGGTCTTAGTTGAAGTGAATGATTTAATAAATGGTTTGACCTTTGATAACTTTCCTGAGGCTACCATTATAAGAAATTAATGTATTGTACATCAGAAACTAGTTAAAACACAGTTCCTAGTCTTCATTATGTCACATATTTTCTGATACAGAACAGTCATAGATGTGAATCTCACATTTGATTCACCTGTAGAAACTTGACATGTTAGAAATTGCCCTTGTTACGAAGGTTCCTGATATGACTTATGAAGATTGCGCTCTATAAAGAGTTTCTGGTATATCTGTAGATATTTAGGATGTCGTTTCTAAGAATTTCTTAAAGAAAAAGCTCTTTTTTTGAGTATTCTGATAAATACTATTGTGACATTGTGTGACTACAGTTTAATCAGATATAATGTAATGAAATCTCATAATCCATGGGTGTGCTTTGGTAGCACACTGGTCTCAATGGATAGTAAATTGCTTCATTCATATTAAATGCATTGTAGTCATATCCTTTATTTTTGTTTCAGGAGGTTGGAAGCATTATTGGCAAGGTGAGTTTGGCATGGTTGGTTGGGTTGGACCATTTGTGAATAGGTGGGTGGCTTTGGTGGTTGAAGCATACTGCTTATGTGGTTGGTTAAATGAGTAAGTGAGTGAGTGAGTTTGATATCAGGAGATATCTCATCTGGCCTTTGCCATGACTTAGTCTCATATATCTTGGAGTGCTTATTGTGTGGAATGAGTAGATGTTGTCAATACCTCATATGGAATTGTCAGTGGGCGCTCAACAGGCTAGGGACAGGAACACGATGACTGCAAAATTCCCAGCTTATTGTACGGGGGACCTTGGGCCATGGCTCACAGGTGAAGATCCATCAATGGTGAGCGACATCTGCAGGTTCTTTTACCATCTGCACATGTTGTCTTATCCAGCAGAATTCCTCCTATGATTCCACTGTGATCTTTGTTCGTTTCTTCATCAGAATGCTCTTGCAAGGCTCGCCAAGGTTTGCAATTGCTCTTAACTGCACTCTGTGGCATGTGAGTCTTGCTTACAAGCTGCAGTACATTGTTTCTTCTCTTGTGCTAGACTATCCTTGTGGGATTGCCAATGGAAATAAGAACTTTACAGCCAGAAATTGCTCTAGTGACTTTTCTCACTCCTTAAAATGAAGCGCTTTAGAACTTGTAGAGATACCCATGGTGCCTTTTTGAATTTCTTAAAAGTCACTATATAAATGGTACATATTGTTCAGACACTTACATTCATATGAACATACATACATACATGCATACATACATACATGTATACATATATGCCAACATGCATACATCACATGCATTCTTCTATTCAAAGTATTTCTTAGTGAGCATCGTATCAACAGAATATAAAGCAAGTATTGTGTATGAGATATAATTTGTTTGGCTGTGTTTATAATTTGCTCACATCTTCAGTTCATCCTTTAAATCGTTTCTTTGTCATTATCCTTCAGTGTTGATACTTTAGAATTGGTGTGCATTTGTTTGTCTTCTGCTGCTGTAGGATATTGCATTATTTCGTGAGTGAGGCTTAATCATTGTATTCTATTCTTTCAGAAAGGTGACAATGTCAAGAAAGTTCGGGAAGAGGTAGCGTATTCTTATTGTGATACTATGCTTGCATTTTGTGTCTTGAGACCTATTGAATAGTGGTCGCATAGATAAAATACGTGCTGTTTAGTGTTTACATAAAATTTCAAATATTGAAACTTTGAAGTCTGTGACTGGTATGGACAGACAATGACTTAGGAGTTAGACAATTGATTTGTAAACTTTAATTTTTGCGTTGGAGGTTTTTGAGGCTCAACATGTGTTTTTTCTTGACAATAGCTGTATTGGCAATGCATTGATGGCCGGTAGCAGTGCAGAGGAGACACGTTTAAGATGTGATGTTAAATTATTTTCATTCCCTCCTTTTGTGGTCCTTTGTTACTCTCATATGTGTACAGTACACCAAATGATGCTAGCTGTACAGAAGTGCCAATTATGCACAAGTAAATGTATGTCTAAGAGTCCATTATTGTCATTATAGCTTAGTCCATTACAGCTTAGTGCCAGTGGCTAGCTTTTAACCCTGCTCATTAGAGTTGATGCACATGTTTATGATCATAATTCCATCCAATTGTGGTACATTGGCAACAGTTGGCTCTGCTCTTGAGGAGGTGTTTTGCTAGTTTTTATAATGAAAGTGTTTAGTAAATAGTAATGTTTTAAGTATTTGATGATTAGTTTTCTATCGTAACGTTTGATTCTAGTAATGTTTGATTGAATTTTGAGTAATTGATGAATAATATACAGGCCATTAAGCATTTTCATTGATTTTTATAGTATGTGTTTTTGTTGAGTAATCTTTCCATTTGTTGACTTAAATGCTTCAATTATTTTTAGTAATTGACGAATAGTATATCTATGTGATATATAGATATACTATTATATAATATTATATTAATATATTATATTTAATATATTGTAGAGTGGTTCTCGGGTAAACATCTCTGATTCGTCAACTCCCGAACGAATTGTGACAATTACGGGGTCGACACCAGAGGTCATCAAAGCGTTTTCAATGATTTGTACTAAGTTTGAACAGGTCAGTGTTTTAGAAAAACTTTTAACATAGCTCTTCCACATTATGACTACTGAGATTTTATCCTTTTAAAAATTATTTTTTGTAATATCAGAAAACATTTTATGTGTAGGTTTTTTGTCTATGATGATCTGTTTTCATAATATATTGTTGCAGATGGTTTTTCGTTATGTGCTGAATTTGAATGAAGAACATTTATTTAATTTACTGTTTTAAAAATATAGAATGTAAAAAAACTTCTTAAATGAAGATGTTTTTGTCTGTTGTGTTTGAAGTTTTACGTTGTTAAATGTGTTAATTTTTCAAATCTATTTTTCGTTCAGATTGGCTAAATGCACTATAGGACCACTGATTTCAAATTATTAACAGTATCTGTGATTTGATTTGGTTGTATGTAGGATGGGCAGAACTTTCAGTTGAACAGTGCGATGCCTTTGATCATGTTTCGTCTGGTCATTCCAAACAGTCATTGCGGATCCCTCATTGGAAAGAGTGGCTCCAACATCAAGGAACTTCGGGAGGTATGCAATGCTTTGTCAGGATGTGTGGATGGATAGACAGATGGATGGGTTGAGTGACAGATAGATGGGTGGAGTGACAGATGGATGTTTGGAGTGACAGATGGATGGGTGGAGTGACAGGTGAATGATTGGAGTGACAGATGGATGGGTGGAGTGAAAAATGGATGGGTGGAGTGACAGATGGATGAACTAATGACTGATTTGTTCTTGTTATGCATAGAAAACTGATTTATTTATGTTTTATGTGACCATCTCACTTCAGTTAGTGACCTTATCTGAATGGGACTCTTATTCTTTTTGAGTTTGCCTTTTGTGTACCAGTAAATTATTATTATTATTTATTATTGCAGCAGTTTTATAAAGCGCCCCTTTAAGCTTGCCTACTCAGGAGCGCTATCAGCTCAACTCCAGTCCAAAAAAAAGTCTTAAGGGTAGTGAGAAACGAGGCAGACTAGCCAATAGATTTTTTCGAAGAGTGGTAGGGAGCCAATTCCATGTCACACGACCAGCCACGAGAAGGTGCAACGCTGCCTGATAGTAGCCTGGGAACGGGGTACAGTAAGTTCAGCTTGTGAAATTGTGGGCTACCTATAATATGTGATATTCTGATCACTTGGGGTTGATTATGATATTATTATTTTTTTATAAATTAAATTTGTAACGAGTGCACGGTCGTGAAATGTGAATTCGATGCGCAGATGAGTAGACACAAACAGATGGATATGTGAATAGACAGATTGATAGGTTTATTGGATAGGTGGATGAACTGACAGATCGATGAAGAGATGAATAGATGAACGAATAGGAACATTATTGCAACGATACAATACGCTACACGACTCTATTTTGATAATGCCCTCTTTATTAAATGTTCAGAAGTGCACATTAAAGCCGGGCAACTATTTAGGACCAAGGCAGACTGGTAGAGGTAGGTTTTCAGCTTAGATTGAAAGAATCTGAAGGAGTTGCAAACATGAAGAGATAGAGAGTTCCAGATGCAGGGACTGGCAACCACGAATGACCACCGGCCGAAAACAAGACAGCAGATATTGATTGATAGACTAAGCCAGTGTATATTAGAGGAGTGATTTTTAAAAAGCATTGGATGATTTTCTCGTGGCAGATGACTGGCGCAACCATTCAGATTTCTAACGAAATGCTACTCAATTCAACGGAGAGAGCGGTTATGATATCTGGGTCAACGGATTCGGTCATGCAATGCATCCAGCGACTCTGCTCCATAGCAACCGAGGTTTGATTGACAGCATCTTCTTTGCTTACATTTGGCTCTGCTTGATGGTATGCTATAGCTGTGCAATTGTAACACTCACAAATATACCAACTACGAACATTATACAGCAAGAAATTAAATAGCAAAAATTTAATCGAAAACAACTCACGTCATCTGACTAAGCCGTGGTATGCTAAAAATCTTCATTATTATATTATTAATTATATAATATATTAGAACAGAAATGTAACATAGTGTGTGAACAGTTTTCATTATGCATTCTTAACCATTAGGTTTGGGTTGACAATGCACACGAGACTGGCATAGCCAGTGAGTGTTAGCGACTTCTATTGAGGCAAATCAGCATTGCTTGTGAGCTCCAGCCAATTTGTTAGGGGGCAACAAAATGATGCAAATCAAGCAGCAACAATGTACTTAAGGTAGAGATAATTTATTCGAACCTGGATTTCAACACATTGTTTACTTGGTTTATTGCCTTTTTCAAACTAACTTTATGCAACCAAATTGAAAATTTTAGAGACTTGTTATGAAAGTAATTCTTTTGTGAATTGATTTTGAAAAAATTATTTTTGATCCATCTTACGACGCCCAATAATCCTAGTGCCATAGGCTATTGAGATCTTCTTGATTATCAACATCGGACTCTGCTTATTAAAATGTCTGTTTCTAGAATTCATACTGTGCAATATTCTTGAATTTATTAGATCACCATCTTAGCTGTTTCTTTTGTTCATTAGTATATGAAATCATCATCGACGGAATCTTTTTGTCTTTTTTCTTGCGCTTTTTACGATCTTCTAATTTATTGTACAAGTGTGTTGCAACAATTTTATAATGATATGGCTACTTGATCTAAGCAATATATGTAGAGCATTGGCAATATTATGAGAAAAGGTAGGAATTGTCAGGATACCAAAAGATGATGCCTGGAAAAAGGTAATTCCTAAGACAGAAAGGTAAAAATAGGAATTACCAGGTAAAGGTTGGAATTCTTAGGCAAAATTAGGAAATCTGAAACGATCCAAGTTGTTCCTGTTATTAATAGTTCCATATGTATATTAGAAACATTTAATATATGTGTTTCAGACGAAGACGAAGAGTCCCATTATTCCCTATCAGCCTGCGAAGTCGGGCGGCGGATACGGACCAGGAATGTACAATGGCAGAACTGCATATCCACCACCCTTGGCAGCTGGGAGAAACTACATGCCACGACAAGCAGTACGTTGAAAATCTCTTTGTGACTTCCTTTCCATGACCATTATTATTATTAATTAAATTTGTAGAGTGGTCAGTGGTCACACCACAATGTGAATCTGAGGTGACGATAGTCAGCCACCTTGAGAAGATGCGGATCTTTTTGCTTCTCAGCCATCCTGGGAAAATTCGTATGTCCAATGTTGTCATTTGTTACATTTTCCAGCACTTTCCTTAATTTGCTGTAACCGTTCTAGCACAAAAGCCTGTTAGAGTGTTACTGATTTGAGTGGTGCTATATAAATGCTTGATTACATTACATTCATTCCAATAATAAGATGCATTAGCTATCCAAATGCTTGAAGAAGAAGGGCGGTTCAATAAGTCAGCCTGCGAGGCAGCAATGGATGACTTCATTTTCTTAGCCTTGGCATATGTGGGTGGGTGGCCAATCCTCTCCCTTGCCATCTCATCTTCCTATCAACAGTGTACTGTCAGTTTACTCATCATAGCTGAGTTGGATATGGTTGGCACATGTGGAGCATAACGATTTTCAACCCTGTCAGGATTTCAACCCATTCCTCTCAATTGACCAAATGGCTGTTGATTCTATTCCTTTGAGCAGAGGCATGGAATAACTGGTCTGCATCGTTGCTTGGCTAAGGGACATGTACTTGATTGCTGACGATCATGGTTACTATGTCCGATTCATATTGCTTTGTGGCTGTTGAAAATGTTTCATCCTATGATTCATTTTTCCATAGATGATGAAAGGGCAATCACAGATGAGGATGATGGATGATATATCGTCCATTTATTCCAACCCATCTGCAATGTCCAACAACTTTTCAGGTTAGGAGCTATTGATTTTGACTCTAACACTGATGGTAGCGATGATGATGTCGAACAACGTTTGGTTGGACATGAGATAGTGTTTATGTTGGAGTTCCCAGGTTTATGATTGACATAGCTATGTGTAGTGTAAGGAGATATATATTAAGGGGATAACTTCCGAGGATGACATGTAGTTTGAAACTTTTATAATTCACTTTGCTTATGCCAGCTTGTGCGATTCACTTATCATAAGCCAGCTTGCATGATTCACTTAAATGCATTCGTTTTTAAATGGCGACCATATGGCGTTGATCTTGCTCATTTTTCAATGCATTGAGTGAGATCCTTTACCTCTGATCGTCCATTTGAATGGACACCGTGCTATTCAGGGTCTCTGTGCAAGCCCGAGATTAAAATCTCTGAAATATGCCAACTTTGGGCATCAAACCGCAATCTGTGCGCTGTCTTTAACAGAAGCACATGAGACGCAGCCTATTCTCTTACGAATAGAGCTAACTGGATCAGCTTATGTCGGCTTGTAGGATTCATTCAGCTTGTATTGATTTGCTTAGCTTATGAAAGCTAGATTGTTTAATATATGCGGATTTATTTCCTTATTTACAATATTTGCTTGTCATGTTTGTGCATTTCAAGGAATGCTGGGCGGTTACGGAGGCAGTGGCAGTGGTAGAACGCAGACACAGGAATTATTTATACCGAATCACACGATTGGTTCCATCATTGGTAAACAGGGATCCAGAATAAATGGAATCAGGTAGCAACCAGTCTATTTGGTCTTAATGTCATTCAATCATTTTGAGAATTTATATAGCACCTCTTCAAATGAAAAGATGGAGAGCAACTGTATAAACTGAGTTACTGAGCACCATATTGGTGTCTGAACCCGTCCACATGGTTGTGAAATGTTCTAGGGTCGACGTTGGTTCTGGGGTATTAAGACCTCCTTGAATATTTGTCTTAATACCCCAGAACCAATGTCGACCCTAGAACATTTCACAACCATGTGGACGGGTTCAGGCACCAATATGGTGCTCAGTAACTCGGTTTATACAGTTGCTCTCCATCTTGTGTTACTGATTCTGATTAGTAAATAAAGATTGTAATCTGACCAATTAGATGTGCATCAAAGAACTGTCAGTCGCCCACTTGAAAGGCAAAAGAAGGCTATCATAATTCGTGGCTCTGAGAGGATTTTGCCAACTTCTGGATGCAGCTGTATACTGCAAATATCCAAGGAGGTCTTAATACCCCAGAACCAACGTCGACCCTAGAACATATCACAACCATGTGGACGGGTTCAGGGTTGATGTCCAGCCCTCCACTCTTCAAACGCTCATGATCATCTTTACTAAAACCTTCTGAAACTGTGTGTTGATAACAGTCAGAGCATAGTGAGAACTATCAGAGGTCATTAATTAAGACATCCAGCTGACAATGGCTGAGCCACCACCACCAGTAGCTATCCAACGAATGATTTGTGGGTGATATCATGGAAAGAAGGCAATTGTTACTATTCAGTGAGTTAGACGTTCCAGATTTGGATAATCCAAACTCTGAAAAATATTGGTTTACAAATCCGTGTTTCAGTTTTGCCCTAATTGTTTGTTATTTAGTTATCTGAAGTCTTCTAGAAGTTCGATATAGTGCTTTAGGTACCTTAGAAGAAATGTTCATTATTGGGCAAACAGTGTTGATATAACTAGAAGACTCACCACTGGCGATAAAAATGATTCAATGAACTTCTCTGAATTTGTTTCTACGTCTACTTTAGGCAGTCCTCTCAGGCCATCATAAAGATTGCCGACCTTGAGGAGGGCTCCACCGATCGCAAGGTCACCATAACTGGGTCGCCAGCAAGCGTCAGCTCTGCCTTATATCTCATCCATGGCATACAAGCAAAATACGGGTCATCTCCGAAGATGCTGTGACAGGTGCGTCGCGAACCAGCGCCCCCGATGCCGTCTGTGCGTCACGACCCGCCTGCGATGATTATCGGCCATTGTTGTGGCCTGGAGAACGCACCACCGTCGCAGTTCGAAGACGGGGATATTAAACGCTTAAATGCCGCTATGTCTGTGGTCTCGGACGCACGAACGCGTTTCTAAGCGTATGCCATTTTCTATGTGTATCCTATGCCGAGACCCGCTTTATTACGGAGGAGCAGCTATGAATATTTATTATTTGGCGAGTGATCGGCAGACTTCAATGATCGGCGTCTGTCTGCCAAGCTGCACGATGAAATCATGATAATTGGATGCGCTTGATTTTCCTGTGTCGCTATGCAGATGCACGCAAACGTGTGCGTGTGTGCTCAACACACGCGAACCATGTATCTGGTATGTCGATTGTATGTGCGCTGACGCTGCACATGTTTAATAAATGAAATGATGTGTCTAGATATTTGCGTAATTGATGTTTTATTGCACAGATCTATAAAATATATATGTGTGTGTGAGTTAAATTCTATATATAACTATATATATATATATATATATAACTACATAAAAAATATATAAAACTATATATATACATATATATATATATATATTATGGGTGTGCATATTTTCAAGGTAATGTGCCGTTTGGCAGTTATAACCATAAGGTGCTGCATTATGCTGCAAGATAGGTTATGCAAATCTGCATATTTCAGTTGTCTAATAACTGGCATACCAGAGAAATTTTTTATATGGTTTAGGACTTGCATGCGCACATGTTTAGTAACTAGTCTGTCATTTCAAATATTCTGCCGCTCTGATTTTGAGACTTGCGCACGGAATTGTTTGCACCCGTAAAGTTGTTTTACTTAAAATATATGTATATTTGAAACATTTAACTAGTGGCAGGTGATGCATGGCATGCTACGGCTAGAATGGAAAAAGTAATGATACCGGTACTTTAATATTTGTTCTTATTCCTGACAACTGTTTTTTTTTTATTTGGTTATCCCTATGATTTTGCCAGGAACCACTCAATCTTTTATATGTTTACTGAAGGACTGCATGCTACAGTCGCAAAACTAGAGAGCAACTGTTGCTTTTATATAATTTTTATTCTCCACTGTATAGGGCAGATAAGCATGTAATGTAATTTGTGCACAGGACAGGAGTCTCTGTAACAATACATTTGTGTACACATGTTGGCCATGTTTTGTGTATGCATGCCATAATATTTATGGTGGCTCAGCCATTGTCAGCGGGATGTCTTAATTAATGACCTCTGATGGTTCTCACTATGCTCTGACTGTTATCAACACACAGTTTCAGAAGGTTTTAGTAAAGATGATCATGAGCATTTGAAGAGTGGAGGGCTGGACATCAACCCTGAACCCGTCCACATGGTTGTGATATGTTCTAGGGTCGACGTTGGTTCTGGGGTATTAAGACAAATATCCAAGGAGGTCTTGTGTTTTGTGTATGCATGCCATAATATTTATGCTGTGGCACAGCAGAAAATTTAATTTTTTATTTTTCTATAAATAAGAATATCATGTACTCATCATGTACCATGCTGGAGGGGTTCATTTGATTTACATGCACATTTAAACAAGCACAGACTAATTTGTAACATTAATTACAACTAGTCTTACTGTTAAGAAGCAGTCAGATATTTTTGTTTTCATTGTGTTTTTACTTTGAAGTTATTGTAAGAGGGTTTGTTGCAAGCCATGCTACTCTTCTTTTCAAATTAAGTCAGCATCTTTACTAAAGAACAAAATAAATGTGCGCAAATCTTTGGTTATCACCAATTAGGCTGGCAGCAGTGTTAAATATTGACTGAAGCATGGTAAGATTTTGTAAAGAGCAGCATAGATTGAGTTATCAAGATCAGCTCATGGTAGAGAGTGAGGGAGAGAGCGAGTGATGGATGGCGCTTGTTTCATTTCTGTTATTCATCAGAACATCAAAAATTTACAACAGTATTTCGGATCAATCTGGATGTCAGGCAAACTGTATGTACCTTGGGTCAATCCTAGGACGTCAGGTATTATTGGTAACATCATGCTACTTTTATAGACTTGCCTTTGTATAATTATCTTGGTATCCAGTTGGGCTTTTTTCTCTAAATCTTATATTTAATCATGACATGCATATGTAATCGGGGTTCTATGCATTTCTTTGTGAGAATTTGTCACACTTAGATTTATGACCATTTATGCTGCACGTTAGCGCAACTGTCGCTAAAGAAATATAAAAGAGATGGTACATATAATGAAATTAATAGTTGAATGATATAGTTAAATGGAAAATCTTGTTTTTGACTTGAATGCAGAGCAGTGAACAACCTGCATTGAAGTGTTGCAAGTTACGTGTTATTTGCAGTGTCCACACACACTGTGTTTGAAATCAGTGTATAAATAATTCCTTCTGGTCTTTGTGTTGTTTCACGGTGTCTTACTTGAATTAATTCATTGAAACATTTTTTCAAATTACACATTTACATTTGAACCCATTTATCAAAGCATCAAAAAGCTTTGCATCTTACGTTACAAGTAAATTATGCTTATTGTCTAACTTCAGTTGTTACTGTCGAATTTGTTATACCTTAGTTTTGGAGAAAATTTATTATTGAAAATAACGATTTTTTCTCAATTAAAATTTGTGCAAGATCAATTTTCAGAAACATGGAATCTTCTGGTTGTTCTTTTTACTGCCATACAGATGATTAATGTCTACTGGAAGTATGGTCACATAAAAACTAAGCACACAGAATATCAATTGATTTTTTACAGAACTATTTAAAATATGTTCTAAGTTCTGTTTTGAATACAGAAAAGGTACTTAGCATACTTTAAAATGTGCTATATTCATTGTCCTGAAACACACTAAATTTAACATAATTTCAGAAAATCAAAGAAATCCCAAGCTAGGAGTGGGGTGAATAACAATAAGACCACTCATACAACATGATAATACAATGAAGGCTAAAGAAAATATGCACATGCTGTGATATCTGTCACATGCCAAAAAAAGAAAATTTTTCTTAAATCTTATAACTGGCATAATTAGTTTTGCTATTATGTAATTTCTAGAAACGAAGTATTGACATAAGTTTGCTGCAAATTATCACAATCGCTACTGTTCAATTCAAATGCTGTTTGATTCCACACTGTTACACAAACTGAGGAATTATATCTAGATTTGGATACTATCTGACGAGTTTGCTACTCTAAACTATGCTATAGTGTGTAGACCACAGGAAATATATGTTACCAACTATAATTCATTATTTTGTCAATGTTCATGTACATGCCGACATTTAAGTCACAACTCGCAATTCCTAAACTGTTTGAAAGTTTGATGACCTTCAGTGTATACAATTCACAGAACTGTTTAGGTTCAGGGCTTTCTGGCATTGTTGTTGTTGCCCCACATGCCATTGGCAAAACCTTTGTTGCAACAACTCACAAGACACAGAGATTGTCAGCATTACAGATTCCCGTGTCGTTTAGGCAGCGACTGCCAGCAGCATTGTAGGATGATTGTACGTCCTTTTGTCGTTAGCAGTGTTCTGAAATCCAAGCCACTCGAGTGACAGGCAAGAAACAGCATCCTCTACTGCCTAACTACGGCACAACATGCAGCCGAGTTTCACATGGTCACACTGACACTGCATCAGACCATAAACCTCGCGTTGGTTGACGCTGTAGACACCATCATTGCACAGGCTTCTGTAGCGTGGTTCACCACATATTGTCCTGTCTATCTTCTTTGGCAGTAGACCAAGGTGAGGTTCCGTTATAGATGGACTCTTCTGCGGAGTCTGTGGCCTGTCTACAGATCTCCTGTAATGACTTCTGGATGACCTGACAGTCTGCTGTGCAACACACGTGGACCTACAAAACGATGGCCAGACTACCTTTAAGAGAACGGCCAACGTAAAATCGGATAAGATATGCCTGCAGATTATGTAGATATGGAGATTTGTAGTTGTAATCTTGAAAGAAGATAAACATGTACCTGTAGAATACATCTAGAAACTTAGCAGTGGATTTAAAGGCTGAACAGATGTACAGATAATTTATTAAAATGTATTAAATGTCCAGAGTGAATAGATACGTGGCCCCATGGGTATCAAAACTGGACTATGGCCGATGTAAAATCAGAAGCAGGCCAAATGTAAGCAGTCAATGGAAGATTGAAAGACTGAAAAACTATTTTCCTTCCTACTTTCTGAATTCAGAAGTAGAAATTCATCAAATTAGCAAACTATCCTAATTTCTAATCTACGTAATCGTATATTAGAGTATAGCGCTATACAGTTTAATTACTTGTTGTTATGCAAGAACACGTAACAAGAAGGCGAGAAAAATTTATATGGACATTATTTTATTAATGTTGATCTTTCGTATAATGCATGCGTATCGTTAGTGCTGTTTGTGTAGTTCGAAACGCTTTTGTGTTTGAACGCTTTTGTAGCCATTCAAATGCAATGGCGACAAATTCAAGAGATGGGACGGAAATTTCGTGACAATGGGCTAATGTCAATACGCCCCAAAGATGCCGTTAATAACATCAATATTTACGCAATGGGATTGCTGAAGTGCAGCGATGGTTGACTTCATCAAGGCTGCCTTGAATTGGCTTATAATGATACGCTCGCTGTAGTATACCCAGATGTAGTTGCATAACAATGGTTTGCTACAATTGATTCTATCTGAGTCTACATGGAATTCAATCAGTCTAACATCGTCGGACAGTACTTCAGTCCCTTAGACTGTAGTATGGAGTCGTCGGCAGAAAGACCTTACCCATGTCTGCTTTGCAACAAGAGGTTTGTGCTGCCCAATCACCTTAAACTGCATGCCAAAGTTCACACTGGTGAAAAACCCCTAGATTGTGAGGTGTGCATGAAGCAGTTTGCTGAACCTGGCTCATTAAAGAGACACATGCGCCTTCATACAGGAGAAAAAACACATGAATGTGTCATATGCCTGAAGCACTTTGGTGAGCCAGGGTCACTCAAGCGTCATCTACGTCTTCATACTGGTGAACGTCCACATGGCTGCTCCATCTGTGGTCGGCGCTTTGCTGAGGCACATGGGCTGAAGAAGCACCTCAGGGTGCACACTGGTGAAAAGCCGTATGTGTGTGAGCTGTGTCGCAAGGCGTTCTCAGCGTCCAGCACACTCAAGAGACATCACCGCACACACACCGGGGAGAAACTGTACGCCTGCTGCATTTGTGAAAAGCGCTTCACAGTGCCAAGCCACCTTAAGGTACATCTGCGAATCCACACTGGCGAGAAACCATATGCATGCCCCGAGTGTTTTCGCGCATTCAGCGCCGTCAGCTCGCTTAAGCGGCATATGTCGGTTCACGTCAAGACGAGCTATGTCTGTCGAATGTGCAGCATGCAGTTTGGTCATCCGCTTAAGCTGGCTCTGCATGTCCGGCTACACACCGGCGAATCACTATATCCATGCATCGAGTGTTCAGAGAAGTTTCCCTCCTCCGACCAGCTACGCTCGCATCTTCTCAACCACACCGGTGAGAAGACGCACATCTGCGGAGAGTGCGGCAGCGAGTTCCTGAAACCGAGTTCGCTCAACCGACACAAACTCATCCACTCCGGATTGAAACCGTTTGCGTGCAGCTGCTGCAATCGAAGGTTCACCGCGTCGCACGGCCTGAAGAAACACATGCGCACTCACACCGGTGAAAAGCCATACGCCTGCCTACAGTGTGACAAACACTTTGCGTGCTCGAGCAGCTTACGCATTCACGAGCGCATTCACACGGGCGAGAGACTGTACAGCTGCTCGATCTGCGAGAAGAAGTTCATCGTTTTGAGCCACCTGAAGGTCCATCTGCGAACACACACTGGGGAAAAGCCATACGCGTGTTCGGTCTGCCCGACGTACTTTACGGCGAGTAACTCTCTCAAAAGACACCTGCTGACGCATAAGAAAGTCGAGGCTGTGGATAATTAGTTTGCACGGTGTTGTCTGTGGCTTCTTGTGCCATGTCCTTGATCTGCCAAAATTCGACAACAATAACAGTCATGTCGGAACTAGTTCTTTTTAGCTGATAATTTGCTGAACTTTTTGATGGTCTTGTCGGTTAGGAGACATTAATGTGGCCAGAATGTTCAAATGCATGCGTGGTTCATGCAGACACTAGCATGAAAATCGATGCTGTGTATGTTGCTGTAGGCCATAGTTTGTGTTTTGCAGCCCGATTAATTATTGTGTATAGATCTGCTGGACACTTTGATGTGTAATGTTATCAGACACTGCACTATAGAGAATGGCACCATATTGGACCATTTGCTGGGTGCATATTGTAATAGGTATTCAAATCCAGTCTAATGAATTTGGGATTTTCTGGCAAGTAACTGATTGGTGTTCAATACTTAACTAATCTGACTGGAATTCCTAACCTCTGAACAATAACCGAAGCCCATCCAAACGTCATCCGAGGCTTGATCCAGTATTTTTCATAGTTTCTCAGCTTACCAGATTGCTTTGTAGGCCTACACTCAGACTCCATACTCTTAAGTGTAAATATTGTCGCACATTGGACAAAATATTTAATATTTTCTGAGTTTAATGGTCTTAGCCAGGAAACTGCCCTCACTTACATCTAGACACTCTCATTGCCTCTTAGCTAGGCCACTACTGTTATTCATGTGTTGCATGCCATTAAAATCATGAATGTACATGAATATTATGTGTATCGATTGCACATACTGTTGCAGATTGTATAAACGAAGGACTTCACTGACTTGAAAGCCCGACATAGTTGTATATTCTATTGATTGGATGAATTTAGAATCTGCTATTTCCTGGTGAGGTACAGGTATATTAAACCAGATACATTATTTTGATTGTCTAAATGTTTAATAAGGGTCACTTTGGGTAACAAGCTCATTTGATCGCTTGTTGTGATTCCTCAGAAGTGAGGTCACAAGGTCAATGAATCCATTCAACTGAGGTGCAAAGGCAATCCAATGTTATGACAACATCTTAACTTTCCAGTATGCATTGGTACTTGTTCACCGATCATGAAGGATGACAGGCTGAGTAATAGCCAAGTGGTGTGGTTGTCTGTGGTCTACCGTCAATTCAAACCTGACTTCAGTTGCCCTGAGTGTTTTATATAAAAAAAATCAAGCAGTCATATGGGTGTAATTAGCACTGAGGGGTGTACAGGACAAGTACAGCGGAGGTCGTTCATTTGTACCCATCCCCGCCTGGTGGCTGGTGTCAGGAACTGATGATGATAATGATAGGTATGTAGCTGACCTGCCACCTTTTGATTAGTCAGTGTTGGAAACTAAGAAAAAACTGTTGTGTCAGACAAATGAAAGTGTTAGTTGACCATGATTTTATGTAACACCATTATGTTCAAAACTCTGCAATGGTCCATTGGTTATTTGTAATTATGAAACATGTAAATTGAACTGTTCAGTATTTGTATAGAATTCAAGTATTCCGTTTGACAATTTTGTGTTATTGGTCTTACAAGTGACCCTTTCTGTTTTGCTGTCAACCGAATAATCCCAGAATTGATTGATCATGATTTTGCAAAGTACCACAATATTTCAAAGGTTACTGTCCAAAGACTAATTTTTTCTGCAATTGACTAGGGGAAGATACTGGACCAAAGAGTTCTAAGTGCTTGTGATTAGGCTGTTTCTTGCGACTCTTCTTTTGGGGCACTAGAAATGGCGCGACTACACTTGCGTGGGGTTCGAAATGTCGGTACTACATACATTGGCGAGGAAACTCAAAATCAGCCATTTATGTAGCATATTTGCTTGCATACTGCAAGTTACAAAGATGCATGTATGTGGTGGGTGATCCTTCTAAGCTGTGCACGTGGGCCATGAAGCCATCGCATTGTTCGCACACAAGAATTTAGTGTACATGCACAAATATTTCTATGCAACTCCATAAATCAGGTCTCCAAGATGGCTGCGGCCTACCTTACTCCAGAAACTTTATTTCATTGGCTGACACTTCCCCTTATTTATTTTTAGACAAGGGACTTTCTTAGTTTCATATATATATATATGACATAATGTCGGCTCTAACTCAAAATATGTCTGAAACTATAGCGTGCTCACTTGTCTCCTCTCGCCTTGATTATGCTAATTCACTTTTTGTCGGTCTCTGAGACCTTGAACTCAAAAGGCTTCAACATATCCAAAATACATTAGCTCGAGTAGTGCTACGTGTCCCACTACGAACATGCTCCTCTGCCCTACTCCACCAGCTGCATTGGCTCCATGTTGAATTTAGAATCAAATTTAATTTAGAATCAAATTTATGATGTACATGTATATATATGTACATCATATGTGATTCGCCATGCATGTAGATGGTCCATGGTCATTCTATTCTATTTACTGATTTATGAAGCACCTCTCGCAGTACAACCTAATCAGAGGCGCTCCCATTGTGAAAAACCTCTAAAGAAAAGTCTTTAGAGACGAGCAGAAACAGTTGTGCTACTAGATAAGATTGCAGCACGAGTCGCAGCAGGAAGACTGTTCCCTAGCAAAGGGCCAACAGAGGCATAGGCCCAATGCTGAGCTGTGGCAGTTCTAGACTGGTACTAGAAGATCGGTCTAAAGAGCGGAGAGGACTCCAGAGGTAGCCAATCTATATGTATAACGTGTCCCGGTCTATATATATATATATATATATATATATTATATATATATATATATATATATGGTCCCAAGTGTCAGGAAGGCAAGATATCCCCTCTAAGACTAAAAAAATATCACCCCTAAATGAAGTTGGAGGCACTAGCCTTCGGACCCCCTCCCTATGTGGACGCCGCTGGGCTGAACTAACGTGTTGACGGTGTTTCGTGTATCATCTGTGCAAATCTGGGCATAACTCATATGCGAAATTAACATCTGTCGCATTTAGCCTTATAATTGTTATTGTCCCAACTATTTATGTAGGTGTGTACATAACGAGTGCTGCGTCAAATCAGAGGGATCGTACGTCCAAACGATTGTCCCAGGGCAGAGGCGGCGATCTCGTTTGACTGGTGGGGGACACCCAATGAGAGGGGTAGGAAATGTGGGAGGAACACATGTATAACTTGTCCCAATCTGTAAAAGGTGGGGGGACTTGAATCGAAAATTGCAAAATTTGGAGGGGACATCGTACAGAGACATGATGCATTGTGGGATATGAATATTATGGTTTTGAACCTTTGAGAAAAGTTGCCTACAATGCATAAGGATTGTAATAGGCCCATACCATAACATAAAATATGCATATTAAAATTCTGTCTCAAAGTTGAGATTGACTTGAGGAGGCATTTATTTTAATTCTTAGACGCTCAAGCATGCATTGGGAATCTAAGGGCGTTGCACATAGTTAGCGCATCGCTGAACTTTACCATTATAGTTTACCTCCACCTCAGACTGGTTCCAATTAGGCATGATATGTTTCTGTCGCATTGAGGAAATTGACGAATTTCCTCATTGACGAATGATTCAGCATATTACACATGATCCTTATTTAGAACAATTGGATACGCTCTAAACTCCTAAAAACGTGTCTCTTGAGTAACGATAAGAAATGTAAGCGCTTTACATTACGTAAAATGTTGCAAAACCGAGCTGCTCTTCAAAGCGCTATATCAAATTTGATTTGTGATCTTCCTCACTTTTCGGTTTCCGCGGTTGGCGTGCACTTCCGCTTATAAAGTCTTTGTTTTCAGGTCAAATTTTTTAAACAAAATTTTGTTATAATTTACTTTTGGGTAAGGTAGGCATTAAGTCCTATGGTTCAGTACAAGTGAAAATTTATTAGTTCTGCGTTTGTCGTCATAATTAAAAAAAATATAATGTTTTATAATTTTTTAGAAAATCGTTTTCCCGGGATTGCGAGTGGAAATTTTGCGATCACTTATTATAAAATATAGATATTTCGATGCTGAAAGGAATTGGATGATATTTGAGTGTTTAGCGATTATTAAAAATGTAAGTAAGGGAATTGCGAGTAATTGGCATGTAAGTATGTAAAATTAGGTAAGTAAGCATCAGTTTATATCGAAATTAGTTAATGCGTTAGAGGTCCGGATTCAGCGTCGATCTAAAATGGAGGTTGAGGCTGATGTAACACGCATCGGTGCAGACTTACTTAATACTTTGTGCCAACAAATACTAGGCTGGACTATTCCAAAATGCAGTTGTATATTTATACCATTAACATTAAACAGTTTATAGTAATTTCTGAATTGAACACTTGGAAATTTAGTTAGCTAAATTTCCAAGTATGGGAGAAGAGAAACATCAAGTTTTCTTGCGAGATGGAGTGTGGCATTAATTGTGAGTGAGGAAGAAAGGGACTTGGTAGTGATTATGCACGAAAGTGTAAAGCCTTCAATCAATGTGCTGAAGCAATAAAGAAGACTAATTCAACTTTAGGTATGATTGAAAGGAGTATAGCCACCAGAGACAATTATGCAAGTTACTGATGTTGTGCGAGTCACTGGTTAGCCCACAGTTGGAATCATTTAAGAAGCAGAAACAAAACTTAAGGATGAAATTCCTCATAGCAAGACTTGAGGAGTTGTGTGGATGATAGTGTTACCTCAGTGCACACTACCACAACTTTTTATAAAGAGGGAGCTAGGAAAGTTGGTCCATTAGGCATGTTTCAGGTCAATTTTCAGTGATTTAACACAGCCTTAAAGTCTTCTGAACCACTTTAAACCCATGTCATGTGATTTTATGATCTCTTATGAACCTCATGAACCTCAATGTCTATCGAATTTGCAATGCTAGTAAATTTTTGCATTGCATTTTTTGTCGTGGTAACCGCTGATGACTCATTTACCTACAATGTTCGTCCTGGGAAAAAGGGTCCTGCTTTCTCGTACAATTTGGGATTGCCATATTGTTTTAAGTAGAGCACCGGTATGAAACATTTCTAGATAATTACCTTAAGTTTTGTGGTTTTCATAATATTAGGATTAAGTTTTATTTTTGTGTGTGGACTAGTGTGTTTTCTTGTGCTATTTAATCAAATGCTTCCATCCGTTAGAACGCTATAGCTTTAGGATTTAAATGATGGCATTTCTAACGAAAATGTAACAAGACTGGTCAGAATAGATTGTGCTGCAACTGAGAACACACAATTTGTAATATGTTATTAGCAAGAAGGTTATTATTTACGGACTAATTTTCTTTTGTGTGCAGAGCGCTATCTTCTGATTCGCAATGGATGCACAGCTGAACTTGGAAGCATGGAACATTGATACGGAGGATGATGGTGCTCGTCTGATGCGCGGCTTCAAGATCAAGAGACCTCGGGTCACGCAGACACGGGGAACAGAGGAGAACGAAGATGGAGTTAAGAAGGAGATGGACGAGGAGTCGATAAAGCAAGAGGAATTCAGCGACGATGAAGATGACGAAGAAGATGAGGATGATGAAGATGATGAGGAAAATGATGCGTTTACATCTGTCAGTTTGTCAAATAGAGATGGCAGAGTGGAGGTGGCAGTCGATGTAGCTTTAGGTAAGATGACCTAAGCTTGGTATAGGGTGTATGAGACATTGTTATAGGGTGTATGAGACATTCTTATGGGGTGTATAAGACATTATTATTGGTGTATGAGACCTAGAGCTTACACTAACAAACTGTTACAGTTGCTTCTGTCTGGTATCAGCATACTAATCAGACTATTTTATAACCTTTTTTGCACAAGAGTCACAGGTGGCATCTTATATATGGGAGTTAACTGGTCATTGATCAATTTTTTAAATTGCTAACAGCAATTCTATCAGTCAATATATCAGCGAATCCTTTTATCTTATCTACGTCAGGCGCAGAATTAAATATTCACCAGTTAAAAATCATAACAAGCAGTAAAGGTTTTAATCCTTAATTTCAAAGTAACTTAAACTGCTCTAAAACCACTACTTATATCAAATGTTCATAAACTGGTATTTGAATATGCAAAAAACTTGTTGAGCTACAGTGTCTAGCTCTTGCTGAAAGTGGAGGTCTTTGATAATTTCTGATTACAAGTGACACTAGTTGGGCATGTACGACATCAGTGTGTTTATTCCAATGAGTCTATCTGTGACCACATGGTAAGTTGCAGCTGTAGATGAGTGATCCTTAATGTAGGGTCATTAGCCTCTAGGTTCACTACAGACTTCCAACTCTACTGTCCCAGTGGTCAAGGTGTTGATTTCAAACCTGCAATAGGGTAACTCTTCTATGTATGTTTGTATCAGAGCATTTATACTGCACAATATAAGAGCCATATCAAAGTGGTGTAACTATCTATGAGTGTTGCAGCCCATTGTTAAAGGTGAATCACATTCACATTGGCTGCTTGATAGGAGCTACTTTAATTTGGGCTATTTTGTCGGGTCTATATTGTCGAAGCTATTATGTCGGAACTATCTTGTCGGGGTGCCCTACCTGATCTAGTAAGCTTTGTCACATGACTGGACAATTTGCATAGCAGAACCGGTTTTATAATGGCGAGCATTGTATGTGAATTCGACTCTTTTCAATACACTGTTTGCAAGCAAGAAATAGACTGCATTTTAAGGTGCTTGAGATATTATTTAAATTAGCGCCAGGGCCTCTTTCTATCACGTTTCATGATCATGTAAATTCTTATTAAAACTTTAAGAGTGTACTAATAGCGACTGCGAATGAAATGCTGCTTGTCGTTAACATGTTAAATTTGGTCAGGATATGAATCTGAAACTAAACTTCTAAAAGCATGACCTCGTTATAGTGTCATTCTTGACAGGGCTTCTGAAGTCAGTAACTGAGTTTACCATGTTTTTTAGGCCTGGTACAAGAGGCTTCATCTCGTGTGCTGAAAAAGAGAGGGCGCAAACGAAAGGTTGCGACGGCCGAAGGCGAGGCTTCGCTCATATGCAGCGTCTGCGAGAAGACGTTTGCGTCTTCAACAAAACTCATGGCACACCTCAAATACCACACAGGTGAACGACCATTCTCTTGCGACATCTGTGACTGTAACTTTTCGACGGATTCCGCTCTGGCCAACCACATCCGCAAGCACACGGGCGAACGACCTTTCCGCTGTGCCGAATGTAACAAGTCATTCTCACAGTCGAGCTATCTGACGCGTCATATGCGAATCCACCAGGACGAGAAGACCGGCTACGTGTGCATGACGTGCGGGACGTCGTACACGTCCCTCAGTGAATTCCGGAAGCACTGTCGCATGCACAACGAGAAGCCGTACTCGTGCGGGCTCTGCGGAAAACAGTTCAACTCGACGAGCAATCTGAAGGCTCACGAGCTATCGCACACCGGCGAGCGCCAGCATGCGTGCTCGATCTGCGGCAAGCGGTTCGTGCTGTCCAGCCACCTTAAGAACCACCTGAAGATCCACACAGACGAGCGACTCTTCAAGTGTAACATCTGTAATAAGGACTTCCGTGAGGCCGGGTCGCTGCGCAGACACACGACGGTTCACACCGGCGAGAAGCCGTACAAGTGCGAGGAGTGCGACAAGATGTTCCCGATCGCAAACAACCTGAAGAAGCACATGCGGACGCACACCGGCGAGAAGCCTTACCCGTGCACGATGTGTGGAAAGATGTTCTCGTCAGGCAGCAACCTCAAGACGCACATCAAGTCACACATTGGCGAAAAGAACCACCAGTGCACGATGTGCGAGAAGAAGTTCATCCTGAAAAGCCACCTGAAGGCCCACATGAAGACTCACACGGGAGAGAAGCCATACGTCTGTACGATGTGCGACCGCAAGTTCAGCGTGCAGGGCTCGCTGCGTCGGCACATCTACCAGCACGCGCAGGAGGCAGGTAACATGAGCATGATGATGGATACGACGATCAACGACGGGAGCAACGCGGAGAATGTGCCAGTGGAGAAGCCGTACTGCTGCCCGCAGTGCCCGCGCGGTTTCCGGTCCGAGACGACCCTCATCGAGCATCTGAAGTCGCACAGCGCGGAAAAACCCTTCGGCTGCATTCATTGTCCTGCTCAATTCACGGAGGCGAGCTCGCTCGGTCGGCACATGAGGGTACATTCGCACTAGCCGATCGCTTGTACAATAGACGTTCAATCGCTACATAGGAATGATGGGGTGTTTGTATCAAAAGCAAACGGCGCTGCTCCAGCGGTGCTGCAACTTTAATTTATGTTTTCTACATTCGCTGCTTTGATTTCTAATGAAATTGAGCAAGTCGTGTATGAGGGCATTGATAAGAGTTACCTCTTCTGTAAGTTAGTGCAGACCTGGGTTTTTGGGATAAGTTTCCTTCTGACAGAATTGTAATAAAAACTGGCGTGAAAGTCGGGTGAATGCTTCATTCGTCTGATAATTAATTCATTCGGTTGCTGTAGTCAGTTTGAGGGCGTGTTGCGGGGAGGATCACCCATGGATGGGAGAAGTCTTGTGCCCGATGCAGACTTCTGCGTTGGGTCTAATAAGTACTCTTATATCAGTGCAGTCTGTGCCTTAAACATCGACTTCAGTCATACACTGTTCTTAGAACCTGCTTCTGCTCTGTTCAGCGCTGGGTCTATATTGATTCCCTTTATATTTGGATGTAGTGGGGTCGGGGTTACTTAACTGGGTTGCCACACGCAGTGCACGATTAGACCTGCATGCTTAAAAAGGCTGTAGGCTCTAGTACTGCACTTGAATGCGAGTGGTTGCCGAAGACTTGGGTGAGCGGACAAAAGAAGGGTCCGAAGTGGGTGCTGTCGTGCTTGCGGTCGTCCTTTGCGGATGACCCTTGTGCTTGAGGTTTTTGTTCTACCCTGATGCATCACTTCCGAGGGGTTTCCAGGTCGAGATATGGAGGCAGGAACACATGAACGTTATGTGACCGGTTATTGCCTCTTTGTTTAGTGATTCACTTGTTATTGCAAATTTATATAGCATCAATCCACAAGAAACTCTTCAAGCACACCCATGAATTTTATACCGAAATTGTGTCAGTTAATTTGCTTAAAAGTACAGACGACTGTTTAGTTTAAGAAAGTGAAGTTTTAAAGCTTGCAGCTCAGCGTTGCTCTTGAAATGTCATCGGTCATAAGTTGCAAAAGTTGTTTGTTTCTGGTCTGTGTTTACTGCATCTACCAGAAAGTTGTTTAGAAAAAATTTAAACTTTGGAAGAGTTTTGTTTTTTGGGCAAGTTGACATTATAAATTAGAGCTGCTAGTAAGAAACTGGAGGTAACTGACTAACTGTGCCAAAGACTGCAGTTACATATTATAAGTGAAATTGTATGGCACAGTTTAGTTTATCATAAGCTACGTGAGATGCAATATTCTATAATAAACATGAGTACCACTTTCTTTGATTCAAATGATGCAGTGGATACCGTTTTGTTTATTGCAAATTTTAGATGGTGTACCGATTTTTTATACTCGATTTTAGTATCGTTACATACATATCCAGTCGGCTGTAATTACGTTGTTTACCCTAAGTAGGATAATGGAATAATAAACCACAATAATAATCATTCAATAAAATGAAAGCAGAATTGAAAAAGTTAGTAGTACAGAGCTCAGTACTAGCGAAAAGGTACTTCAAATGGTAGGAGAGAAAAGATCACTGAAGGCAATAATATAGAACGACAAATGAGATGGATAGGACATGTACTAAGAGGAAAATATAACTACTACGAAACATCATGAAGAGAAGAAGACCAGAGGGAGATCAGTAACAATGATCTTGGACTGGATAATGGAAGGGGTGGATACAAGAGGATGAAGGAGGAGGTCCAGAGCGGAGAGAAGTGGCGACATTGGACATTTGAACCTGCCGAAAAGACAACTAAAGAAGAAGATGAAAGCTGTGCGTATGACCGTAGCGTGAATCTGCAGTAAGCAATGCCAGTGACTGCAGTTATTTTGTGGGTGGGCTCTGGGTATTATTATTATTAGTATTTATTTTTAGTAGTACTATTATTATTCAGTGGACAACGACCTCGTTTTAGCGCGTCATCGATTGTTGCCAGTAATGTGCGTCAAATACACCGCCGCGATAAATTTCCTGTAGCTACTTAATAACTTGTTTGATCATAATTCTTGTGTCACATAGACAAACAATGTCCATTGTATTAATTTGTCCATGATTGCAACAGTTGCCGGTAATTGCAACTACTGGATGGGGTATAGTACCAGTGGCGGCGCTACACCAGAGCAAATGCCCTGCCACTAGTCGCCACTACAATACTCTTTTTGCACACTGCACTCAGGCTAGCTTTAATTGTATACATACAATGTCCTTCACGTCGCACTCATACCCTACCAGTCTTTCATCTTGCTCTCCATATTTGCATCCCGCATCATTCCAGCTACACCTGCTTAATCAGAGCGCACATTAAGAGTAACGAAATAAAGGAGGAGAGTATTGGAGGTAAGGGAGGAGAAGAGTATTGGAGGAAAGGGAGGATGGGAGTATTGGAGGATGGGAGTATTGGAGGAAAGGGAGAAGGAGAGTATTGGAGGAAAGGGAGGAGGAGAGTATTGGAGGTAGGGGAGGAGGAGAGTATTGGAGGTAGGGGAGGAGGAGAGTATTGGAGGAAAGGGAGGATGAGAATATTGGAGGTAAGGGAGGAGGAGAGTATTGGAGGTAGGGGAGGAGGAGAGTATTGGAGGAAAGGGAGGATGGGAGTATTGGAGGAAAGGGAGGAGGAGAGTATTGGAGGAAAGGGAGGAGGAGAGTATTGGAGGAAAGGGAGGAGGAGAGTATTGGAGGTAGGGGAGGAGGAGAGTATTGGAGGAAAGGGAGGATGAGAATATTGGAGGTAAGGGAGGAGGAGAGTATTGGAGGAAAGGGAGGAGGAGAGTATTGGAGGAAAGGGAGGAGGAGAGTATTGGAGGAAAGGAAGTTTGCCGTTTGTTGATTATAATTAGTTATTGATTTATTTGTTGTGTTTCAAATTTTGACAATGAAATGCCGCGAATTCTGTGTTTGGCTGCGAATTTGTCAACAGATTCATTTACAGTTTTTATCGTGCCCACTATCACCACTGCCCATTGTTCCGTGTCATTCGTTCCATTTACCATCGTTTTGTTTTATCAATATTTACCCTTAGTCCAGCCCCCTCTCTTGCATCCCATCACCGCCCTTGTTAGATTTTCCTGCTGTTATGTCCTATCTTTCTCCACTAGATTGACATCATCTACATTGCCAACCGCTTGCAATTATATATTATAATATTCGATTGTTTAGAAATCTTCAAAATAATATGACAAAAACTGCATTATTCCTTGGTAATCCCCGCGAGAAATTTTCAGCACTAACTAGACTAACTGTTGTCACTTGTCTGCTTATATGACACAATGTATTTGAGCATTGGGATAGAGTGTAGGCCTACTTGACTCTGGACTCAATTTCTTAAACTATTTATATCGAGCTTATGTGGCGAAGGAATTTGGGGATTTAGCGAGCTTATGTGGTTACCAAAATGTTAAGGTCGCGATTTACTGCTTTTACTGTTTCAGCCATAAATTGCCTTTTACCGGTTACAAAACGACTGTCCTGGATATATGCCCTGGTTACCAAAAGAGTCTGGCGCCGCCAGTGTATAGTACCCGATGAAACCATGAATCATGGCCGATATATTGAGATGAATGCAGGAAATATACGTTGTATAAAGGTAGGACCTAGCAAGCTAACACGACATCTTGTCAATGATGAAACTAATCAATTACCAAGGAATAATGCATAAAACAAAACGATGGTAAATGGAACGAATGACACGGAACAATGGGCAGTGGTGATAGTGGGCACGATATAAACTGGGCACGATACTACACGATAATGCCCACTTGACATCAGACAATGGTTTCAACAAGGAGATCAAACGGAGAATCACAAAAGCAACTGGAGTCATGGCACAGGTCAAGACGATATGGAGAAGTAAAACTATAAGCACAAAAAATGGACATAATCCGGTCATGTGTAGGCCTACTAAGTGTCGCTACGCATGCAGGCGAAACATGGACTTTTTAGAAAAGAGTAAGGGACAGATTACTAGCTTTCGAGATGAGGTGTTAAAGACAAATCTTAAGAATACGTTGGAACTCGGGAGCAGAAAATTATGAACGTGGAAATCAGAAGAAGAGTTTACTGTAGGTAACACCAGAAATTTCGTGCAACTCATAATGAGGCGAAAGTTAAACCTGTTTGGACACATTTGCAGAATGACAGACAATGGGTTAGTGAAGACTGTGGTGCTATGGGATATGGATGGGAAAACAATAAGAGGACGACCGTGTAGGGAATGGATTGACGATATAAAAGAGTGACGTGAGGACGAAATTCAAGTGTTGACAAGGAAGGCGCAAGACCGGAAGACTTGGAGAAGATGCGTAGATGTTGCATTGAACACCTGCGGGCAATGAGCCCAAGGAATGATGATGATGGTATTATATAATACGCACCTACTCAAGCCTACACGCATACATGCACAATATCAGTATGCATTAACACGCACATGCATATGCATGCATATAAATACGATATATGCGTGCACAAATGGGTGTGTGCTGCGCTACGACAGAGCTCACGGTTTAGTTTGATTTCTTAGCGATTCTTTTTCTCATCTGAATTTAGCCTTCGAGTGAAGTCGACCTGCTTCGACGGTGGGCCCCCTCTCATCTTACCCCTCTCAGCTGTCTTCCCTCCCCCCCCCCAACCTGACTTCTCACTCGTGGGAACTGTTTTGCCTCGGTGGCTCAAATTGCCCGTGTCGAGCGGTTAGAAATATTGGCAACTGGTGAGGACTTGCCAGTTGCTGTCAAACTTCCTTCACAAGTGTAAATTACACAAGAAACCAGTTGCATATGATATGTACGGTTGTTTATATGTTTACCTATCTCCGGGTGTATGCGTTTATCCTTATGGGCTATCACTGTGGTCGGATTTAGAATGTTTATGCTCCACTTTGGTTGACTTTCTGTCTATTCGTATGTGTCTCTTTACCTCTGTATCTGTCTCTGAATATGCCTCTAGCGATGATGCATGCACTGCGCCTATCACTGTGCTTGTGTCTCTGTTTACCTGCCTGACCTTTTGCCTGTCAGTCTTGCTGTTCGTCCCGCTATGTCTCACTCTGAGTCACTGAGGGTACGCCTCGCTGTCTCGTATCGTCTAAGTGTCTCCCTATCTCCACTACCCCTACCCTCTTTGATGTCGTTTCCCATTCCCTACCCTTCTTTGCCCTGCAGGGGTCCTTCCTTTGCCTTTACCCCATCTCATGGCATCTGCCCAGTCGGTTGGTTCGCACCCTAGTATCATATGGGGTGGGTGCGTTAGAAATACCAGTCGCCAACCGTTTTCCAAAACATAATTTGTGTGGAGGTGAAGTAGAGGTCAAAGGAACATACACCACAGGATGTGGCTAAATTGTAGCAAAACTGTGTCTCGTACACACCTATCATCCTAACAACGTTTTCCACACCGCTTGAATCAAAATCTGTTCGCAGCTGTTAAAACATGACTGGTAGCTACAAGTATACAGTACAAGTAGACCTACGTGCGTGATAGTAATTTCCAAGCCTCTAGAGACCATTCGAAGCCAAAGCGCATATCTCCAGCTTATTCACGGGCGCTGCATCAATTCAGAGGGCTGTCCAAGGGTAGTTAATGAGAGGCCCAGGTCTGGTTTCCAAAGGGGTCAAAGGGGAAGAGTATCTGTTAAGGCGTGTGTCGTTTAGGGCGAGAGTGGGAAAGCGGATAATAGGATGAGTCAGGGTATGGGTTCTGGAAGAGACGATACTTCAGTTTGAGTGGAAAGTTAAGTCGAAATAATCGGTCTTGGAACCTCACCATTGCCATATGCTCGGGTGGTGCCCGTTGTAAGCCTGGAAAAAGAGGAGGGAAGCGCTAATCACGTGTATCGTTTCGATTCCAAGAATTTAAATATTGCTTCCTACTAGCTGCTCTTCAAATTCCGCCACTGTTTGGACTTTGACAGTGTCAGTCCCAAACCTGGAGAAAGGAGGAGGGGGACACCAAATCATCTTCAATATGGAACGATGTCGCTAAAAAAATCAACAGCAACAAAAGCTGCTATTCAGGGGCGCTCTTCACGTGAAAGTTCAGACAAAATAATGAGAAGATGATTGTGGGATCCAGACTAAAAAAAGCTTACTACAGGTTATGGGGAGGGCATTTCACACAGAGGAACCAACGTTTGACCACGTCAGTCCTTGTCTTTGGAACTAGTGGATCTAGTCGTTCCGCTGACCGGAGAGGGCAGGAGGAAATAGCAGAGAAGGTTTCACATGAACTGCGCAGGCCTACCCAATTGAGTTCTTAAGACTATGAGCAGCACGTTGTATTGGATACGATTACGAGAGGTAACGGGAAGCCAGTGTAGGTAGGATCAATGAGCCTAGTAACCGAGTTCATAGCCGACTGCAGGAGGGACAGGCGGGCCCTCGGAAGCCCAGCAAATAGTGGATCGCAGTAGTCAATGCGACACTGGATGAACTATGGTTGTAAAGACAGAAGAGGAAACGGATTTTGTTATAGGCCTACGAGCTCGTGAAATGCAAGAGGTGCTCTGAGAACGACAGGGTGCTATCGAGGGTGACACCCAAGTCATGGACGCTAGATAAATTTGTGAAGTCGGGATACATTGATGCCAAAAGTTGATGTTAAGTTTAAGGAGCTGCTGCTTGGTTTCAAACCAGATCAGTTGAGCCTTAGAGGAGTTGAGGTTGAGGTTAGTTGGCCGACATTCACGAGTAGAGATCATGTGGCAGTGAGTAGTAAATCGATCCAACAAACGAGAGCTGCTCACTGTGCTCAGCGTGAAGACTATGCACACAGTTTTGGAGTCTGTACGTCTTTAGGTTAGCGATGACCAGTGGTTAGGTGTTTAGTAAAACAAAGAAGTAATGTCCGCTGTATAAAGTCAGTAAAGATGGGCCGAGGACTGAGCATAAGAAACACCGAACTCGCATCAGTGGCAATTTTAGCTATGGGGCAGTTGATGGAGCCCGGTTCGCTCGCAGTCATAAGGCAGCAGTGATGGGTGTTGTCGGTTTTACAAGTTCCCACAATTCGTCGACTTTAGTATCTTAGCAGTCACTTAAGATTTTATATCGATGTATTGCAGACCTGCGGAGTAAGTAAGGGCTGTAAAGCACACAAATTAGTAGTAGCGTTTCCCGCGAACCTCAGCAAGTAACCCTGTCAGGAGAGCAGACAATTGTTTTTTCTGGCAACACTGCAATAGGTGGAGTCAAATCCCAGACACGACCTCAAGTCAACACTGTTAAAAGTGTTGTCTCATACAAGCAACCAATCAGAATGACCCACTTCCTCCCGAATCTCCTCTGAGCAGAATAGGCTATAGTGTGGCATTGTGACCGATTCCTTAGAGCGGTCGGCCAGTAACGCGGAAAGTACGGATTCGACCCTTGTCCGAGGAGTTACTGTTTATTGACCTTGAGCAGAATTGCTTTGCGTTGCGCCGTCGAGGCGTGTGTGCACTTCTGAGCTAAATGTAAGAAGGACGATATTAAATTACTATTTTAATGTATTGTATTGTATATAAATAAACAGTATATTGTATACACAACTAGCATAGATAGCATGGAATGGCTATTTTGCGTCGATAGCAAGGCACACGTATTAACAGGGTCTACGTTTTTCTATATGGACCTTTAGGCTTCTGTTCTGCTGATTTTTCAGCGAATTTTCATCTTGAGATCGTCCTCTCCCAGTTGAGTGGGTGCACCCAGTGCATAAAAAGGGTGCAGTGATGTGAGTGTCTGACTCAGAGCGTGGGGTTGAGTTTGAGTCAGACCATACGCACAAAGTTAGGTCCAAACACCTGAACTTCTGGTTTTATGAATCCAGTCACTGAGGCTGTCCACGCGATGTTGAACAGAGCAGAAGGAGCACCGATGGTAGTGGTATTGGTGATAAAAGGATAATAAAAATAATAATAAAGGGATAATACAAATAATTATAATGGAAAGATACACAGGGATGTTGTTGCCATCTTAGTTGTGATCTTCTAAGGGAAGAAATATTGGTAAAAGTAATAATATTTAGGAACTGGTAGACCTTAGTTTGTGTACCAGCGTGTGTTTATGTGTGCAGTGTGTGCTTGTGTGTGCTTGTGTGTGTGTGTGTGTGTGTGTGTGTGCGTGTGTGTGCGTGTGTGTGTGTGTGGCTGGGCGTCGTCGCACATCTGGTGTGCATGCGGGGTGTTGCTTCGTGGCGCCCCCTATGGCGCCTGCGGCTGAGCAACATCGGCTTCAGCCGCAGGGTCCTCTTCCTGAGGGTGGTTGCATGAGAAAGACCCATCGCCCCTCTTCTCTTCCTCCCCCTTCTTCTATTCCATCCTCCTACTCCATCTTCTCGTTTTTACTGCTACCCTTCTTCTCTTCCTATTCCACGCCTTCCTATGCTTCTCTTCCTATTCAACTCCTTCTTCCATCTCTTCCTATTCCACTTCTTCCTCCTTCCCTTCCTATTCCATGCTTTCCTCCTTCACTTCCTTTTTCTACCTATTCTGTTCATTCTCCTCTTCTTCATCTTTCGATTCTCCTGTTTCTCACGCTTCCATCACCCCACTCTCTTCCTCTACTCAATCCCTACTCTTCCCAGTTCATCCCTCCATCTCACGCTCTCCTTCGGTCTGTGTCTACTGGTAGAATCAGCTCAACTACCATGGGCCCCTGAGGCAAGGTGCCCATGAGTCTCTGGGACAGGGAGGGAGGGCATGCAGGTGCCGCTGTCATCCAGTTCTGATCAGACACTCTTGCACAGGGCTCTGATGGCCACGGTCCAGTGAGTGGGGCAGAGCGGGCGCCAGTCTCTTCATTCTCTGTCCAAGCAGCGTATGGACTTCTTTTTAACAGCATATGAACTGGTAACTTGCAGGCAGGCTACGTATACGTAAACTCGCAGTCAACAGCTCTATTTCCGTCGATTTAAAACTCATCGTCTGCTGGTAATGAGTAAGTAAGTAAGTAGCTTTTTTTCTTACTACCACAAATGCATTACGTGTTCATATTCTCATCAAGATCTGCAAATTTGTAAATGCATTCAACTTCCATATACCATTGGTATTATTAATGAATAATAAAAATCATTAGAATAATTAATAATAATAATATTATTATTATTATTATCTTGAGAAGTGTTTGACATTGCCGCTTCTGGTGACAAATTAATTTTATTCATGACAGGACATGATAGCTAACCTTGCATCGTCGATTCGCGCATTGTCTTTTCCGAAGAAGTCCAACTGGGAGGGGGTCCTGGAAGGGGAGGGGCATCGGAAGAAGGGGCGGGGTGTTTGGAGTAGTGTTTCTCATCGGCTCGATAGTCGCGCATGCGCAGACGGCGCCAAGACGAGTCTGATGGGTTGAGAAGGATGATTGAAAGAGGCTCATCATTGGAAGCAGGCTGCAAGGATGAAAGGGAAGACACGGAGGGAGGGAAGGACGGAAGGAGGGAGGGATGGATGGAAGTGGAACGGCAGGGGTGGAGGGAGGCAGGCAGGCGGAGGCAGGTCCATTGCGCATCTTCAAGTATCGTAAGTTTCGGCAAACTGGTCTCTGGATTTACACGCGATATGTCATAAACAGTGCAATCGTTTCATCTTCAATCGAAGCTAAACTGTTGGATTCGGAAACAGTGTTGCCTTAGGACGACTGTCTATCGTAAGATACTGATACGTTGATTTTAGGTTGTATTCATGCGTAGTATATTTTGGTAACAAACATGCGAACACACATGTCATCACCATCATCATCGTCTTCATCGTCGCCGTCGTCGTCGTCGTCGTCGTCATCATCGTCATCATCATCGTCGTAGTCGTCATCATCATCATCATCAAACCATATCTAGGTCGATCAGATTTGATTTGAAATAGCGCCAGTGAATAAGTTAGTCTTCAGACCCAGCTCTTGACTAGACATGGGCGATTAGTGACTTTTCTTAATCGCGATTAGTTAGCGTCAACTAATCGATTAGATGAATTAATCGATTGTTTGATGATTAGTAATACCACAACTCGTGATATTGACTCAGCGCATCAGCATCGAATCGAATCTAGTTATTTATGTAGCGCTTCTTACAGTAGCAGCTATCCAGATACGCTCTCAGGGTGACAGCCCCCAGGAAATAAGAAATTCTTCGGGCAACGAAGGGATGAGGGTGGGAGCTCGATTAAAAGCTTGCTACGGATAGTAGGGGGCAGGTCATTCCACATAGAAGGGCCCACGATGGCAAAGGCACGATGTTGAGTCATAGCAGTCCTTGCCCGTGGAACAAGAAGATCACGTCGATACGCAGACCGGAGAGGGCGGGTGGAGACAGCAGACAGAGGTTTTCGCATTAAGTCGCAGAGATATTGAGGAGTTTAACCCTGTTGAGTTCTAAGGATAAAGAGGAGTACCTTGTATTGGATGCGAGAGGGAATTGGAAGCCAGTGTATGACGTCGGTCATGTAGGTAGAAATGTGGAAGTAGCGAGGGAGACGAGCAATGAGCCTGGCTGCTGAGTTCATAACAGACTGCAGGGAGGATAAGCGTGCCTTGGGGAGCCCAGCAAATAGTGAATTGCAGTAGTCAATGCGACAACAGATGAAGGCATGAACTATTGTTGTGAATACAGGAGAGGATACAGATCTGCTGATGAGTCTCAGACGCCTCAGGTGGTAGTAACATCACCATCATCACCATCATCACCATCATCACCATCATCACCATCATCACCATCATCACCATCATCATCATCATCATCGTCATCGTCATCGTCATCATCATCGTCATCGTCGTCATCGTCGTCGTCGTCGTCGTTGTCGTCGTCGTCATCATCATCAAATGCTCAGTAACAGGAGCTTAAGTACGTGTAGACTAATCAACGGAAGTATCATTGCATTCTATCTATGACGTGGATGACATAATATTTGTCTATGTTTCAGTATTATTTGCACATTAGATGTATAACTTAATGGGCGCCATGCATGGCCCCCAACAGTTTCATTCGATTCGACACACACACACATGCATACACACAGACGCACGCACGCACACACACACACACACACACACACACACACACACACATATATATATATATATATATATATAGAGAGAGAGAGAGAGAGAGAGAGAGAGAGAGAGACCTGGTCTACCTGACGTCGATTTCCCGCTAAGACATTTAGGAGATTTACATTACATTACATTTTCTCTGAACTAGAATTACCCTTGCTCACCGAACACCTTCCGTTTCTGTGGAACAAAATATTGGATCTTAACTCTGCTGGTTATTTGGCTCTGTTCAGCAATAAGTTTGACGACGCTTTCCCCAACACAGACGGTGGACAACCGTTAGCGTCGCCGGTCTCCCTCCTTCAGCTTCCACGCTTTGCCTACCATAGGACCCTCCTTGGATAGGGGGAACCATAGGGCCCTCCTTGGATAGGGGGAACCATAGGGCCCTCCTTGGATAGGGGGAACTATTGGTCTCACGTGCTCGATCTTCAATCAAACAGCACCGAGCCTTCTCGGTTGTGGGTTCCTCCATTTGAATTCGACTCCTGCTAGCTCTAGCATCTAGAAACCTCTATCCTGACGCATAGAGGTTTCTCCCTAGGAACAATCTATCGACCTTCTACCGTACCTTCAAGTCTTTTTTGTTTGGCCGCAGCCTGGCTGAGAGCGCGCCTCTCAGTAGGTTTCTTGAAGGGGCGCTCTATAAATTTCGGAATAAATCAATAGATGAATGAATGAATGAATGAATGAATGAATGAATGAGAATTCGATAGTCACATGATGGTCACCATTGACCATGGTTATGATGAGGAATGAAGTACGCTTGAGAGTAAAACGGACCAAACGGTCAGCTGAGTTTTGCACCAGATTGCATCGCGTGTAACCGTGTAAGTTACGCGTGTATGTGTGTGAGCAAGTATTCACACATTCCTGTATGTATGCATGTGTGATGTGTATATGTGTGATGTGTATATGTGTGATGTGTGATGTGTATATGTGTGATGTGTATATGTGTGATGTGTATATGTGTGTTGTGTATATGTGTGATGTGTATATGTGTGATGTGTATATGTGTGATGTGTATATGTGTGATGTGTATATGTGTGATGTGTATATGTGTGATGTGTATATGTGTGATGTGTATATGTGTGATGTGTATATGTGTGATGTGTATATGTGTGATGTGTATATGTGTGATGTGTATATGTGTGATGTGTATATGTGTGATGTGTATATGTGTGATGTGTATATGTGTGATGTGTATATGTGTGTATGCATTTGTTGTATGTCTGTATGTATATCGAAATGACAGACTCAAGAGATTCAGCAGAATGCAGAGGAAAGAGACAGAGAGACACACAGCTACAGACAGTCAGACAGACAGACAGACAGAGAATTAGACAGACCTAGTTGAATAGTGTCAAACAAGTGGAATAAAACTGACTTTCAATGGTTCGCTTGAATCAATATCATAAACCAGCGATTCCCAACCTGTGGCCCGCGGGCCAAAAGTGGCCCTCGACCCTTCAAAGATATATGAAAAAATTAAGCGAAGAAAATGAATATTTGACAGAATATTATTTACTATTTGAAATTATTATATTTCGCTGACGTTAAGAGGTAACATCAAATGTTTTTATGCATGTGTAATTTGATTCTCTTCTGAAAAAATCTGTTAAAATTTAAAAAATAATAATAATTGTTTTAACCTGGTGGCCCATCATGTCCTACAACTAAATAAAAGTGGCTCTAAGTCGAAAACTGTTGGAAACCATGGCATAAATGATAATATATTAAATGCTCCATTTTAGAATAGATCACTTCCTGAAAATAGGAACCGTTGCATAGACATTAGAACAGATGTCATACGAGCTCATTGTTTGTCGAGCGCATTTTTTTTACAGTACATCTGCCTAAGTAATAACGTAGACGATGGAGGAAGCGAAGGTGGAGTTGGTGCACTTGTGCTCTCTGCCGGAAACCACGTGACCGATAGGTGCTGACTGGCGACGTCATGTTCTAGACCGTTGTTGGTCGGGTGGCAACTGGAATGCCCATAGCCCAACAGCCGCCCAGGCAATCGAGGCGGCCGTGTACATGGTGTGGTGTGGGGACATAATGGGGAGAGCGCATAACTCAACCCAGAGCAATACCATCCGTAGGTGACGACTGATGATGATTCGAACCAAGAAATCCGGATTTCATTCTCGGCGAATGTATCCGACACAGGATGCGTCATGACATGACATGACATGACATGAGAAGCAACACATAAATGACCGTCTGTCTGACTTTTTGTCTACCCGCCTGTATATATATGATATATATATATATATTATATTGTATGTATATGTATGTGTGTATATATATACTGGTAGAAATGTGTTACTTTGCACACTGTGTTATATATGTAAGTATGTAGGCTTGTACGTACGTATGGGTATGCATGTATGCAGGCGTGCATGTGTGTTTATGTATGTATACGGAGAACCTCGCTGGATCTCAGCTGTGAATGATCATTTGGGTTTCACCTTCCGCAGCCGACAAAAGAGGTTGGGGAAGAGACTGGCCAACCGCATTCATGTGCCGAGGCCGAGAAAGATGAAGGTGTTAACATCTATATAGTAGTCATTAATAATTTGAGCTGCATCATCGGATTCGCTCGTCTGTCTCACATCAGGGCCTAAATTAATGGGCTATGTGCAAGGCTTAATGCCTCCGTCAAAAGTATCGCTCGTGAATAAGCTGGTGCCCTGCGCTGGGTTTTCAAGTGGCGCTTTAGAAGTTTGAAGATTGCGATTACCACCTTCGCTCTATGACACACTCCCTGCCGATAGACGACCGTATCGTAGTCTCACGAGTCCTGTGTAAGAATGTTTATTGATTCAGTTTCCGTCTCTATATGGTGCAGGGTGAGGGTGAGTCAGTAGGCCAGTAGTAGAATCAATTTAACGACATTGTGTGATAACAGAGATCATTAGCGTCGCCCTCTTCCTCTCTCCAAGAGCATGACCCCCACACTGTATATACGTGTATATATAATATATTGCATATATATACATGTATATTGTATATTATATTGTGACATTAGAAGTGCCAGCTGTGTCTATGTATGCAAGCTTAGAATAATCAGTAAACGAACATTGAATTGAATTGGAGATGCAGTTGTTGATGCCATGAAATCGGCTCCGATTCAACCCATCCAAGACACAATACGTATATGGGTCGGAACTCAACTAATGCGATCTGAAAATGCTGAGGAAGAAGAGTTTTTTCGACAGTTCCAGATTGCGATTGACAACATTTTGTTCGCGCTCTGAGTGTTGGAGAGATATCCATTATCCATGCATGGCTGATCGCGGGAACCCAATGGGAAAATCAAGCTAATATCAGTCTCACAGTTCTAACAACTTCGCTGAGCGCTGCAACGATTTCGCTTGAATGAACTCGTCCTGACGCTCTTTGACTATTGTAACTCTATTTTCGTAAGTTGCCAAAATTCAGAAAATTCCTATCCGTCATATCCGAATTTCGGCTTGGGTTAATCTGCACAAATTATCATTTATCTCAGCATATGATAGGCTTAGGTGCTCTTATCTGGTCCTTCGTTGGTTGATTCTGCATCACCAGATGAGTATACGTACGAGAGCTTGTTGTTTGGTCTCATGCAGTCAGGTTGCTGGTGGCGTCGCTCATGCACCTGTGGAGATCTTCTGGTCCCTTGACACCTCACGTCAACAATAGTGCACTGCATGTGCACTGTCGTGTGTTGGTAACGTGGTTCATCTCTTTGAGGTTGGAGCTGGCGCTTTAAGCTCTGCTCAATTCACTTGTTATAATTACACTAATTTAGACAAGTCTATTCAGTTCCCCTATCTTCGAAGCGGTCTTAATGGCCTTCAAAACACACTTGACAGAACAGAAGTCTAGATAAAATTATGACAAAATGCGAAAATTTATGACATTGCGCAGACGCGTATAGTACTCGTGAAATGGTCGAGTTTCTGTGACACGTAGGCCTATATATGCTTCATATCGACGACTAGAGGACATCCAGATATTGATAATATAAATTATTCAGACATTTGCTTTCATTATGGAATTTCTGATAGCAAATAAGTTAGGCTGTTTCTTTCCGTTTCTGAAAAGTTTTAAAATTTTCCAAGAAATTTTCATCTTGGTATTCTGGGGCAACTGCTACTCCTCATTTTTACTAGAGACAGGAACACGTGTCTCTCCACAGTCTACAATTATACATACGCATATTGTGCCATGCATACACACATAAAGGAGGAGGCCAATCTTTCCTATTTTCTGTCAACTCTGTTCTTTTACACCGTCCTCTCTTGTCCCGTGTTATAGCCTATTATAGTTACCATCCTTAGATAGCTACGGTTAAACTTATATTCCGGCGAAGACTGTAGGGCTATGATAAGACACCTTTAATTCGTATGTACCAGATGGCATATATCTTCTCATTGTCGAAAAACGGTGTGTGCGTCGATCTTCAAATGTTTCAACGGTCGATATTGTTATAAGGCTCCGTATCCAATCCAATAGTCACAGAAACGCGGCTGCTATCGAATTGTGACAGAGCCAGTCCCAAGCCTGGCAGAAGGAGGAGGGCAACGCTAATGGTCTGTATTATGACACATTATCGTCAACGAATCAATCGATCGCGATATACTCTATTCTGATGTGAGTCATAAATGACCCGTTCTACGTATGCTTTTCTTATTGGACCGATCGCTTCCGACTACAGCATGACCTATACAAATCATTATCCGATCTTTTCTAACTGTTCCTATTATATCCTGTTCCAGCATGACCAGTCCTATTCTGCTTGAACTCCGTGTCTGCTATCCTGATTGCCTGCTTCATCGTTGATTGATTGATTGGCCGATTGATTGACTGATTGACTAACTGACTGACTGACTGATTATTGACTGACTGACTGATTTTACTGACTGACTGGTTGACTTATTGATTGATTGAATGAGTGATTAATTGATTAACTGGTTAATTGATTAATTATTTAATTGATTAATTGACTAACTGATAAATTGATTAATTGGTTAACTGGTTAAATGAACGATTAATTGATTGGTTGATTTGACAGCGATGGATGACTCCTGGTCGTGTCCTCCTGTGTCATCTGACCTCACCCGTCTGGGCGAACTTGAACACCGGATGTGGTCGACCAGTCGGACCTCCGCCGTCGTCGTTGGTGCCTTACTGAACGGAGAGACCCCCCACGACGATTGCGACGAAGGTGGCAGCGGTGGAGACGAGGGGGAGGGGGACGGGTCAACGAGTACAACGACGGACGACCGGAAGGGAAAGAAACGCCGCAACCGAACGACCTTCACGAATTTCCAGCTGGAGGAGATGGAAAAGGTCTTCCAGAGAACCCATTACCCAGACGTCGCCGCGAGGGAACAGCTTGCTTCCAAGTGTGGACTCACTGACGTCAGAGTTCAAGTAAGTGCAAGACACGAGATGAGACTTATACTGTTCGTCTGGTAAGAGGAGTAAGGAATCGATCTCATCTAGCCAGGTCCAACGTTATTAGAACGGATCTGATGCAATCAGGTACGATTTGACACGATCTTAGTCAGATCTGCGTCACTTTGCATCGGATCTGATCCGAATCGATGCCATTCGATCGGGTTTCAGTGGGACGAATATAAATCAGTTTCGCTGTTGGGAGTGGAAGCCAGCGCTAGCTAATGTCAGAGCGCCCTAACTATACGCCTACTTGACGCTGGACGCCTCTGATCGTCAGTCTTCATGGGCCTACTGTAATTATTACTTAATAAAGGGGGTGGTATTGTTTTCCATTACTTTGTGGGGCACGTGATTTCTTCTGTGTGTTGATTTTTTAACAACACCGTTCCATATCGAAGCTGATTTGGTGTCGCCCTCCGTCTATCTCTAGGTTTGGGACTGGCACTGTCAAAGTCCAAACAGTGGCGGAGTTACATGACTTGCTTCATCCCATTGATGAGTACTCGCCAAATGAAACAGTCGTGATCTACATTGCATAATGGATGGATAATATATATATATATATATATATATATATATATACATATATACTCATATATATGTATGTGTGTGTGTGTTTCTGTCTCTCTATTCTGTCTCTGTCTGTCTACTGCTCTGTCTATCTGTCTCTAAGCGAGTCACCCTTCAGGGCTTTGCTATTAAAATCCAACACTTTGCACACCATTAATCGTCTGATAGTTTATCTTCCGGGTGGGTGGCATTTTCCCTGCACCTTATCTTGATAAGTTGGGTCTGAACAGTTCAAGAAATTCTCTACACTCCGTTAAAATTTATGACAGCTAACAGATCACGTGTGCCTTGTGTGACAAAAAAACCCCACCAATGATTTATTTCTCCTCTGCAGGTCTGGTTTCAGAATCGTCGTGCCAAATGGCGGAAGCGGCAACGCTACGACCCCATCTCCGCCGTACGACATCTGGCACCGGAAGCGGAAATCATGACCCCGTCACCCTCTCTCTGTCTTTCCGGTGTTCCTCGTTCCGCAGAAATCCAGAGGTGTGCGCTGCCCGCCTCCTCTGCCCCGGACGCCTACAGCTACTGGTCGTCTCCGGTCGACACCAACTCCACCTATCCCTACGCCTCCGTACTTGCCAGTTCCTACTCCACACAACAGATGTCGCCCCTCGTCGGACTCTCCCGTCACGTGCCTCCTTCTGGCGGTGGAGGGGCCGCCTGCGCCGAGGACACGTACATCGCCTACGCCGCGGCTGCCGCTGCTGCCTCCAGCCTTGGAGTTGGATATGATCCCCCGACGGCGACGCTAGGGGCCCTGAACGGATCGGAAAGACTGAATTCGAGCATAGCTAACCTGCGAATGAAGGCTATGGAACACAGCCGAGCCGTGCTCGACGTCCAAGGCATCTCGATGTAAGGGGGATGTTTTTTCGGCGACGCACTACTGTAACAATTCGCCGGAACTACTTCTACTTCGACACATCGGACGTTGTTACTGTTTCGTACGGCGCCCAATGCAGAAATCATTCGGATTTATTTGGTGTCATTTGACAATTTGATATCATAATGTTATGTCTTTATCAAAGCAAGCAATCTTGCAGATATAAATATTGTATAATTATATATAATAAATTGAATCATAATATATATGCAAAAATGTATGATCATATATAGACATGTAATAAATGCATAATAATAATATTTTTTTAAGACGGGCCTCGGGGTATGTTTTCCTGAGTTTGTGGGTAATCTTGACAACGAACGACCGTTAAATGCTTTAATATTATTTTATTCTCTGATAGGTTGGTAAACATTGCGTTGCCACCGTTTATATATATATTTGCTTAACACTGGTGTTAAGCCAGTTAACACTGGTGTTATGGCCTGGACTGGGTGAATTCTTTCTGTGGTCCTAATAATGACCACTTCTGTCTTTAGGCTTCCACAATTATTTGGATGTTCGGCTATCTAGTAGCCTGTTCGAATCATCATTATTTGCCAATGCCCTATGATATTACGGAGAATTCATTTGGAGTTAATTTATTACGAGTTGGCTTCAAACGCTTTGCTAATTATAGGATGTTTCATGGGCCTAATATTCGTGTTTATTATTGAGTCAAGAGAACCCTCCAGCTTTTAGGCTCTATAGCATACTTTCTAATAGATTCCACTGTTTGCCTTCTTATCAGTTGGTCATAGCTTGTTTTGTGGTCCTGACTTGTTTGTTGCCTTTGACAACACCCTTTCGCTTACCGTACACATCTCTTAACACTTCTGGGACTAGTTTCTATCACCTCAGATTCATCTGCTACCCCATCAAGATGTCAGGCGATCTGCTCGCTCCTTCACCTTCTTCTCTATGGTAGGACCTACATGCTTCTGTGTGCTCACGCATTGATTACTGTAACTCGCCACTACTGGTCTTCCGAAACCTCACCGGTCAGTGTAATCTCTTCAATCCTCGCTTCTTACATATCTCGACCTCTATGACCAACCACACATTCTAGCTTCCACTCATATCACGCATTCGATTTAAAGTTCCTTTCCTTACTTCCAAAACGCTTTTTGGTCAGGCTAAACACAATCTTTGTGATCTTACTCGTCGTACTCTACAGGCTGCCTCTCGTCGTCCTCTTAGTTTATTAGACCGATACGAGTCACATGACCTCTTGGTACCTGGGACTCGGACGGATTCTGCCCAATACCCCGTTGACGCGTCTGTTGGCCTTTTGCGTTGGAACGATATATACTCTTTGTGCGACTCGCTCTCTGATCTTAACTGGGGTACTTGAGTTTCTGTCCCTACTCTTCAGACTTATCCAGGGGGGCTTTTTGGACTGGGATATTAGACTCTTATACTACGAGAGGCGCTATATTATCTGTTAATGAAATACAATACACTGCAGTATGATTACAAGTCATAGTATGAACGAATTATTGCAAGTGATTACAGGAGTCGAATTTAACTGCACAGCAGTCACGCAAGGCGTCCATCTGTTCTACTGATCACTTTGCCAACGCCATCTAGTGAATGAAAGGCTGAATCGACCTATGGGGTGATTGCGATTGCCTATCCCGTGTCCTTGTTGATCTTCACCATTCATCGAAGTCCATCTAAGGCAGAGGTTATCAACCATTTTAGTCCTGTGACCCCCGATAATATTTCTTAAGTTGTTGCGCCCTAAACAATAAAATTCACATAAAATTTTATGCAAGACGTTTCCGCCTTCATCGTGAATCGTAGTACAAGAGACAGGTAAATTGTAACATTTGAGTCGCCATATGACAGCAGTTAGTGCACTAATCATAAGTAGGCCTTCAATCGCCCTACATGATTATTAAATAATGAGAAACTACGCTGACATCTAATCGTAATGCGACCTACCTCCATGGGGTCGCGACCCACAGATTGAGAACCGCTGCTCTAAGGCATCAACACGTCAATCGACTTCTTAGCGTTTGTCCGCTGATTCCGTAGTCCGAAGACTTCTTATTTTTTTCAGCCTGACTTGAAGTCGGACTTTTCGGTCTGACCATTTCGTGGATAGATGCAAGCAGCTCTTGTCAGGTCACAGCCTCACAGGTTCTAGAACCCCGAATTCTACACGCCTTCATCCTGCAGCTCTGGTCTCAAGTGGAAGCTCTCCTCTCTCGGATTCATATCCTCTGTTGTCTGTTCCTTGTTCTCTCTGGTTCTCTTCTTGGCTTCAACTGAAATCACCCTGTGTCCTGACGACGGCTTGCTTAGTAACGACTATTAACGGATGGTTTTGTTATCACTACATTGGCGCTATAGAAGTCTTAAATTGTTGTTTTTATCATCAGTAACGCCATTGTCGTGTTGCCAATAACAGTGCTCGCATGATGCTTGCTTTTTGACTTGCTTATGTCGACGTACGGTCTGTTCCCCGGTTTAAACCTGTTTGATAAAAATACGCCTACTTAGTTTTCAATTAAATTTTGTGTCGGATGTCCATTCAAAAGCCAGGCGCAGGCACCAGATTATTCTCAAGTGCTACGGCAAATCAGAGGGGCTGTCCGAAGGAGGTCCGAGTCCGTTTACTAGAGTGTCAGAGGAAGCGGAGTAGGCCTAGCTATTAATGAGGGTGTCGTTGGGTCGAGAATTGGAAAGTGGATGATTCGGTGAATCGGGGTAAAACCGCATATTGCATGAAATTAGAGCAACCAGTCAGCAGTCATTATATCACGGAATTCATTCGCCTGTTCTGCAAGTAGGCCTATATGCTAATAAAAGTAATGTAGGCCTAAGTAAGGTAAATAGAATTATGGTCTGGCTCCAAATTCGTATTGGAGTCTCAAGTCTAACTTATCGAGCGATGGTCGACCGCGCGAGCGAATAACACTGACCATTGCTAGGCCAGCGACCAGGGAGAGCGAGCGATCGCCTCAAATGGAAAACTCTTTGTCGAGCTAAAAATTAAAGACTGTTACAGATGACCAGTGTCCTCGTTTTATTTTGGTCAATTAGGTGGTTCACGTGGCACGTCACTTTGTTGGCCCCAAGTTGGTTTCGGTCAGGGTAACCCATTTGGCATAGAAATTGTGGGTAAAAATAGCGATGACACTGTCAATGGAAAAATAAAGCAGGTCCTAAGTAGTATAGGAAAGATGAAATGAATGATGGTAGCTAGGGGCCTAATTGGCAAAAAGTGTCTTGAGGTGGTCAAAGGTTATCGGATAAGTCCTATGCATAAATCAAGAGAAAAAGAGCAAAAAAGATCCAGGGGAACCTAGACAGGGTTGATGGCATCAGGGGTGGCAATCCTGGGAGGTCGAGAGGGACAAGTCCCCACACCTTTTACAGAGAGGGGGGACAATTTATACGTGTGTCCCCCACATTTCCTACTCCTCTCCCCATCTGTCAAGCGGGATCGCCGCCTCTGCTCCGAATGAACTGTTTGGTCGCGAATGTCATCATTATATGATGACACATATTATGTGTTGCAATCTCGCAGTGTCATGCCATCTGATCTATAACAGACGTCAACGAATGCGTGACGTGCACTAATTGCAACTTTTGTTTAAAATGGAAATAAAATTTTCAATCGAGAACCATTGTTTCTCACGAGTTAGCCTTTTGCGGGCTAAAGAAATAGGCCTACTAATAGAAGCCAACGATCCCGATTGCTCTTCATTGCGCCCAAAGAGTGAGAAGACGCTCTGATTCACTTTAGTCTGTACTACTTGATGGCCAGAATGCAAATCTTCGCTGCACAGTAGGATAGCAGCACCCGTAACCTATCAGCTAAAAAATAGCAGACGCTACGGAGAAGTTTTTCTGCGCTGTAGAACACTAGAAACTTGTTCATTCGTGCAATTAGAACGTAAATCGAGTCTGCCAAATGCCGTCCGCAGTGCAGATGTTTGCTTTGAATCGGAATGCTATTAAAACCGTGTAAATGGCCAATTATCGCTCAACACCCGAACGTGCGACCACATGGCGGCCATATTTGTTTTTGCACCTGACGTTATCTCGTAGTCGTCTTGAGAGTCCATTTATTTAGCCAGGCCGCGAAGGGAAACAGAGGAAGAGGGAGCGAGGGAAAGAAAACGAGGGGAGTAGGAGGCAAGGGCCGTTGGTCGCCACGTGTGCCGACCATATGTTCGTAGAGGCGAAACCAGATATGCTCGGTCGTGTACTAAGATAAACTCGGCAGATTATTAAGCGGGGTTGTGGGGTTGCTATAGGGACGAGCAAGTTATCACGATCTACGAAAATTGAAGCTGGCGAGACAGAGTAACGCGAGGGGCCTCAAGTGCGAGTGATCCGGTGCAGGAATTCAAGTGCCATGGTCACAGAGTACAGCTCTGAGTGTGTCGGGACTGACCTGCGTCTGTTCCTAAAGTTGTCTATCGTAAAGTCAAGGTTGCGTTAATGCAGTTTTTGTTCGGTTCGGGTGCGAAACGTTCACGGACAAAGAGACAAACTGATACCATGCTGCCTCACCTTAAAATGTTTACTGCGTAAAATACGGAAAATTGGATGCCTCGAGGACAGTGTATAGTCTCGATGGAAAACTTCAGATAAAGGAAGACGAGTTGTCGGGTTATCAGGTGCAAGAAAGATAGACCATGTCTTCATGCATCACGTTCACGCACTTAAGAAATACATTCATTCAGTGTCTTCATTATATGGCCTATATACACATATGCGCACACCCGAAGGGCAATCCGCCAATGCCCTCCATCTGTAATGGCTTGGGGCTAAGCCATCGCAGCATTAAAAGGTCAATGGGTCATAAGATTTGAAAGTGAATTTACAAATGATCATTAACCTGACAAAAATAGTGCATAGGTAGTAACTTTATTTGCGCCGCATTAGTGAACCCAGTGGTGAAACAGCCGAAGTTAAGCAGGCCTTCTTACTAGTTACCTTCCCCTCCCTCTTTGCTTCTTAATACCCAATGCAGGCTTTGAACCCTTTGAATTTCAACAATTTGGATAGTGTTGAGAATTTGATATAGCGCCTGAGCGGTCTTATCGCTGATTTAGGCTACATAAGCCAGCTCTAGGCCTACTACCAACATTTCTTCGTCTACCATCCATAACATAGCCAAAATCATTGCTGAATTGCTATAGGCCTAAGCCTCCCCATCCTGGTGGGTCTGACCATAGCCTCTGGTAAAGAGCGCCTGGAAAGCTTCATAAGAAGAGCCAAGCGCCTCTATAGAGGTTACTTAGAGCAATCCTTCCCAACAGTCTCATAACTTGCAAACATAGCAGATGCCAAACTACTTCTCTCCATTTTACACAACCCTAAGAATGTTCTTCACCAGCCTCCACCCCGTCCCCACTCCAATCACCAATTAAGACCTAGAGCACACAACCACGATCTACCACCCAAAGACCTCTCAATCTAACCCCAGATAATTATACAAAACATTACTAGTTTGCTATTAGTTCTAGCTAGGGGCATACTATTATTGCTTCTCCTTAATTTACCCCCGATCATTATACAAAAACATTTACTACATTCTGCCAAATACTTTTAAGCAAACTTTTGCCAATGGATTAACTGTCCATGAATCTGTAGGCCTACTCAGTAGTGATTCCTTGGTTTTTCCTCATTTCCTGTCAGCTCTCTATTCTTCCTCTTCTTTCATCAGTCCATCCACCCATCGCTGATTCCTAAGACTGTCATAATTATTATCAGAAACAACGAATCGATGACATCACAGAGTCCTGTGATTATAATGATCCCGCTGTGTGGCTATTGAACCCCTCTTTGAAACGTGACACCGCGTCGAAACGACTCACGCCAGTCACTATGTCCCTGATTTCGACTCACCCCCAGCGCATACGATACGCTAATTTGGGTAAATTAATTGGAGGTATTCGATCGGGTGAAAGAGTCTCCCGCTGAGTTAATCGGAAGAGTCGTGCTGGGTTTAGACCGCTAGCGAGATGCCACCTTTCTACATCCTGTGATAGGCTATAGTTCCTTTGTACGTCTGATTTATGAAACTCTTCCACCGGTTGAGATCAAAAGAAAATACGGTGGTAGACAGGGATGCTACCTTCTGATGAATGAATTCTGCTCCTCCACAAGTCCTACTGCAGTTTATTTTATACTTCGGCTTCAGTAAAAATTGATATAAATTTAAATTAAATTTATACTTTACTATTTGACTAACCCTTCATTCCCCCCGCTGCGAGCTGTTGCACTTAAAAATGACACGAAATGTTGTGCCAGGGCAAAAATCGAGGCCAAAGCCACTTTTCAGTGGGAGACAAGTCCTCTGCCACACTACCTTACTCATTGACCTGAAGCCACATTGGAGAGCTGTATGAAATCAGTTGAGGCCATTTTATCATAATACTAAAAAATATTAATCTAAGCAATCAATTGTGCCTTCTTGATTACACCAATTACTTCTCTTAGGAGTTAACTCTGCAGCAAATCATCATTACCAATAGCATACACAAAAGACATATAACCTCTCACCATAAACCAACTGCATTACAGATTCAGTATAACCCAGACGTGTAAAACGTTAAAAACAATCATGAAACAACAAACATAAAATGATTGACATTTTCAGGTTTATAGTTTTCCCTGCAGAACAGAGGACTAGAGGCCAAAATGGAGGACAAGGCCAAAATTGTGGACATGGGCTTCTTTTGTCAGATGTCTAGCACTCTAACAACCCTAGTCTGAGTGAAGTATTGTGGTAGGCCTACATGGTTTTCTCTCATTTGACAGGGAAGTTACGTCAGTCTGATATGTCAAATAGATTCTCATACAAATCCAATAAGCGTATTTGTACATTTCTCTGACATCTTTTGATAAAAAGATTTCTCATGTATACAATTATACAATAGCTGAAATAAAAGTCAGAGTTTACTGGCTGCACCATCTCGTCTTAGTTTTCACATGATTGTAGTCCTACAGATGTAACATATTGTAACTCAACATTATATGTGGCCTTCTAACTTCACAATACATCTTGACAAACAAAAAAGAAATGTGGAATGCCCTACAACCACACATGGAGCAGAGAATGAACCTTCATACTGAATCAGGCTAAGGAAGATACATTCCTCAAACATTTGATGATTTGACCTCTGCCCACGAGTCTGTTCAGCCCTACCTATTATAGACTTCCCACACATTTAGCTTCAACCCATAATATCATGTAGGCCTATTATGCACTGGTCAACACTGGTAATGCATACACTGGTGTATGCATTACTGCCTAATGCATACACATTTTGCACCAGCCCATACATCTCTAACCCACTGTTGCCAGTCACATAGCACACCCTGCCTGCTACCAAGGTGAGGGTCAGTAGATAAACCTCAGATGTCAATGGAGCATTTGACATCTGAGGCAAAGGTCATGTCAATTGAGTTGCAAGGTATTGTTGTCGGGCCTAGTCGCGGGTCTAACTCATCCAAACATAGAAGTAGATCTTCTGCCAGATCGGAAGATATTCAAGCAAAGGACCTGCAACCAGAGAGACACAAACAAAAGCTCAACCAAAATATGACCAGTCCATAAAAGGACACACCAAAACAAGCACAGTTGCACATATAAGTCATGGTATGAAGGGTTATAGTGCACTTTTTTATAGCCATAGAGTAATGAAGAACACACCAGGGCGCTGAGCTAAGGAACTGAGTTTGAAATGCCTATCCACATAACGTTGGCTAGTCCTTCTTTCGCTAGGCGGCGGAGTTTGTTAAAATGAGATGCATAGCGTAATGGGCGCCCTGCGTGGCTGCTGATGGTTAGATTCGACTCCTGAGATAACTTGTCATCATTCGCTCATACTTTACTTCTAATCATATAATTGTAATATATAATTTTTGCATGTATACACAGTTGCCCAAAGGCTACAAACGATCCATTGGTAGTAGCTCCTCACGGGGCGTCAATCCCCTCTGAGTGATGGAGTCAAACCCTTACCCGTTACCAAGGGTATGGGAGGCAAAATATTCATCCTCTAAGACTAAAAAATATTCCCCCCACGTGAAATTGGACGCATTTGCCTTCGGACCCCCCCCCCCTATCTGGACGCCTCTGGCTCCTCACGAGTACCTCTCAGTCAAATGACGGAGCTCGTTAAGTGTGAAAGAAAACCTCAGGCATAAGATTGGTGCTGCTACACGTTATGAATTGCGCAGAGTAAATTGAAGAGTCGCTATATAAATCTGAGTCTACACGCACTAACAAATAGAGCCTAAGTATGAAAGTTTCATATGAACATCTTTTCCTCCCTTTTTCTCTCTCGTCTAGTCATCGTCCTCCTTTACCTCCTCCATTCCTTCCTCCTTCCTCTCCTCCACCTCTTCTTCCTCCTCATTTTACATGTACTTCTCCTCCTGACACCCCTATCTCCTCCTCCTCCCGTTGCTACCGAAACCCCTCGATCCCCCTCCTCCTCCTTCTCTCCCCTCCTCCTTTCCCTCAGCAGCTGAGAGAACTTTGGGATGTTTACAACAGCGTAATGCAAAGGCATCACCAGCAGCAGTAGCAGCAGAGAGCCACAAACACTGCTCTACTTCAAAGGCGCCGACTACACTTCAAATAGATGCCGATTTTTGTGGATGGATGGACGGACGGATGAGCCATTCATCTCCCTCACAACTGCCGACGGGAGAGCGACATTACGCTATCAAAATCCGAACATTTGACACCAACTACGCCAAGTTTTCACTGGCTAAGCTCTTACCAACCCAGATTTACAAAGACTGCAGATGTCAGCATAACTTCTATTGGACTCGTGTTACGAACAAAGTTTGAGTTCTTTACGAATATCACTGGCTACTGCGAACGTCCCATGCCCAATGTGCATGGACGCCGCAGATTCGCATATATTTAAGAGATTTTAACATGGGACCTTAAATGGCGTGGCACCCATTAAAACTGACTACGGTGAAAGATCTTATCATCCTACTCCATCCATTAGAATTAGATTAAGATTGAAGTCTTTGAGGTCGCTAAATAGAAGTTGGTGTCACCAAGCGGAATTTCGCACAGGATGGGGAAGCAAACAAGTCTTGCATGTGTTAAACTCAGAGATCCTTACACTAATGGGTCATTGGTCGCAGAGTAGGAAGAATTGATAGCGTTCCTCTGATACCTTCCACTATGCGACGACGCCCGAGTGTTAAGCTCACTTTCCTTTCACTTAGATATTGGATCCGGATCTGATCACACACTTCAAAGACATGCAGAAAATGTTTTTACATCTGAGGGTCGTTGGGGTTGTCCATTCAGGACGTCCGTTAAAGTTTTACAGCACAGTGCCCCCCATGTACTCCCTAAATCTGTTCTTTTTTATGTTTATCTGATGGATTGTTAAGAATACTTTTGTTAAGATAATTTGTGCCCCCAATTTTTCACATTTCTGGGGGAGGGGCACAATTCAAAAAGTGGGAGGGCAAAAAAAAAATTTTGTGCTTCACGCAATATTTTTTAAATTATGCCCCCCACTTTTCGAAACCTTGTTACCCCTCTGCTGTACGCCTACTGTCTTGGATCTAATTAGAGCCCGGTTACAGCACGCCACAACAAGTAGGCCTAGGCTAATCTTGGACTCGGTTCCCAAAGGATACTGGATGGCAATGCCATGGACAACACGAAGCTTGGGGTAGAAGGGGGCAGTCATGTCCACCGACTGAATTTCATTGTCCATAGACAAAGCAGTTACAGAAATCGGGGCCCCTAGTCATGACTCATGGATCTTTGAACTATCTTAAGGCTCTATGTGAAAATTGAGTGTGGGCCCGGGCCCTTAAAAAGTCGCTAGGCCCTTGGGCATTTCCTCCCTCCCCTCGGCAGGGTGTCCAAAGTAGGGAATATAGGCAGACCTTTACGAATGACCCTTCTTGACGTTGCATTATCCATGGTGAAGGTGAGAGGGCAACATAACATTCAGAAAAACCTTAACCACAGCGCAATGCCCCGGATTTTAATTGACAAACTCATTAAGAAGTAAACGCATATTATCATCGTTTGGGTCAGATAAGAATAATTAATTTCGATTTGATTAGATAACATTGGTCGACATAAAATAATTACATCATTCAACCTCATCATTTGCTGCCTACTGCTAATAACACTACTATTACTGTTGCAATGATTTTCATTATTTTATCATAATCATTATAATTATTTTTATAGTCATTATTACTATTGTTACCATTGTTGTTATTATTATTTTTGTTGATCACTGACGCTGCCATCGGATCTATCGTGGGGCAACAGGGTTCACTGTTCATCGGCTAGTTGTAGCCTTTACCATAGTGTTGTTTTCGATAATGAAAACGACAATTAATATAAACTGAACGTTTTCTTTGACAAAAACTAAAACTACAGTGCGGAGACAAAAAAAACTAAAACGAAATTTGTGGCAATCAAAACTGAAATGATACAAAAATAGATGCAACGAAAACTGAAACGATACGAAAATAGATGCAATGAAAACTGAAACGATACGAAACTAGATGCAACGAAAACTGAAACGATACGAAAATAGATGCAACGAAAATGAAACGATACGAAAATAGATGCAACGAAAACTGAAACGATACGAAAATAGATGCAACAAAAACTGAAACGATACGAAAATAGACGCAACGAAAACTGAAACGATACGAAAATAGATGCAATCAAAACTGAAACGATACGAAAATAGATGCAACGAAAACTGAAACGATACCTATCAGGAATGAAAAAATATTTTTGCTTGCAAATTTTCCTAACTTAGGGGCCTATTCATTATTTGCATGATGTCAAAATTAACATGGCGCCCAGGCAGGCGACAGCATCAGAGTTCGATCACCACAGACATTACTATTATCATAATAATTATTGTTATCATCATCATCATCATCATCATCACCATTATAATAATAACTATGCACAGTCCAACTCCAAGTGATGGTTCCAATTAACAGATACTTACGAGCGATAACTCTAACAACAGGGATGCTGTGTGCCATGAAACCAAGTAGAAACATCAGCTTTGCTCTGAAAAGACAAATGAAACCAGAAAACTCTTCAACTCATCAACTTTCTCCCAAATTCACTATAACAGCAAAATATCTGTATGTATTTGAATATTAAAATGACGTCCCTTAGGAAACTTGCAGACGTGTTGTATCAGCAAAATTAAACAAGAAAAAATGGTTACGGCTTTGGACGACTTAAGATAACATAATTAATCTGTTGAATTAACCTAACTATTAAGTATGCATATCTATTTCGCACACGTATGATTTGTCGTTTTCAACTTGCCATCGCTAACATATAATAAATCATCATAAATTAATATGGCAGTTAAATAAACTCCATGTAAAAAAAAATCATGGCAATATTAATCTTAAATTACATCACAATTGCAAAGGACAATACCAGGAACCCAGACCTTTATGAGCAAGCCAGTGCAAAAGCCAAGCAACTGTGCATGGGCTCACACATCAAGGAGACTACAGCCATTTTCAAAGCCTCTCTGCTCTGAAACCCTGTTGTCTAATAAGTTATGGCAAGATAAGAAACACTGGACAAATACCTGGAAAATCGGTCATAGAACGGCGATCGCAGAAGATAGAGCAGCATGAGAAACGTTCTTCGTTTCAGTTCCTCTCTTTCAGCTGGGTTGAAATTCTCTGGTCCACCCATCAAGAAGAGACTGAAGCAGAAGCAAAAAGTCCACAGAGCCTTTGCAAAATAAATCCCACCCAACTGCACATCTTCTGTTACAATTAAAACCATCAAAATATTCTGCTCTGATCAAAACAAACAAATGATGCTAAGACAATAGAGTTGCTAACACTTCAGCTATTATTGATCTTCTCTTCTTCTAAATTCTGTGAAAAGGCGTTTAATGACAATCTTTAAATTCTTTAAATTAAAGCTTGGCACATGCTGAAATAAACACTTAGTGGCATGCTTGCGGGTAAGTAATTAATTAAAATTTTGTTTGCTTATGGTGCCACCAACTGACTATGTATGTCTACTAAGAAGTTTTATAATAATACATTTATAAGTGAAGCAAACATTACCTCGAAAGGTCAATTCCGAAGGCAGTCAGGAACGGTTTCCATGAGGTCTCACCACAGAAATACATACATGCTACTAAACAGTTGTCAGGGAAGTTTTCTTTTGCTGAGCAATTCACTTAATTTAACAGAGATTTAAATACAGGTTTAGAACAACATAAGCACTTATTTCTACAACAAACTGCCTCGTGGTATCATGTTCCTCATAATTCTACAATGTTCCTCCTAATTAGCTGAAAATCTCACCCATGACAATCATCGTAATACAATACATATTGACGCTAGTCAATTCATGTTAGGTGTGCATTTATATTATCCATCCAGCCCAGTCTTCGTCTACCTTCTTTTCCTTCTAAACAAAACAATTATTACAAAGTTCAAAAGGAATTTGTTTTTGGGAAGCTATACGACAAAATCTAGCGAACGACATAAGTTTAAATGTATAATTTAGATATACATTATGTATGTATGATTACCCACTGATCTTTACCTCTTCTCTCTTTTATGACCAATAACCTCCTAGCACTAGCACCTAGGTCAGAAGCGCCTCTGATTTTAATTGGTGCTATATAAACATGCGATCCTGATAATGCATGCATGTATTTTGACCATTCACGTAGCTTCTTACAAGAACCGCACATAGGTGCCAAATGAAGCCATTTGCACCAAACAAATTTAAACAGATGCAATGAATGAATGAATGAATAAATGAAGGATACAGTGCACAAGAGGACGAATGATGTGCAAACATTCAGCGAACAGCTGTCGGTCGTTGAGCGGAGTTGAACCGAGGTCATCACCCGAGGGCGCCACCGGTTTAGCATCACCAGATGGCGTTGGTAGATGCAGAGTCTGTCTGTTGGCTGCTAATGAAATAAACATAAAAACTAAATTAATTATATAATATATTAAAATAATTAATATATAATTAATAAAATACATTTTAACCATTATTACATCTAATCATAGGAATATAAAAAAAAGCATTAGAATATCAGTAAATAATATCAAAAACTTAATTAAATGATGTATTCTAAAAATAATTATCATACAAGTATTCAAGCATAATAAAATGACATATTTTCATCAAGCATAATAAAATGACATATTTTCAATGTCATTAAATAATAATACATATTTAAGTGTACAAGTAAATAAACATTTCTTAAATAATGCATCAAACAGAACTTAAACACATTACGCATTTAGATACCTTTCTAGAACACACAATACAATACAACTGTAATTTGACAATGCCCTACTTACAAAAAGCTCAGAAGTGCACATTGAAGCCGGGCAACCGCTACAAGTAATAGGCAGACTGGAAGCAATTGGTTTTCAAACTTAATAAGATCATTAAATAATAACTTTCATGAATGTTTAAAGCAAATTATCTGTAGACATAATATTAAATACAGATGGGAGTAAAGTGTAATATTCATAAGTATTTAATAAGTATTTGTTTGCACTGTGATTAAACATTTGCCTTCACAAGGCATCAAACATGCCATGAAGTTGAACAGAACACAACCAGTTTCTCATTTCAATGCTTACCAGACTAGGAATGGACTTGACCATAATAAAATGGTCTCATCAGCCTCGAAATGGCTATAACAGGGCAATGTTGTCTTACAGAGTCGAAATGCCTTTACCTGACTGGCATAAGAGACATAAAAATTGCCTAACCACACTAAATATGGCATTCACCGACCTGAAGATGTCTGTATAAGACTAACACATGTAAATTGCTCCATCACACACAGAAATGTTATTATCACACACAGAATATGACCTTATCACATATATAACATGGCCTTATTCCATACACATACAGAAAGCGGCGTCGCTGCACACATAAATGGTCTTATCACACACATAAATTAATTCATTAAGTAGATTTATACAGTTACAAATGGCCTTATGACCTAATCACACACAGAAACAGCCTCATCACATATGCTAAACAGACACTTGCATGAATTGAGTGAGCGTACAACACGTCCCGTTGACTTGAGAGTGAACGTCTTTGAAGTTGTTTCATCCGCATCAGCCTCAAATGAAACAATTCTCTCTGTGTTCATCTCCTACAGAAAAAGTACAATCAGCAATCGCAATTAATTACTTCATTTCTTAATTCTCTGCTTACTTTATTCATCTCCTTGTGTCAACGCATCAATTTTATTCTTATCATTAGTTGCTGCTTGATCATCATTCTCATTTGTTAATCGGCTCCATGCTGTTCATTGCTAATGAACACTAATAATTAGTATTCATTTCAAAACCATTAACGGCTTTTACTCTAAACCAGTTTTCAAATGCAACATCGTAGTAATCAGTTCAAACTGGTAATTTCAATCAATCATTTATAATAGCTTAATTTTATCCAATTGCTCTTCCCTACTGTTAATACCTGTCTTGATTACATTAATTGATAAATTTATTACATTGATTGATTGCACTACATTGATTTGAAATCAGCACCCCCACAGTCACAAAGCTCCGAAGAACATGGGTTCAATACCTGCTAGCCCAGAAGTTGACTCACCCTTCAAGTCCTTAGGGGTGACAGTAAAATGAACACTATTCCAGATCAGCACCTTGCAGGCTGCCATACAGAAAATTTTGATTCCTGTAATACGTGTAACCTTCTGCTACTATTACATCATGTAATGATGTAATCTTACTTCTTACTGGTCAGTATGAGATAGCAAACAAACATTATCATCATCATTATCAAATGTTTCTCATAGTCTCTTCACCTTAAGCATTTGCTGTACATGGTTACTTATTCAATTCATGTTTAATAGTTGGTTTTACTGTTCCAATGGGGTATTTTCACAATAAATTTCCCAGAATGTGAGAAATATAGTTGGAGGTACTACCTCAGTGGCTGCATCATGCGTTGAGGAATCTTTTACTCTTGCGTGCAGCAATTTGTCTCGTTTCAGCGATGGAATTGGAGGACTTGGTAGAATGCCAGCGTTGTGTTTGAAAAGCCAGATGAAACGAAGAATGGATCTGGAAAATCATCATCATCCATTGCCATCATCATCATTATATAATCATAGTAATTTTATTGTCAATATCAAAATATCATTTAAAAATTGCTCTTTTGGCACCTAAAATGAAAACTAACCAAAACTTTCTGAATTTTAAATCTTCCCCTTGTCATTTCAAACACAGATGCAGAAAATTCTTGGGTATAAATAATACTGTAATAAATAATAAAGCTAATTATAAGGATAAAAATAAAAAGGGTAATAACGGCACCAAAAGTAATACATATACCATTCATAAAACTTAGTAAAATAATAATTTAATTGGGATAAACCAGTGCCATCTAATTACCTAATTACAGAAGTGCAGTCCCATAAGGTAACCCATGTCCACTATACACAGCCAGTGTGAACTGTGCAAAGTCAGTGTGCACTGCACACAGTCAATGTACACTGTATGTATATATGTATGTGGCTATTTATATAGCGCCTTATAAGAACCTCTCGAAGGCGCACTGTATACAACCCTGACTGAGTAGTGTACACAGTCAGTGGACATTGTACACAGTCAGTGCACTTATTTCATAGCCAAAGTTAACTCAGGCACAAATTAAGCAGGAATCGCAAAATCTTTTCAACTCTGGCAGGGATTTGAACCCACGGTCAATCCGTTGACAGACCAAGAAGCATCTTAACCACGCGAATGCCACAGATAACAATCCACTGTAGAATCTTACTTTATGACCTGCAGAGCAACCACCACAAACCATCTCGCCCGATCTCCGCGCTTTTCGTAGGCAGCAAGTTCAAGAAAGACTTCGACGTGATCGAGGACGGTCAGGCAAAATGCCAGACGCTTCTTTTGCAGAGGCTAAAACAAGAGATGCAATATTTCATCACTAAAAACAAAGTGAAAACTAAACTGATCCAACTTTAGCAAAATATCGTCTTAAGTGAAACAATGTTAGTCTGTATGGAGATTTTAAACAGTACATTACAAATAAATATGAATAAAAACATATCATTTATCACTTGCAATTTCAATTTCATGAACATAACAAGGCATGCCGTGCATGGTTGTAGGCTTGGCTTTAGAAATATATATAGCCTAAGATTAAAATAAAATTATACACCAGATAACGTTTCAGCTTCATACCAGCAACCATGATTACTAATCATGTTAGGGTGATCCGACTATGGGACTTTTAGAGTTTATATTCCTCATTGGCTCGTTTTCCTACCACCAGATTTGGTTCGTAATCGTATTACTTGTTGTTGGGAACAATGAAAAACAGTTGTTATGTAATGCAATGTTGTGTTAAGAAAAGAACGAATTACTTACTAACTGCAACTCAAGATTGGCTGCATTTCGCAATATGCAGTCATTGAGCAAAACAACCAAACCTACAACTGAACTACACAGCTCAGAAACAGCGGCTGAACCACCTGTATTGAAAAACAGCAAATGAAATCATATAGAAACCTAATGACTAAAAATCCAATTATCAAAAGATTAGCTAACAGATAAACTAGGGATGTTAAACGATAACCAGAAAACTGGTTATCGGTTTTGAAATCGATAATCAGTTTCTGTCTTTTGCAAGACGATAAAAAATTTTTTTGTCTTGTTATTTATCTCACATGTCTCAGATTTGTTACCATAGGAAGGGCTCAAGTCGGTCAACTTCAAGGTATAGACAAGGCTAAGCGAAATATTACCCGGCCGCATCTTCCAACAGGGTAATTAATAGCTGCCGATTGCTAATGAACAGCACTCTTGTGCAGACATGACTAGCGTAAGAAGGTGAGCTAGGAGAAGGGTAACCCTAGCCAACGAAAATAGCAGGCACTCAGACAGAAGAGCTGACTGCAAAGCACCCGATTTGATCCGTACAGAGGAGAGTTCACAGGCGACTGCCGGTGGGTGTTTTCAATGGAGAACGATGCATAGCGGCGGGGAGAGTATGAGTGCCGAGCGCTGTAGGCTTCTGTTTGTTCCAGATTACGTCACCATGCGACTTAAACACTTCGGTATCAAGTGTTGACGCTGCATTGCGATACGTAATACACAAAATGACGTGCAGATTACAATTTACTTTAAGACCACCAATAAAAACTGATAATCGGTTTTAAATCGGTTTTTGAAATTCGATAATCGGTTTGCCCCAAAAACTGATATTAACAACTCTAAGATAAACCAAACAACAAAGTAACCATCAATACAGAATAATCAGTTTTGCCGCATGACAAACATTATTTAATCATACATCTTGTGGCATAAATGCATTCTTTTGTCAACAAGAACATTATATTTGTGTATTTCCTTTAGTCTACTTAGGTATAATAAAAGGCTCTCCATTAGCTGGTGTTGTTCATGCAATCTAACATTTATATAGCACTCAACTATAGCACCGCTAAAAGGAATGGTTTTGAGGTGAGAAGACGCAGGAGAAAGGGTTCTCGGAAAGTGGCAAGCTAATTATGGAAGCCGTTCCATGTCAAGGGCTCACCACTGAGAAAGTGTGATGCTGTCTAGTGAGGTATGGGTAAATGGAACAGACGAGCTGAGAGATACAGAGCAACTGGCGCTAAGGACAGGGCAACAGAGTTAATGAAGGTAGGCAGGAGCGAGACCTAGTAACAGCAACTGACTAGGGTAGCAATCCTTTACCCAGTCTGCTGCCATAGATTTACCTCACTTTATTTCTTTCTGCGATCATTCAAATGGCTTATGATAATTGACATTCACAAATCGGCAAAAGTTTAAGCAATCGAATCACAATTAAAGAGATACAAAAATGAATATGTTTTAAACCAAACGAGTCTGGATATAAACACAAAAATCTCGTTGCATATATATTTTGTTGATTTTATTATTTTATTTTCTGTCAATTGAAAAATTAAAATAGAAAATTCAATGTATTTAATTATATAAAAAATCATCCAGGGCCGTTTCATTGAACCAGAAAGGACGTGCATGGGACGCGAGACATTGTTATCAATTCCAGGACTGTCCTGGACAATCCGGGACTGTGGTCGTCCTACACTGACTCCCCGTAAACAGCAATATACTATTGAAAAATGCTGAACCGTCTCTCAAAACAGTGCAATTAATTCATCAATCCAACCTATGCAAATGTATTCTTTTCATCGATCCATTGGCTTATTATAGTTTCGGGGACTCCAACTTAAGCATATTTTAGGCATGGCTTGTGTAGAGACCTCTGCACAACCTTTAGCGCATGCACACTCTAAAAAAACCTATATTCTTATAGTTATGCGTCGTGAGGGTCGGTTAGGGCCGTTTTAGACGTTGTGAAGGTCGTTCGGGGTTAGTGCTAGGGTCGTTTTTAGACATATACGAGGCTTACTAACTCTTTTGTGTCAATCATGCGCCGGAAGTATTTTGTTTTGACCAATGGCAGCAGACCAAAATATTATGCGTAAGTTGGAGTCCCCGAAACTATAAGTAAGCAGATCCAGCTTCCATTTAAGCAGGATCCGTTTAATCAATCCAGCTTCGTTTTCGGGGATAGGGTGGAGTTCAGTTTCGGGGATTCGGGTTTCGACGATTCGCTACGCACCCCCTACACCTGCATGGTCAAAATTCAAGGCACCGCCACACAGTTATGTACAGCACTGACAACAACCAACAAAACAGCCTTTCACTCACCAGGAGCCACGTAAGACAAAATTCGGGCGGCTGATTCAATGCTACCAACCGTTTCCGAATGAACGGTTACAAATTTCTTATATTTTTCAATTAAATCCTTCGCCACTGAAGACATAATTATTGTTGTAGTTTCGCTTCCGATCCAAATACACTGACCACAGTATATAACAGCCAATAAAATCACTGTATACATACGCATTAACCAATAGAATCTGCAGATGCATTAGCACCGCCCTCTTGTCCCAGATTCACGTATGTGCAATAAGACTGGCTCTTAAATTGTTATCGTAAACATTGTGAACAAAGTTCATAATCTGATGCCCTGATGAATGTAATCCGTTGAGTTCAAAGTTGACATCCTGACATGAGTTCAGAAGTTAGGTCCATATACCTATTCTTAAGTTAGGTCTGTTCATTATCATCATCATTATAATTATGGCCGGGTTATTACCACATGTTTTGAATAACTTTTTTCTGACCTCTGATCGCCACTCCTATGAGACAAAAAACTCGACATCCTATGACCCTCCTTCTGCACACACAAATATTCGATGTTTTTTTTTATTCAATGTACTAGTCTGGATCCCACTTTTGGAATATTCTCCCAACATATAGGCCCATTCAACATCAGCCAAATATTAGATTATTTTTTAAAAACTTCACCTCTGACTAGCGGGGTCTATTACCCCTATAGGCAGGGATGTGGTCTCGAGACCGCGGTCTTGGTCTCGAGATCGGAAAACTGTGGTCTTGGTCTTGAATGCATCGGTCTTGGTCTTGGATCATCGGTCTTGGTCTTGGTCTCGAATGCGTCAGTCTTGGTCTTAAAGGACCGGTCTTGGGATTGGTGTCCGTCTTAGGTTAGCGTTCTTGGTCATTTGACGTATCAGATATTTGTTGGATATTTTCGATTAGAGACACCGGTGTTTAGGCCCCACATGTACGTGATTGTTATCGATTTCTGACGTGTTGATAATCTATATATAGGCCTTCATGTTCTGTTGAAAAAAATGCATTTTTTTGCAACGCAACCAGCCATTTAAAAATTTGCTTTCACAAATTTCAAGGTTTTGGAACAATTTAATAATTATGTTCACCATTAACTTACAATTCCGAGTCCAAGTAGGCCTACATCATTCAAACGGAACGTTGATCTATTTGTCTTTAAGTATTTACCTATCATATGCTGTAAGTTATTTATAGTGTGGGAATCTCAGGCCGAAGCCAAAGGCTGAACCCGCAAAAGTTCAGACAGGCCGGTAAAATTGTTGCTGGACCATTATTAAGATTAGTATTCTTCAGCGCTAAAATTAATGTTCTAAGCGTGTTATTCCGTCTTAAGCGTCTTAATAAATCGAATTGTTTATAAAAAAGATCATCGGTCTTGGTCTTGATCTCGGACCTCTCGGTCTTGGTTTCGAGGTTTTGATCTCGTGCCCAGCACTGCCTATAGGTTCACCTGTGTAACCAGAATATTTATTTATGTTAATTAACTTGTTGTTTTTAATTTTGTTTGTTATCTCCATGCTCTACCTTGGCTTGAATACTATAAGACCCAATACACCAATCAAGCCCCTACGGAAAGGAGACATTATTCCACACAGACAGGTAAATAGAGAGGCACCTGTATAGGCAGAAGTCACTTCAATGAATCTATAAATGATATGCATAGCAATATGCGTGTGTGTGGGTGCGTGTGTTTGTGTCTGTACGTGTATGTATATGTGATCGTTGTGACCCATATTATTAATTATATGCAAATTACGAATGTCTTCTGCCTGGTGAAAGAGAGGCCATCGTGTAGCACACAAATTATAATTTTCATAATAATTGTAGTTATGTGGCGGACAGGCCACAAGGCTTGAATGAATGATTTATTTAAATAATCGGCTCGCCATAGTGTTATTTTACGTCTATTTTTTTACAGTGTTGCGCATAGGAAGGAAGACCGATCGGCGGTTTTTAATTGAGTGCATAGCTTGCAGACGCATGAATTGGCTTGAGTATAGCCTGACATGCGGTGCATCGCTATATATGTGGAGCAGTGGTTCGTACTGCTTCATACGTAGAGTGGTTCTCGTACCGCTCCAGGGATCGTTGAGTGTTGCCATATAAATACGACCTCTAGTGACAGCCGCTCTCGCGGTCAGGCCGGTGCTGCTTTTCGCTGATCTGGTGGGGTGGGCCCCTCTGCCGTCGATCGCAAGACGGACCGTGCCCTGATCGTAGGAGTCAACAGGCTGACAGAGGAAAGACCGATCGTGAGAAATGCTCACAGGTCTGGGTGCCGTTCGAGAGTGCTTACAGACCTGACAGAGAGATAGACTGGGAAAAATCCCCGACCGTGCAGACCGTGGGAGTTCTGGTGGCCGAGAAATATTCTGGTTGGCTACCTAGATCGGTCATAGTTACTCCTCGAGAATACCAACCGGTTGTCGGATACGTGACCCCGTCGGTGGCCGTGAGAAATAGAGATCGGGTAAAGCCCCGAGCAACCGAACGCTACATCGAGACAGATTTATGGCGACTGTTGAGACAATTTACGGGAAGAATTCCCCAGTGTACACGTTGGTTAAAAGACGGGGAGGGCGGCCCCGTGAAGCCGTTGGAAACAGACTGAGAGCTACCGGAGAAGCCGTTGACAAATACTGGAAAACATGAATACATTCGATAAATACGGGGAGGGTGACCCCATTGTTGCGTTAGATACAGGGAAAGTTCCCTTTGGTGCCGAAAACCTGATCAATTGTGGGCGTCTCCGCATATTCTTTCTATTTACGGTTTTCCGTAAATATCTATGCTTGGCTACCTAACGGTGGTCATACTTACTCCTCTCGTTTACCAGCAATCTGTTGAATTGCGTGTCTGATCGCAATGTCTTAGGTCGCGGTTTCCCCGCGTATCTTTACCTGAGTTACTAAACGTAATATCTGTACTTGCGGTGTCCCCGCAGTATGTCTTCTTGATTGTCTTACGGTCTTTCGGTAAATATTCTGACTGGCTACCTATGTTGGTCACAGTTACTCCTCTCGGTTTTCCAGAAATCTATTCACTTGTCTGTCTAGTTGCAATATCTTGGCTCGCGGTTTCCCCGCGAGGCGTCTACTAATTTCTTCTTGTAGATCTAACTACATAATCTTCTTTCGAGGATTTCCTCGAAAGATTTGCCAGTGGTTCGTTCCAGTGTATAAGAGACAGAGTACAATTGCTTCAGAGAAAGTGATTATAATAATACAGGTCTGTGTGAAACATAGAGGTAACGTGGTGACACTTACCTCAGGTGCCTGTGAGAGAATCGAGTCTGAGAAACGAGAGTTGGTGCATTACCGTTGGTCAGAGCTCTAGGTGACGAGTATCTAGATGATCCTACGATGAGAGGAAAAAGTGCAGTCCAAGGAAGTTACAGACATGTGAGAGTCTGTGTGATCGGATACTAAAGTATATGACAGATGCAAGCAGGCCGAGAAAGATACTTGTTGGCTACCTAGTTCGGTCATAGTTACTCCTCACGAATACCAGCAGGTTGTCGGAGACGTGAAAATTCGGGTGGCCGCAAAAGATACAAGCCGAGTAGATTACCGCAGTAGCAGCCGTACAAACCGAGAGAGCTGCCGGTGGAGCGTTGGCACATACGGGGAAAGTTCCCCATTGAATACGTTCGATAGAAATATCGGGGAAATTCCCGAAGGACCCGCTGGAATTGCACGTGGAGGGTGAACACGTTAGAAGAGCACGTGACAAGCAAGAGAAAACACTGGTGCCGATTGATACCTTCAGGTTACAAGTCAAGTAACTCTTCTTGATGGCTTTATAATCGTTCGATAGATACTCTTGTTTGTTACCTACGTTGGTCATAGTTACTCCTCCCGGTTTTCCGAGTATCAGAATATATTACGGTTTTGGCGGACAACTGCCAACGCAGAGGACGGTCAATCGTGTGCATGATAACTTATGCGTGTGAGGCCGGTATGCCACACACGGAAATGGGCCAAGAGGCCGACGTGAAAGTCTGGGCAGTCGGAACCCAGGGTAAAGATAGTAAGCAGACCAAGAATTGATCGATGCGTAAATATTACTGTTGGCTACCTACGTTGGTCATAGATACTCCTCCCGTTTTCCCGAAGTGTATCTACTTGCGTGTCTGATCGAAGTGATCGATACGAGTACGTTTGGGTAATCGGGTACCCAGGTGAATACATGGTTGCTTGTCGTTACACACAGTTCTGAGAGCTGACTGAAGTGCGAGGTCGGGCCCCCTCGTGCGTAGGTCGGATCGAAGATCTGTGTGCAGATAGCGAAGTTTATAGACAGAAGACCTTCACTATCAGTGTCCGTGAATACCATGCCAGTGTCATTTTTATCGAAGCAGAATATATCAGTGTTGGTGGGTAACTGCTAACACAGAGGACGGGAACTTAGTCCGTCAATGGTGCATGACAAAATATACGTGTGCGGCCGTTTATGCCATATACGGAAATAGACTGAGAGAGATACGTGTTGAGCAGAAGGCGTGATAGATAAGTGTCGGAGATGACATGACTAAGAGCTGTGAGACTGGTGTGTTAGAGGCTACCCACAGAGGTTAGAGAGTTGGGACAGTAATGTCTAAGAGTACAAGACATTGAATGTAGCTACCGATAATTGTATAGGCCGAAATGGCTTATGGACTTGTTTCAAATATGTCTGAACCTCGTAACTTAAGACAACGTTTGGTGTCCCTAAATGGCGATAGTTTCAGAGTCACAAGATGCTGAACGGTACGACATCAGGTAGAGGAAAACGAGGCTAGTAGCTTGGAAGGTATGCAAGGCGAGGAAGACTCCTGCCGGTATGATTATGAACCCTGTTTTGAGTACGGCCATCCTCAGAACGTTGCCCATCCGGCGACCGCGGAATAGGCAGAGTCAGACCTCGTTACTAATTCGAGCCGTGTTACCTTTCTTGGAGAAGAGACCCGTCCCTAATCTTGCCTGGTGATAGTGAACATCCTGGTAGATATAGAGAGTAACCGTTTGGCATTGAGATTTGGTAAGAAAGTGACTCGGGCGACTCCAGGCGTGTCAGCGAGCTGGGGTCGACACCGTCCGTTAGCGCTAGGCAGGCGCTCGGGCGGCAGAACGCCACAGTTATTTTGATTTTTTTGTAAAAAAGTGTTATTGTAATTATACTGATCTTTGATATGTGAAAATAATAATTGTAAGTATGCTGCTTTATTGTATGTAAGATTAACATTGCAGTTATACTCCTTTTTCTTTAGCACATGGTTTGTGTGAATAAAAAGAAAATTTGCTCGTCGAAAAGTATTGGTGAAAGTATCGGTATTTTTTGATAAAGTATTGGTATTTGTATCGTAGTACTTTTTTCAGTATTGTTAACAGCCCTGATCGTCTGCTCCTGACGCCAGTTACTTGGTGCTTTGTAGTTTATAATATATTATGTGATTATAAGCTTAAGAGAGTTATCATCAGTGCTACGATTGCTAGACGTCTGGCAAAAGGATATGCCCTCCTTTTTGACATGCCATCTGTCCGGCATGCAAAGCTAAAATCATGGAAACTGTCCGGCGTTCTATTCATATTTTTTTACAGAAACACGGTTGTAAAATGAACTTCGCTACAGCGCCGTCTATGTCATAGTCTATGAGATCCTAACGAATATGTATAAGGCATTAAACCGAATGTGTAAACGGATCACTTGAGTAAAAAAACGGATTACTATTATAACCTAAGGTACACTATGCGTAAGGGGTCCAGGGAGTGGGTGTGTCCCTCGATAAATGATAATGGCCACTTGGACTAAGAGGGAAATATACTAGAAATATGCGGGGTAATAAGTTGTGGCCTTGTGGTAATATTGGTTCATGAAGACTCCAATCTCTAGCTTCCGATTTTTTTATAGTATTTTTCTATTTTTTAATTCAGGCCCTGTGTGTTTGCTATAAATATGATTGTTTTATGCATAATATTTAATTTATTTAAATTGGAGCTGGGGCCCAAATTATATTTCCATATGTTAAATAGAGGTAAATAAGAGTATATAAAGAGTTGAGCGTCCCTTGGCTGGAAGCACCTTATAGATATTCCTGATACTGTTCCGATACTTTTAGCAATTTTTAGCGATATTGCAGGTATGTGATCAGTCCACGATACGTGCTGATATACAATAATTCCTACACATTTTGAGGAAGAAACCTGGATAATTGGTTTCCGATGATTATATATCAGAGGTGCAACAAGGTTTTGAAAAGTGGGGGGGCACAATTAAAAAAATATTGCGCGAAATTTTTTTTGCCCTCCCACTTTTTGAATTTTGCCCCCCAGAAATTTGAAAAATGGGGGGCACAAATTATCTTAACAAAAGTATTCTTAAAAATCCATTGGATAAACATAAAAAGGAATCGATTTGGGGGCACATGGGGGGGCACTGAGCACTAAAACTGGGGGCTTTGCCCCCCCAGTTTACAAACTGGGAGGCTGGTGCCCCCTGCTCCCGCTTGTTACACCCCTGTTATATATCTGGTTGGTGGAGGCTTTCTGTAGGATCTAAACATTCTAAAATTGGTTTTGTCAAGCTTATGGGTCGTTCATAAAGGACGTCCGCAAAAAACCTACCTTTTCGACCTCCCCCTCCCTTGACCGCGTTTGTCCGCATTCGACTGATCCCCTCCACCTTTGCGGGCGTCCGCATTACACATGCGTCGGATAGTCGGCCACCATTGAAACTGCTGATAATTATATTACTGCATCGCTTTTTAGTAGACATTTATTGACAATTAAAGAATGAGATTGGCTAAAAGCTATGTATAAAAGTTAAATTTTATAAGCATTTATTTGCATGTAGCCTAGGCCTAAGCTTCGTCTATCATTCTCTCATATGTGAAGTATAACCTAAAGCTATTAATGGACAACTAAAATTATGACAGAATTACCATTAGAAGTGATTTTGGAGATAATTTAGCATGGTTACATGCGGACGTCCGCATAGCCCAAGACCCCCTCCTCTGTCCGCATTTCGCCCTACCCCTCCCCTTGTTGCGGACGTCCTTTATTGATGACCCCTTAAGGGCTAATCTGTTGGTACCAAACCATTCTGATGCTTCATTCTGATAAACAATTCATTATTTGTCTGGTTAATCAAGGTTTCAAGGCAGGAAATGGAATTAAATAGATTGGTGTCATCAGCAAAAAGTATAAAAAATAAAGTAGGATCGACAGTTGGAAGGTCATTAATATAAAGGATGAATAATAATGGCCTCAGGATAACCATTAGGTACATGTCAACATGAAATACTTATTAGCCCAATATCCATAGATTCCCCCTACAAGCAGTGATCGACTGTGTCCATTGAGATATTAGTAGGCCCACTGTCGTCCAAACAATTTCACCAGTCTACACCTCTTGCACTGAAGAATATATAGGCCTACGTGTATGCCCTAATGCTCGCTTTGACTCCTCGAGTAATTTATACCGTGTCCTCGAATTGCCTTGTTAATTTTGGTGTTCCCAACCTAACTCAGTGAAACCATGATCGAACCAAATATCTTCAAGCGTAATTGGATATGTCTTTCCACGAATACCATTGAAACATCTTCATTTAGGGTGCAGATCATGTCCTAAATATTTTGCAGAGAATCAGATTAGAATTTTGTTTGACTTTTCTCATATAACTCTAAGCTTAATATTATTGTCTGAGTAATTTTGGCCTGGTGTGTAGGCTAATTGCACAGTTTAGTAAGCTTTGTGTTTTTAATGTTTAAACAAATCTTTCTGATTGGACATTATTTCATAGCCTCACTCACTTTTGTCATTGCAATGTATAAGTTTGTTTTAACACACTATTGCAGTATTGAATTGTCACCGAGCGTACCCCGAAGCCGTGGACATTAAAGCAGTTCTAGACGAATTCATACGTAAAAATACATTCGCCATGAAGTTGAATCAGGACTGTAACTAAAGTCGGTCTTAGTGGCAAACTTAATGACGGTGTCTGCGACTGCTAGGCCTATAGGCCAACGCCATAAGATCTGTTAGTAAAGTAGGCCCTACTAGTTAAAAGTTACAGAAAATTAAAATTAAAAAGTTTATTTATGTAATAAGTTCATCGCGGTTGTGTGTTTTTGTATATAATCATCGAGCAAAGAGGAAGCACTGTTTGCGTAGTAAGCCCTAGCTATTACAGTTGGTCTGTTGCCAGCTGAAAGAGGGGACCTTGAGGAGCTGGAAATAAGAAGATCCGATATTTGGGCAATGGGAAGGAAATTCTTGCCCCAGTACCTTTTACTAAAAGTCAGCGCCTATGGAGGGGAGCGCTAATAAGAATGGGAGTAATAAGTGAAGAGCATGGAAATGGGACGAAGTGTTGAAATCGGAGAGGATGGGCAGGTGAGGAATGAATGAGAGAGAGGTGGAGGAAAATTCTCAGGGTAGTGAAGGGGAGGAGAGAAAGGTGAGGGACTTGGCATGGGAATTGAATGGATGGTGATACCGTGATAGACAACGGAAGGAGAGGATCCATGAAGTGTTGGCCTACTCTCCCTTTGAAGTCACGTACGGTGGACATCACATATTGCATATTGCATTTAAATCTTTTTTATTTATATAGCGCCTATCTAAGCGCACACCAATCTCTTCCAGATAAAAGAAATTCGTCTTGAGAAAGGACGAAAACAGGCACTATATCGTAACCCATAAAATACCTCTACAGAATAAAGTTCTTCTAGTATTAATCGCTATCTTTGTCCATTGATGATTATTGTTGGACAGAAAAAAACGAAGCTTTCTTAAAACCAGATATTGAAACGTCAACTTTGCAAAAGTTAAGAGCCGGGGAACCATTACACATTCCTCCTCAAATGCAAGTGCATTTACTGGACCATAGGGCCTATCCTCAGAACGTGTAGCTATCAACCCGTCCACTCTCGACTATATCATACTCGGGTTCCACTATTTATATAGTATCCTATCAATACGTCTTTAAATAAAGGTGTTTAAGAGTATATTTACATTAATCAACTGTCAGCGGCGCCTTATTTTTTGCAATCAATTATTGGACTTAAAGGAAAGTAGTTTTATTTACTCACTAAATATAAGTCTCAAATTGTAAATAAGCTAAAGTAATAATAACAATCATAATTATCATTGTAAATTCAATAAACAAACGTACGATGCCACCTAGCGATTCGTGTGCGCGACACCTCTCAAATGAGTGTACAATTATAAATTTAATTAAGATTAATTTCAAATCAATAATCGCACAGAAAGGGATGCAAATTCGCCACATGATTTCGCTTAGTCAACAAATGAACACGTTAAAATGGCATAAATATGTCACCAAAGTAATGCCAATTTTTTTTCAAACACGTACTACGCCGCCTACCGATTGAGAGGCGCGTTCTCGTCTGTCCAATACATTGAACTTCAACATTCTCTCTCTCTATCTCAATACTTGTTTCTTTGAATCTTCAGTTGTGTATATCTGAGCTCATTGGAAGCCTCAAAAACGACAAATGATGACATGAAATGTAGAATTAAATATTAGAATTAAATAATTATGGGTCACAGCGTATACAATTATTGTGTAGCTAGAACAGTGGGGTCAGATGCAGTGGGGTCTACATCTATAGATCCTGCCCTGCAGTTTCCTGGATTAATCGTTTGTTGTTTATTGTAGAATTATGTCACGCAGATGATACTGTAACTTGAGAAAGTTATTGCGCTCTACAACTGTTACTAAATACTCCGCATCTCATCGTTACCTGGTCAATTGGTAATGTCAGTCCAATGCCTGGAGAAAAGAGCGGGCTCAAGTCAGCGGCTGTGGGCAAGTAACCTTGGCATTCTATGGTTTTAACGACCACTGTTAGCGACGTGTACCTAAATGTAATGGCGTTCGAGGAGGCTGGCCCTCTAGCGACAAAGGTGTAAATCGTCGTGTTGGTTTGTATGAAGTAAGTCGATGAAAAATTATAATTATTGTTTCAGCAATAAACAAGTAAATGTGGATAGTAAAACAGCATATTTATAATGTGCTTTAATGTATATTACCAGTTTTTGACATTTTATGTCATCTCGAGGCTACAATAGTATTTTAAAGCAGCTTTGCAGTGAGTAAGTAAGTACACATTTTTAACGGGAACGCCTGCGTACTCACAGCATGTAGGCCTACAACCAAATATTTAGCACGCACTGTGCACATAATAAAAGCTAAGTGGTAGAAAAGTTCAGTTAATGACAGGAGATGAGAAGAATCTCATATATGTCAGCTATTCATACTTTCATATAGCTTCCTTAACCTCTGTCCTCAAATCACTTCATTGGCTTAAAGTTCCTCAATGTATCCACTACAAATTATATACAGAGGATGCGATCTCGGTTGACAGGTGGGCGGACACCCAATGAGATTAGTAGGAAATGTGAGTGGACACATGTATAAATTGTCCCCTCTCTTTAAAAAGTGGGAGGACTTGACCCCCTCGGGATCGCCGCCCCTGATTGTATCTATCACCTACAACGCACTTCAAACTTCTCAACCCTCTTACATTCGTCAACTCGTTCATTGTTATATCTTTCCCGACCTCCTGCTGTTTCATCGTCTCTGAAATTCTGCAACCGCTCCTTAGTCTATGCTGCACCAGCCCTTTGGGACGGACTCCCAAAAGTCAGTTTGCTCATCCCCACATTCCATCTGCAAATATAACCTCTTCACTATCCTCTGCCACTTTCCATTCAAGACTAAACACCGAACTCTTCCAGGTGTCCAATCCAGATTCTACTCCTGCGCCATCACATATGACCACCCTCATCACCGACTACCACCGTATAGCACCATGCTGTCTCCTCGGCTTGATTCCCCGGATTTCGACCTGGGACCGGAAAAAAACGAGAAGATTGGCTATTGTGGACTTGATTTGGTATAGCGCCGGTGAGAAGCTGGTCTCCCTGACGTAGCTTTTGTGGGCGCTGAGAAATTTTCGAGGTTTTGCATCACATTACATACATTATCCTAGGATAAAACCATAGCGGGTAAAGTCATCTGCCTGAGGGACGACCCTATTGTGATCACTTTGGCGCAGATGGTGGAATATGACCAGGCCCACCGACAGAAATTCCGAAATCCGAATTCCTAGACAGAACCGTCACAGAAACCCGAGCCCCCGAAACAAGGCCTTTAAACTTTATAGGCTGTAGGAAAAAAGCCAAGCCCGCCCCTAAAATTTATTCTGGGCATTCCCCCCCCCGTCCGCCACAAGCGGGCCTGTAGATGACTATGAACTTGCAAGGTGCATGTACATGTATATTCACCCGACAATAGTATTGCAACAACGGCAATTACACTTTTTGAAAACTTGTTTTACAAAAAGAGAAGCGCCCAATGTGGGGCTCGAACCCACGACCCTGAGATTAAGAGTCTCATGCTCTACCGACTGAGCTAACCGGGCTCACTTGCGCGCTTCATATGGTACTGAAATAAATATTTGTTAGCGCTGCTTCAACGCTTTATATTGTTCTGTGTTACATATAGCCTAATATAGCCATATATAAACACTTTAAACTTAGATAACAGCCACTTTAAGGCAGCTTTTTACAGGGAAATATGACAACAGCGTATCGATGGATCGCATAGCTAAGGGCTTCTAGCGAATAAAAAATATAAACCAACATTTAGCACGCTGTCTCTCCGCAAGAAAACGATCCTAAAATAATATCTACAGGTTGACTCGCAGAGTAATGGACTGGACGCTAATCATCATTCTTAGCTAATCATCATTCTTAGCTAATCATCATCGTTGAAGCGATTTGAATCCCCGCTGCCATCTAAGGTTGATCGATACTTCGTTCGCTGGGGATGGGGTGGTTTTATCAGTCGTACTACGTTATGATGAAATTTCTTGGCTGCCGTACAGCTAAATTCGACATCTGTATGTTAAACATCCATTTATAGTTTGAAATTAAACAGATATAATTACGATAAATCATTCAGAATTATGGAACCTTCAAAATAATTATAACCATTTCGTAAAAAGAATTGGACCCGATAAACGAGAAATCAAAGAACGATATAGGACCTACAATGCCCCCTAAATGTATTTGGCATCATGAGGTTCGGTTTTAGGGCATATGAAAAAACCTTCGCTCGCATAAGCAATATCTCCGAAGTTTCAGCCGCAGGAGCACCTCACATAATTATTATTGTAATTATCGACACTATCCATCGCATGCTTGAAAGGGGCAAGCGCTGCTGACAAATGCATTATCATTACCATCATCAGTTCCTGGCGCCTGCCATTTGGCGGCGATGGATACGAATAAATTATTACCATTATCCTCGGTAATTAAAAATGTTTGTCAACAGTCCAGAGCCCCCTAATGTTAGTCCGCCTTGTTTTAGATTGTCCTAAATTCCTTTCCACTAGCCAACAGCTGATCAACTAAAATACTGACAGTTGTCATAGCATTCTGGAACCTCTCATTTTCCTTTTAATCCTATATTATATTAAATCATAAGTTAAATCAAAAAGACACACTCACAGTTTATAATTGACGTTTAATATACTAAAAATAGAAGCTGCCAACAATCTGTAACATTGCAAATAATTACACGTATTGAACATTCACCAACAGGCTTACATTACACACGAATCTAGTAAAAATTTGTTACAAGGCAGATTAATGTCTGCACGAGAGTTTGCACGCAACAAACAAGAACCAAGATTTTGTGCTAGAGATCAAAAGTTTCCTAGCCAATACACAAAACCATCATAAATCATTTTTGAAGACAAAATGCAAGACAAGCAGAACAGATTAATTCATTTAATACTGGAATTAAGAACATGCAGTAGTAATTACGCAACGCTACTGACCCAATGAAATTGCTTTTCCGACGTTAGTAGACGACCACATCTGCTAAGGGGTGTAACAAGCGGGAGGCACCTGCCCCCCTAGTATCATAACTGTAGGAGCAATGCCCCCAGTTTTAGTGCTCAGTGCCCCCCAAAATCGGTTCTTTTTTATGTTTATCCAATGGCTTTTTAAGATTACCTTCGTTAAAATAATTTGTGCCCCCCCATTATTTAAATTTCTGGGGGGGGGGCAAAAATCAAAAAGTGGGGGGGGGGGCAAAAAAATGTGTGCGCTTTGCGCAATACTTTTTCGATTATGCCCCCCACTTTTCAAAACCTTTTTACACCTCTGCATCTGTTAATTGGTGAAAGGCTTTGATAGGAAGTCCACAGAAGATGTGTACACATACCATAGTAATATAATCGAGAGTAACTTGATGACTCTCGCAATTTCAAGTATAAGTTATTTTCAGAGGTTCTTGAAAATGCATTCTATAAAAGGCCACAAAAAAACAGAAAACAGCTGGAAATATTACAGATATTATAAAGTTTTCGACACTGTAAAGGGAGCCAGCACAAACAAAGACGTGCATCTATTGGGTCACTCTACAATTTCTTATAGTAATTCTCCAATTCATCAAGTAATACTGCCACTAGTCCTTGACTTGGCTCATTCTAGAAGTGTAATCCAGCCAGGATTTCCACAGCAAGGGTGAATCAAGTAGATTAAAATCAATTAGAGAAACAGCTAATTATAATTGATTAGCTACAAGATTCAGCAGCTAATTCTATTTGATCAGCTATTTAACTGATCAAGCCCAACTCTGGTTTGCAGAGGGAAGACATGGTCACTCACATGTGTGAATGCAGAGGGTTTATACCCAATGCAGACACCTGCATTTAAATTTCATTCAAAACTGATACGAGGTATTGTACTACAACCAGTGTCTACATCTGGGCTGTAGATGGACATAGCAATGTCCAAGTAATTCACTCCACAGCACAGTTAGTCGTGCAAAATCAACAGAGTGGCATAATATCAAAGACTTAGTATAATCGTGTGGAGTGCAGACAAAGAGGTCGGATAGTGAAGCCAAATATGAAGAAATGTCGTCAGTTTGTGGACATCGTTTATGGAAAACCCCTCAACACAACAATTTAAGCTCAATGGTATGAGGAAACAAATGCAACCTATTAAAATCATTAGCTGAATGTGTTTCTATGGCAACATAATGCTGGTCATGTGCTAATTATGGAAGCAAAGCTTGAAAAGATGATGTCGCAAGACTCGGACATAAAATTATGCCCCTCTTCATCAGCAAAACAATCGGTTACATATAAATGTTGTCGCGTCTACCATAGCCCTACTGGGAAGCTTAGGAGGCCCTCCTCCAATCTCATTCCAAAGACCCCGCCAAGTTAAACGGTGGTAACAGACAGACAAACTCTGAATTATGTACACAGCAGGTCAGTCACTGTGTCACAGAACAAACTTATATATTAACTAGCAGCATGCACGATATTTTGGATGTGGGGAGTATCCACTTAATCGTTCTGCCCATTCCAAATTTGGCTTACAATTCTACTATATTATAGTTCATTTCTACCCACAGGTCAGTTCCAATCACAGACTGTTTCCCTGTACTAATTTACCATTCATAAATACGTTAAAACAATGGCCACGCACGGAAATCAATACCGTATTCGAAAGAATATTGACCTGTATGACCGGCTAATGAGCAGCCATATTCAGTGAGAATTTCCATAGACAGAGTTCAGACTAAATTTACGAAAATGATTTCTAATGCTTGTTCATACTCTTTCTTGCCAGACATGAAATAGGAAAACTTCTGAGAAAGCAGGAAAATCGTGACGCAACAAACACACAAAATAAAGAAACAAACATTAGAAAAATACTCTAGAATTCTGATATTTAACGCTTAGACCAACAAAGCCATGGAACGGGTAGGCGTGTCGACGCTGGACACCAAAAATCAATCAGTTCTGCCATTGAACAGCACACTCATAGATTTACAACCCATAAAATATGCTCATACCTCCGCACATCTTTAACATCTGGAGCCATATCAAGTATCAGGAGGTCGCCTCATAATGAGGTCATACTGCAAATATTAACTCACGCATCAATCATCCATATGCAGGCCAAACAGTATCAGGGTCTGGCATGACACGTCCTGCAATTTCCCTCTCTCAACATCACATCCCGAGCAGCCTGCATAGGCTGTAGACAAGAACCTGTCTTGCAACCTGTCTAATCTATCACATCGTGTACCGCTCCACGGAACTCATAACAGAATACTGTTAACTGCTGCATCCAGGCTAGATTCGTCGTCGTCTGTTCTCGGGACGTTAGCACGCGTGTCCGTCAAACCCGTGGCGTTGTCAGACCACGGCTGCTGCAGCCGAATGATGCTGTTTATCGCACACTGAATTTCATGCTGCAACGACGAATTCTCAGAGTCTTCGTGGATCGAACTCGTCGACGCCTGCAGCGGCAAATTGTACTTTGATGAAGCACTTTGATTTCCTGTCCGTCTCATGCTGCCGTTCAGCGTGTCCAATTTTGCTTCGCCACCCACCCAAGACGTGCTGCTGAGGTCGCGGTTGAACTGCGTCAGGTCAGCCATCAAACTGTCGATGGTTCCCTGCATCAATTCGTCCTCTTCTTCCTCCTCTTCCTCGTCTGCTACCATTCCTGTATCAAAGCTCATTTCCTGGTCCGTGTATAACGCATCTTCGCTGTTGGAGTTCATGGATTCGCCTAACGTATTGACACTGTCATCTGCATCGAACCTCCGATCGCGCTCCATCAGATCCACATCCACCGCGCATGGCGGCGCCACCTTTATGCTGCCGGTCGGAAAACCGCACAACGTCAACTGTTCCGTATTGAGCAAAGTGGCGACGGCCGCGTCATCCTCCGTAAAGCTAGGAAATAAGCCTGCAGAGCTCGTCGTTGGGACCTCCGTCGTGTCGGAGCTTGAAAACCAGTTATCTACCTGTCTATTTTTACCGGCATTCACCTCGCCATTGTTAGTATCGGTTCGAGAGACGTTACGAGCGGAGATATGCAAGTTGAGCGAGTTCTGACTTCGGTCGTGCGTGACTTGCCAGCGTTTGGACGTGTCTGGCTCCGAATTGTCTAGCTTCTCCAGTTTTATTTGTAAGCTCTTATAGCACTGGACGGAGGATGACCGACTGACCAAGGTATCAGGGGGCGAACTATTTGCGTCTGTGTTCGAAGGAGAAGAATGCGCAGATGAGTCTTCAGTTTTCACCGCTTTCAAGAAATCGTCTTTATCGCGTGACTCAAAGTCTATTTTGGTGTCGTCTGCACCGGTTGCATCTTCATCCTTGCATTCGTCGTCTTCCTTCTTGATATCGTCATCGAGTTTTAAACGTTTTAACACTGGTCGAGGCACAAACGATTCTACAATGAAACAGTCATTGATATTGGCTACAACTTCATTGATGCATGCATCAAACGTACATGGAATAAATCACATGCACACCAACACATATCAGGTCAATCCCAGAAGATCAATTCAGAGAGACTGAAATTATACATACTTACAAAGTGATCTACTGGATATTAGCCTGGTAACGGCCTGGTTTTGGTGAGCCATCGGTTAATATCCTGTGCATTAGACACCGGCTCTATAGAAGTTACTAATTACAATCCTACAAATTACCATGGGTTTCTACATCAAACAAAAGATTTAGGGTTTCAGAACATCATACAGTGCTCAAAGGATTGTGACTGTGTGTGTGATGTGAATTTTGCATACAAGCAACCTTCAATTAATTCTTTGTGCCAGGTCAATAACCAGAAGATCAGTCCACTGAGATAACGAATATTAAAAAAGTTTCGAGCTTGGATTAATTCAAACGACAAATAAGTACAGAAAAAAATGTCCAGTACAGAATGAGATTCCTATGCAACAGACTCTGTTAAGGATCCCAAGCATTCAACACCATTTCAACTGGCAAAAGTTAGAAACTGTGACTCTATTTCCTCGCTCTGAACTGTCTTACCAGGATCATCCTCAGCCTGTCTTTTCTCATCCAACAGAAGCGCCTTTTCATCACTGTGAAATGCTCGTTCAAGCAGTACCATTTCAGACGTCAACTGCGGCCGCTGCAACAATCAGAAATCAAGGTGTGAGACAATGATGAAACAATGCCACCAATTCACTGTATGTATATAAAAAATATGCCAAATGGTGCAGATTATAAACTTGATCATACATGAGAGGCTGGACCATGTAGGTGCTTTAAATTCATATTGTGATACGACTATACACAAAGTTTTTGCACTAACAATAATAATACTGGTCAAAAGAGAGCTCTACGACAATAACAATATAACGATCATAACAGAAAAATGCAGTAACCCAGTAGGCTGAAGGAAGCTTAAAAAATCTATATCTCAGATTCAGGATCTCTTTTTTATAAGGCATAGCTGTCAAGCAACCGACCATACAACCTATATTGATAAGGGACAGGCACTCAACTCTTTGTGGTCAGACAGATACAATAGGCAAAACACAAAGACCAACTACAGCTTACCATAGCCTCTTCCCATAGCAGATGTCGATATTTGCGAAGCATGGAGTCTTTCCGATCGAGCAATTCACGGGATTTCTCTTCAAAGGCGTCTTCCACTGGAATACACGGACATGACATGCACGAGTTTAAACAAGCTGGACTGTCGACCAAGAGGTCGGAGGTCAACATCCCTGACTGAATAGAACTTCAGTCCGAGATATCTGTTCCACTAGCCAACTGAGTGCATTAGCCAAATACTGTCAAAGGTTATGTCTGGCAATGAGGGAGTAGAAGGAATGGCTCCTTATTCTTATTCTGCTGGACAAAAAAAAATAATAGATCGAAGAATTCCCACCAGAAAGCTGGCAAAATGTTGCTTCTCTAATGAATATACATTGCAATCTAGTCTACATATTCAAGGCATTATCTATTGTGAAAGAGCAACTTTAGTACATTAAGAACATTAGTACAAGGCAACTTGTAAATAAGCTGGTGCCCTGAGTTTGGCTTAAGTGGCATTGTAGAAGTTTGGACATTAAAATTACTGAAAGACAAACTGTATTACATCAAGTCCTAAATGCTTAGAATCTTGGCAAGCTGCATGTAACTGACAATTTTTCATCGCACCTCATAGCCTGCTCATTCTTATTTAATTATTTACATACCTTATACGCCAATGAGCCCAAAACTCACCTGCGGCAACATCTTTAGCGGGTGGCTCCCTTGTTTGAAAGACATGATACGGAACCAGGCCACGGATGACATCCTTGAAGTTTTCAAACGGTTTTGTGGACTCAGGATGCGTTGCTCGTTTCTGATCTTTTTGAAGGTATAAATGGAATCTTGACAGTGAAACAAACTCATGCATTTAAACAGATTTACATTGCCCAACATTAATTCCTTCATTCATTATGGAAATTTATATAGAGCCTCTTCAAGGTTACTACTCAGGAGTGGCGCTATTTATGAATAGCCCTTCTGCAAGGGATCTTTAGTGTCACATATAAAATGTCTGAATGTACAATAATACTCATCACCTGCTTCTTCTCTCAGATACCTCCTCTTTTCAATTTATTCTTCTTTCAGCTTTTATTCTGATCAGTTTCCTCTTCGTCTTTTCTGCTGCTTCTCCTTTCGGCTTCTTCCTCCTCCCTGGTACAGCACTGAGAGCTTCCACAGTCAAGTCTCTGTTACTTTGAACAGCTCAACTTAAGCCAAAACTTTCTCTGGGCTTTCACAATAAAAGCACCCCAAGTGGTTCATTCCTTAAAAGTGCAATAACATGAACAAATAGCATAATACAAACTCTAAATAACAAATAAAATGAACAAAGACGCCATTGCAGATCCCTTACTTTTGAGCACGAGTGAGATGAAGAGAGCGGATGACGCGAGTAGCTGTTGCTTCGGGCGGAGGAACACTGGTGTCTGTGGAAATCTGTTAATTAGAAAACATCATCAGTCACTTACACTAAACATGTAGCAAAAAAACATTGAAGCAATAGAACACAAAGCAGCTGATATGTAACACTGGTTGATATGTGTCATGCTGCTTAACATGACAAGTCACTACTAGCATAATGTTGACATTTGCAATATTAAACTGCCCAAGAGGTTATTTTCTAGGCTCAGCAAGGGAGTGCTATATGACTTTGTAAAATAAGGTGAAGTTCTTTGGAATGAATGTTGGGGAACTCTAAGACCCAGCTATTCAGTGTCCTCAAGAGACAGTTACACTGACCTGTTGAGCAGAGGAGAGATGTTTTGGAAGCTGCTGCTGCTGCTGCTGTAACTTATCTCGTTCCTGGAGGAGTCGATGGTGATGCTGGAGTTTGGCAAAGACAACCGACTGGTTCTTGGCAAACCACTGCCTCTGCTCGGGCGGCATTTTGGCCAACTGTGCTTCTAGCTTCTCCTTTAGGTAAGGAAATGCCTGGAAGAGATCCTCTGCCTGAATCCAAATGCAGAAGAAATTACAATGTCGGCGAAATCACAGTGTGGAACGGAGTTAAAAGCAAAGCACTCGAATACGACTTGTTGAGTTGAGTAACTAACTAGGCATGCTCATTTGAAAACTAGTTGCATTGACATTTTGACAGAAAAATATACTTGTTCACAGACAATTCTTTTAAATGATTTTATTTTCTGGACACTTGTTCACAAACTGGGAATAACCTGTTATTAACGATTCTCAGCAGAGTGAAGTAATAAACCCAAGCAAGTATACCTCAACAGTCAACACATCAGGAAGTGATTAAGTGCGACCATGATACATTAGCACTTAATATCAAACCCAACTGTTGTCTTACAAAGAAGCAAACCAGTCTTTCTAGAGCAGTGGTTCTCAACCTTTTTGACATGGGGACCCACTTTGCGGCATCTAGATCCTAACGAGACCCACCACTCCAAAATCTGGCAGCATGTATGTATGTATTAGGCTATTTATATAGCGCCTTTAATACAAGAACCTCTCGAAGGTGCTAAACGTAGCTACCCAACAGATCTAAACAAATGTGATTTGAGTAATTTAGAAAGTTGACTGCAAGCAGTGCAATGTTGCAAAGTCGTAAAAGAAGTGCGTTCCAGAATGATGGTCTAATACATGAGAAGGCACCGTTTAAAAAAATTGTCCGGATCGATGTACGGGAGCGCGGGACCATCAAGTCTCCACAAGCCGCGTCACGCAAGGATCGACAACCTGGCTGGCTGGAGACAGAGCTCTCTGATGTATGCTGGAGCCAAGCCGACCACCGATGTCCGTCCCATGAGGATGATCTTGAATGTGATCCTATCCTCAACCGGCAGCCAGTGCAGTGTGTCATATAGCTTAAAATAAGTGAGTATTTTGGCAGCTTGGCAACGATTCGAGTGGCGCAGTTGAGAACGGATCGAAGCTGTCTTATCCGAAACTTTTGCAGACCCGCATGGACACCGTTGCAGTAGGCCTAGTCCAGGCGAGTCAGCATGAAGGAGTGAACAAGAGTCATAGTAGCGTCAATTGACAGATTTTGACAAATGACTCTAATATGGCACAATTGATAAAAGCTAGACATACACAGGGAACTGGCATGTTCCTCCAAGGACAGGTCTTGATCCAAAAGAACTCCCAGGTCCCGGACGACGCGTTGAACCTTCCAATGAGGAAATGTTACTTAAATCGCCTCCTTGTCAACCCTCGAACGCGCTTGTCTCATGCCAAGCCACATAAATTCAGTTTTATCTGGGTTCAATCTTAGACGATTGGATGACATCCAGATCTGCACTTGTTCCACAATTGCCAAGATTTTTGACACGCACTCCAGTGCCTCAGATGGGCGGCATGTCAAGTACAGTTGGGAGTCGTCGGCATATGCCATATTAATGAACCCGGGCTCCAAGAGCATTATGATCTTTGTTAAATCAGTAAGTCACGCATCAATGCATTCTACGACTAACCATGATAGCGTATAACAAAGCAATAAATAAATCATAATAAAATTACATAATGTCAGAAAAAAATAATATTTAAAACAAACTTTATTGTTTGACTCACATTAAGACATTAAAAACTGTTAATGAGAAGGCGGGGCTTGCATTCTGGTCAGAAGGCCTATAAGTCGGTACCTGCCCGTACCTGGGCTGATGTTGGTTAGACACAATCGTAAGTCATTATTTACACAGAGTCTATTCCTATAACTATTTAGTCTTAATTGTAATCATAGCTGAACAGCCGGTCTCACAGAGGTAGGTAGTTTAGAATGGCAGCAACACTGACAAGGCCTCGATTTATAGAAAATAAAGCACATTACATTCACGTGACAATATTTATTAGTGGAAAAAATGCGATTGCCCAAAAAAGTTGGTGACCCACTTGGACATCCGTTGCGACCCACTTGCGGGTCGCGACCCACAGGTTGAGAATCACTGTTCTAGACTACAAATACTTTACAATAACAATATGAACAAACCTAACTTCACTACCACAACATAGCCAGACCTATCCTTTTCAAATAGTACTCCTCATTCCTTAACTACATAGGTTGAGTCCAGAAACCGTCTTTGCTCAGAGCTAAGGCAATCATTTGTCGTTAGTATGTGAATCTATTTAAATGTTACCTTGACTGGCGTTCCAGAGTTCTGGAGACCAGATGGCAGAGGCGGCTGCACACTTGCAGAACTGGTAGATGTTACAGTGGTCAAAGTCGATGTTACACTGGTCCCGCCCGTAGCAATGCCTTCACCTGTGAAAACAACCCAAAAAATACATCCACATAAATAAAATCAAGCAGTAATTTAAGTAGTGCCAAACAACAGCCAAGGGTTAATTAGCGGAAATTCCCAAACAGAGGTCGGCATTTAAAGTCTTTACAAAGGTATGAAGAAATGGTAAAAGACATGAAATTCTCACGAAGACCAAAAACTACAGTTATATTAGTATTACAACAATATCAAGTAATAATTAGTGCTCTTACCTATTCCAAAATCAACAGTAACACTATAGCAACCAAATAATTTCATTTAAACCAAATTTTATATTTTTAAGTTAGTTCAAACTACCTGAGTTTCCCTGACAAGTAGTACTGGCTTCGACAGACGCTCCCGCAGTTCCAGCACTGAGAGCCGGCCGTGTGACTGCGACCTGTGACCCGGTCGCCATCGAGGCAGCGGCCGAGTTGTTGATCTTTTGCTGGTGAAGGTACTGTGTCACTCCTTGGCTTATGATTCGCTGTTGTCCTGCGATCAGCATCTGTAGGTATTTCTCTTCATCAGGATTTCGTTTTGGAAGGTCAAGTAGCGTCTTCATCTGCGACTGGATTTTCGTCAGAAGGTTCTGCTGTTCGGCCGACAGCTGGACAGTGGTCACTGTCTGAGACTGACCGGCAGGTGCCACCGACTGAGTCATGCCGACGATCGGCTGGACGTTCTGTGGACCCTGGAGAGTTCCTAGAAACAGAAAATATATCCAATCACTATGTGGAACTGTGACCAACAGAATTGCCAAGACAAATTCTTATTTAAATCATAAATTCTTAATTAATCATTAATAAAAGTTTACAATGTCACTTGGTGCTGTGACAAAGTGGAATATTAATTTTTTTATTTTTTAAACATTTACACTTTAATAGGTGTTTCAGTATTTATTCAAAAGTTAAAATATTAATTATCATACACTAGGCAATAACTCTGTGATTGGGTAAAAGCATATTATTCCTAATTTCAAATATCTGCAATGCGCCATACATAATCAATCGATTAATAAATCAATCAATCAATTAATCAATCAACCAAACAAACAATCAAACATGATATAGCGCACCTAAGAAATCTACTCAGAGGCGTTGTGCTCCCAGTCCAACATTGGCCAAACAAGACGGATTTCAGAGAAGAATGAAAATGGGACAGAGAGTTCCGAGGCAAGAACCAAAGATCCAATGGAGGCTACTCCAAGCAGTCTGGCCACAATCGAAAAAGCACAATACTGCATCGCAGAGGTCCGAGAGAAAGGAACAAGAAGACCCTTTGAGCACAGTATCCTGCCACCCTTCCATCCACCCGAGGTGGGATAGTCGGTTGGATGGCTGGGGGTTGATGGGTTTAGGTGGATGAGTTGACGAATGGCTGAATGGGTGGAAGAGTGGGTAGGTGGATGCAATGTTTCTCAGCATATCACAATCTAGACATAAACCAATCCACAGGTGAAAGAAAAGAAAGGTATCTCCTAAGCAAAAGCCAATAAGCATGAAAGAAATTTCTTAACCTCAGCTTATGAGGGTGGGCGGCCACTCTTCTCCCTTGTCAAATGATCCTCTCAACAACAAAGTAATTAGCATTTCCATTTTACAACACATTTTCTGTTCATGTACCTTATTAGCAATTACCTAGGTTATAAAATTACAGTTTCACAGGTGCCAAGCATACCTGACTTCAGAGCTTGTTGGTTGCCAGGCAACGACTGTGCCATCGACTGCACACCTGCCACAGCTGATACTGGCAGTCTTAAATTCAGCTGCTGCACGGACGAACTGTTTCCGGGTCGCAGGACGTTCATTGGCTGGCTGGAAATCGTCGACCCAAAGTTGGAAATACCCGACGTCACACTACGCAGCACCGACGTGGGAGGAGGCTTTGGCTGGATGAATTGAAGGCTGGGCTGAGGTACGGGAGGGGCAGCCGACGAAGCCGAACCGGGTCTCACAGTTGGTAATATCCATGTGTGTGCCTCAGATGAGGGGTCGACAACAGTCTTTTCAAGTGTTGGATGAAGCACAGGACTGGCAAAGGTCGGCCTTATCGACACGGAACCGAGGCCGCCTGGCGCACCCGTGGTGGCCTCCATCGGATTGACGACGACCCCGCTGCTGGTCTGATGTGGGGCGACAACCATCATGCCCGAACCGCCCGTCTGGGTGGCACCCTGTGACCCGACGAACTGCTGACCGACCATGACAAAGTTTTTGCTGACAGAGGTGGGTGCATAGCTCGTCTGCAAGGCGTCTTGGCCGCCGGTCGTCTGCTGCTGGCGCTGCTGTTGCTGCTGAAGCAACTGAAGGACGTTTATCTGATTCCCGATGAGCATCTGCTGCAACTGGACATTCTGCTGGAGCATCTTCACGGGGTCGTGAGCGACGCCACTCCCCTCCCCGAACTCCCCGCTCCCCTGCGACTGGGGATAGACGGCGCCCTGTTTCGCAGGCACAGCAACACCCCCCGTTGCCTGGTGGGTCTGTTCAAACCGATAGACCTGTCCGCCGATCTGTACCACCAGACCGTCAGGCAGTTTACCGTCGTGAGATCCGACAGTCTGTTGCTGAGGCAGAGAGATGCCATGCTGCTGATGCTGCGATTGCTGCAATGTCTGGAACACAACATTCTGACCAGATGCCCTCTGAACGACCACCTGTCCACCACTGGAAAGATTCAAGTTAGAGTCAACCACCTGACCAGCCATTGGCAAATTGTTCGTTCTGTTCATGATGGTACCGGCAGGCAACCGAGCCTGCTGCAACCGCGTGGCCCGCTGTAGCATGGTTCCCTGCTGGAGAACAGTTCCGTGCTGTAACATCGTGCCCTGCGGCAGCATTTTTCCCTGCTGTAGCATGTTTCCCTGCTGTAGCATGTTTCCCTGCTGTAGCATGTTTCCCTGCTGTAGGATGGTTCCCTGTTGCAACATGTTTCCCTGGTGCAGTCCGGTTCCCTGCGTAATGCCTACCAGGTTTGAAGCACTGACCTGCATCTGTTGCAGGTTGATCTGCTGTCCCGTCCTGTTGCCCGAAGCGGACTGGTTACCCGTCTGAATTAGAATCCGGGCCCCCTGCAGGTTGATGCCTCCCGGCACCCCGTGGGATATTTGGATGCCCTGCTGTGGCAGCTGGACCGAGTTCAGACTGTTCGTCGGCAGCTGTGATGCCGTTGTCTGGTGCTGATTTCGCACCTGGACATATTGGATGCGAACACCGCCATTCTGGACAACCGACTGTGGCTGTACACTCATCAACATCTGACCACCATTGCCGGTCAACGTGGCACCGACGCTGTGAGGCAGAATGACGGAATTACCGCTAGCGGGACTGGCAACAGAAAAGTTAGTGATGACTCTGTTCCCAGATGATGCTTGCTGTAGGGAGTTGTCAGTAACGATTGCACTACTGCAGAAAAAAAACAATGTCAGCAAATAGAACCACAGATATAAAAAACAGTACATAAAATAGACATTTGTGTGGCACGGTGGCTGATTCGTTAGAGCGATCGGCCAGTAGTGCTCAGTGTGCGCTCAGTGTGCGCTCAGTGTGCGGGTTCGACCCTCGTTCGAGGGGTCACTGTGTAGGGACCTTGAGCAATCCCTTTGCGCACAATTGCTCTGCAGTACAACTGCAACGGCGCCGTCAAGGCGTGTGCACTTCTTAGGAAAAAATATTGGAAGAAGGGTGATATCAAATTTAAAAAATAAATCAAATTTGAAATATTATGACAGGAACTTATAACAAGTTTTTAGCAGTTCTAAGTAGAGCAAAACATGCCATATAAATGCATCATACATTTCCTATAAGATCCAATCATTTCTTTCAATAGATATGTTTAGCCCCACTCTTGCTGTTCACTTATGCCAGTTTTTTATTCTTTGCCCTAAGCAAACACACAACAATTTAAACACAAAATATAGTTCTCGAATAATTATCTAATTGCTCGAAAGAGATGAACAACTGCTAGCACAAAGACTAGTTGTATCGCAAAGAAAAATAAATTAAAATGTAGACAGTCACAACAAAGTTATAGAACAACAACTTAAAACACTTAATCGAGTGGATTTTAGCTATTTAAAAAAAATAAATTCAATTCAACTACCTATAGAATAATCATAGATAACAAGTGATCTAATCTGGGCACAGTCAAAACACTTAACAAAGAATTTAGCTAAACATTAGTGCAATTTCATTAATTGGAAGGTCCATTAAAATGCGGTTTAAAAAAAATATAAAAATTTATATTTACCCCGAAAACTGATCTGGAACATTTCTGGCTTGCTGGAACTGCACAACATTCTGCGATGGATAGTTACCAGCGGAATTGATTGATAATAGTCCAGACGGGAGGTTCTGTACTTGCGAACCTGCTCCGGAATGCGGGGCCAAAGTCGGAACAGGCACGTTTGTGATCTGAGTGGCAGACGACCCGAGCGAGGGGTCAAAGAACGTGTCAGAGACTGAAGCAGAAGGGGCGAAACCCCAGTGTTCGCTGGGGTTTTCTGTCGACGATTTCAAGAGCTCACCATTTTCAAAATTAAAGAACTCACCAGGAGCACCCTAGACCAAAATGAATAGGAAGATCATTATGAATGGATTTAACCAAAGAATTGCATGTTTCTAGAACAGTCTCTCAGTGCCACACTGTCAAAAGCATATAGATCAATTATTATTATTATTGCTATTATTATTAGTTGTAGTAGTATTACTAATTTAAGATATACTGCTCACGTATATACCTGAATGTGGCAAATAAGCTTGTGAGCAATTATAGCTGCCCAAGAGCCACCAAACAGTTAAGAAAGAAGCTGGTCAGCTGAGCATTGTAATCACAGTGGGTGTATATAGTGCTTCTTCAAAACAACCTCTATGGAAGCATTTATCATTATGCATTCTTCCATGAAGTCCTTCTATAAATCGACACTAAACTCTGGGACATCCTCTATTGACTGTGTTGTTGATTGAGATGGAACAGGCAATGAGAGAGACTCCATTCAATTTTGAGTGCCTTACCATCTGACAGCAATGGTATAGATAACATGGTAGCCAACTGGCAAGTGCTTAGCTTGCAACGAAAATTGTACAGGTTTGCACTTAACCTGAGGCAGTTCTTGTGCAGGAACCTTGATCACTTATTACTTGGAACACTTTGGCATATGGACATTTGAGCACTTTGGAAATTTTGAATCATGAGTATATCCAGTACAATAATTGTATTGTAAAGATTTCCTAATAGACTAAATACAGCAAATGACTTACTTCAAAGGAGTTTTGCTGAGCAGCGGAACTAGTTGCAGAAAAATACAGGAATTGGTCAAGTGCATCCGGGTCACTGGAATAAAGAAATATATCAAACAATTAGCTAGAGTTAACTTCTTAAATGTATAATTATCTCGAAGTATATATCTTCTACTTTATTCTAATTGGAAGTCACTCCAAAGACTAACAATTTTACAAGAGTGTTGTACAGAGTGCAAGATACTCCAGTGGTCAGAATGATGGACATTTGACCAGGAGGTTACTTCCTTGTCAGCAGTCACGGATAGGGCTGGAAATTCACTATCATATGGCAAGGGTAAGAAAATGAAGAGCCAACACTTCATATCCATGGCTGCCTAATAAGTACCTTCAATAGCTTTGTGCATTATTACAGCATATTACAGAAAACTTTGATTAGTTAGAACAATATAAAAGCAAACAATTACTTGATGACATCCAACAGTTTGAGGTCATTGTCCATTTCATGCAGATCAGATGAAAGGTCGTCAGTATTCACTTCACATGAATTACATCGTCTAAGTACTTCTTTGGCTGGCTGACCTTCTCTTTAGTTTCTCTACAGTTCAAACAGCAATACCTAAAAATTCATAAATTGAGTATTTCAAGCGATATTGTAAATTCATTCACTTTATCTATTGGCTGATCATCAATCGGACGGGGCACGGTGGCATAGTGGGCTGTTCGGTGCCCTGCGTTCGGAAGATCACAGGTTTGAACCCACCCCGAGTCACTGTCGCGACCTTGGACAAGTTGCTCACGCATAATTGTCTGTGAAAAAGGCAACAGGAAACCACCTCACTCATCTCATCCCCGGGTGGCGAAAAGCCAATGGACCTGCCTTCGGGCAGAGCACTCATGATCATGATCATCATTATCATCATCATTATCATGATCATCAATCATTCAAAGTCAAGTATTGAATGGATCCATCACTTAGTAACATATCTCAAACAAAACACACAGGTTGCAAACAATAGACACATCGGTCTTTCAAAATTCATCAGCTTTGAACCAATAATACAGACACAGTGCTATTCAATCTGTTAGTAAAGTAAAGCAAACTCAACCCATACATGGCCAATTGTGGTTCTACATTAGTAAGACACAAGTTTTGTTTAATAAGACGATGTCCTATGAGATTAAGCACAGTTCGACACCATGATTTAATTCAGTTTCAGTTGCAGAGGTGAAAAGCCAATTCATCATCTGCTAAAACACCCTTCAGACAAAAGTTGCAGATGGTCAGAGTGACAGCCAAATGAAGTAACAGTCAAATGGTTGGAATGATAGTCAAATGAAGTAAGAGTCAGATGGCTGGAGTGACAGTCAGATCGTCGGAGTGACAGCCAAATGAAGTAACAGTCAAATGGTTGGAATGATAGTCAAATGAAGTAACAGTCAGATGGTTGGAGTGACAGCCAAATGAAGTAACAGTCAGATAGTTGGAGTAACAGCCAAATGAAGTGACATTCAGATGGTTGGAGTGACAGACAAATGACGTAAGAGTCAGATGGTTGGAGTGACAGCCAAATGAAGTGACAGTTGGATAAACGGTTAGATGAACGGATAGAGGGATGAACGGTCAGGTGAATGGACAGATGGTTGAACAGTCAGGTGAATGAACAGTCAGATGGTTGGAGTAACAGACAAATAAAGTAAGAGTCAGATGGTAGGAGTGACAGACAAACGAAGTAAGAGTCAGATGGTTGGAGTGACAGCCAAATGAAGGAGCAGTCAGATGGTTGGAATGATAGTCAAATGAAGTAAGTCAGATGGTTGGAGTGACAGCCAAATGAAGTGTCATTCAGATGGTTGGAGTAACAGCCAAATGAAGTGACAGTCAGATGGTTGGAGTGACAGCCAAATAAAGTAACAGTCAGATGGTTGGAGTGACAGCCAAATGAAGTAAGTCAGATGGTTGGAGTGACAGACAAATGAAGTAAGAGTCAGATGGTTGGAGTGACAGCCAAATGAAGTGACAGTTGGATAAATGGTTAGATGAACGGACAGGGGATGAACGGTCAGGAGAATGGACAGTCAGATGGATGGACTGACAGAAAAATGGTGCGACAGTCAGACAAACAAAGGCATACAATGAATGAACTGCCAGATGGATGGTGAGACAGTTGGAAAAAATGCCCAATGGTCGGACCGATACATGCACAGGTTGGATGAACGTATACATGTATGGATTTAGTTAGAGGATATGTTATTTCTGCATTAGTCCCTTGTACATATTATGTGATTTAAGTGCCCCGTGGGATGGCTTGTCCAATATTGTCCCTGTGGTAGTAGGTCTGCACTGTATAAATCTGGCACTGATAGCTATTGCACATACAAAAAATAAGTAACCAAACAGGATAATGATATGAAAATGACAGCAACAGTTCCAAGTGAGTAAGAATTATGAAGTTTGCAACATTAATCTCTTTATAGGAATTCTAATGTTTTCAACACACTTCTACTTAGTAATTTAAGATGGCTCCCTCATAGAACTATACAATAGAAGAAACGAATAAAGCAAAGTTTTCTAAATAGTCAAAAATCAAAGGTAAAAGTGATAATTTACAATTTCAGCATCTCAAATCATTCATCAATAACCCATTACACCTTAATGTCTCAAATAAAAAAATACACAGGTATAGTATTGAATTGCTGTTCTAGTATTGTTTTAGAATAAATCTGCATCAGAAAGAGACTCTGATATAATAACTCATCACATAAATATAACTGCACTCATTCATCAGTTTTATTGAAAGTTATAATCTTCATTGAAAAAGTAATAAAGACATTAAATTCCGGTATTTGCCAAAGGATTGATTAGGATATGCAAATATTTTAGTCGGATCATTCTCCATCATTAAATTTGTTTATTAAAACTCAGATGGATGAAACGATAGAAAAATTGAGCAACAGTCGGATGAACGGTTGGATGGATGGGTGGTTTGAATAGTCAGATGTATGAAATGATAGCCAAATGGAGCGACAGTCGGATGAACGGTTGGATAGATGGGTGGATGGATAGTCAGATGTATGAAATGATAGCCAAATGGAGTAACTGTTGGATGAACGGTTGGATGGACAGTCAGTCTCTCAAGTTCTCCACCTCAGCCACTTGTCCAAAAAAATCCTTAACCTGAATTCCATAAATTTTTATACCTTCACCATCTCTGCCAATTACCTACCATCACGTGCCTCGGGCACCTTTATCCATCACTCCTTGGGGTCTTCACTGAAGTCTCACCTCTTAAACAATCCATATTCCAGCTCAACTGATCCTCCACCCTCCAGTCCACAACGACACCCAACTTAAAAGCTACGCTGTCCACTCAACCGCAATCTCTGACTTGATGCAGCGTTCGTGAATAACCTGGTACCCTACGCTTGACTTTCGAGTGGCGCTTTAGAATTCATTCATTCATTTCAAAGATTTATACAGAGGTTCTCCTGACCCCAGCACGGCAAAAAAGATCAGTTTAAGGGCTAGCATAGAATACGTCAGAATGGATCCTGGGAAGAAAACACAGTGCCAATGGGAGTTCGTTCCAAACAGAAGGGCCAACCACCGAGAAGTTTGGAACTTGTGACTTAAAATCAAAAGTTAATATAGAAATGGAAACTGTTCTGCTACAGAGAAAGGCACAATGGCGACAAAATGGTTTGTCTCCGTGAAAACATAAAAGGACATTTCAGATCTGTCTGACACTATGACACAGCGATGAAACCTGACATCCGAATATGGGTTTCGTATTCCACAGGTTACACTTGAAATGCATCTTCAAGAAGACCCCAGGCAAGCAAATGGTAAAAATTGACACATAAAACTAATAGGGCAGTGAGCTACATTCCAGAAGCATTTTTACAGCCACTATATGCAAACTATGAACATCAATAAGGACTTCACAGACATATATGGTCATCATTATCATCATACTTTCGTTTATTGAGTTAACAAGAAGCAAAAGACTGTAGCTCTGTTGATAGAAACACTAGACAGAAAGTGATATTTTAATAAGAGTTGAGAAATAACATACAACAGTCTCTATCTAGAATGTTAAAGTTATGAGGTCAATCCCTAAGAAACCAAGGGTGATATGTTGGATGGGGAAACGGCGTCTGAGCGGATGGGTGTCATTGTAAAGACGGCTTTAAATAAATTAGTGGCAGGCTCATTAGCAAGTGTTTTCGTAGGAAAGCGGGAATATAGAGGCAAAATACGAGCCCCGCATATGGTTAAAACGAGAAAAATTGCCAGACAGATAGGGTTAACACCGTACTGGAAATTTCCATGCGAACTGCGAAATTTGGAGGTAGTCGGGCGGTTGCTGGGCTTTGAAGGAAAAGAAACATGGCTGGCTGGCTCGGCTAGCTGGCTACGTGTGCTTGTGCCGATGGCTTGACTCAGTCCACACACAGACACACAAGAAGGCACGGCTTCTACGCATGTAGGCATGCACATCGACCAAGTCCAACGCAGCCATACCACCAACCAACCAGATCAACCACCTCTGTCTCTCCCACAGGCAGACAGCAACCACAAAGACAAAGACGATCGTCTGAATCCCCTCGACCGATCAGGGCCCCATAAGGGTTGGGGCTTTTGAGCCGGAAACCACGTTCTTCGAGCCATCGGATCGATCTGATCAAGACGGAACGACGGCCAACGATCAAAATGGACCGATCTGTGCAGGCAAACGTTCTAGGCTCTAGGGCGGGCGGACGGACGGGCAGCCAAGGCTTCATTCGTCCTCCTTGCTTAACATTTTATCTACGAAATATTGTTAACACACTAACCACTCACCGTCATAATATTCGTTAGCGCGACACACGCGGGGTTCACACGCACGGGCAACGCCGACCTTTGACACGTGACGTCACTGGCTAGGGCGGGCGCAGTTCGGGGAAGACCCCGGAGCTGCTTAGCAACGCCCACCTTCCGCTGCTCCAGCCAAGGCTTGGTGGCGGGTTTGGGAAAGAAACTGAGACCATGGAAGCCCGAGGCTGGTTTGTTTGGATTAATTGCATTTCCTGAGTACGCCAAAAGTGATGACGTATTACACAGTTGCTGCATTTACGAGAAGACCTATTAATATCTTAGGAAAACACGATTGCTCCATCAAATCTAAAAAATGCTTAATGCAATAGCACCTGACCATGTCTATCAAACTGACGGCTACATGTCTCGTAAACACAAATATTTTTTATCTGTGCTCCTTACGATTTATCGCCTGTATGAGGATGCTTTGTACTTTTGTTGGATGGTATCTATCTGCATTTCAGGCTTTCAGCATTAGCAGAATGAAATCGTTGATCACACCTAAAAATGTCTTACTAGTATTGTTATGCTGGATGGCGTTGCTGACCAATTGAAATAGCCTACGCCGTACAGTATATATATATATATATATATATATATATATATATATAATTCCATTACATGTGTATACATTATGTGTGTATAATTATACAATAGATTATATAATAAGCCAGCCCAATAATCAGATTCATCATCTCCAAGAGAGAATGAGAGATCACGATTCACAATACGCCCGCAGCTCGGACGGTGAGAAAGGCAATGGTTATTCTGTTTATCATTGGGAAAAGCACAACAGGCAATATGAAGCAGCTTAAACGCCATTGGTTGCCATCAAAGTCGTGTGATCACGTGAATATTTTGCACAAAAACATCCAGTGCTACAGCCTCGGCTGGCTCCACCACGGCCAGGCTAAAGGAGGAGGATTATGTTGTTGATGTTCGGGGCGCGGTTGACTTTTATAATAAGTAAGTAAGTATTTACTTTATTGAACCGCTTGCAAACGCGCTGCGAGACATAATAGGCCTAATATAAACAGTCAAAGAATGTAGGCATATAATCACGTAACAGTCACAATAGGCAATTAGAAAAGAAACGTTTCTAATGGTGTAAGTACACAAAGACAAAGCGAGCAATAGGAATAGAATCACTCAAATGACCAGATGACTCAATGTGGGGATCCAAGCCAAAAAATATCCTCATTATTAAAGGGAACAAATTAAAGTCATCCGATAAGATGATGAGAGCGTTTGACTCAAGATAGAAAAAAATTATCCAACGTCGAAGCTAGACGTACAGGACAGAAGATTGACTGACTGGCCTGTACGTACGTGGGCGATCTGTAGGCAGTCTTTAATAATGTAATTAATTAATCAATGGGCGGAAGACCGCCGATGTGGTAATGTTAATTCTTGTATATATATATATATATATATATATATATATATATATATATATATATATATATATATATATATATATATATATAATGCCGAAGTTTGTGATATATATATATCCAGTAATAGGCCTACATTGAAATTCCATCTCGGGGCAATATGGAGGGCCAATGTTATTAGGCCCTACAATGGCTATGGAGCCCGGAGCGCGGGGGCAATAGAAAGCTAATCTGTCATCTCGCCGCCTCCACCCTTTATGTGCACGACCGATCTCCATCCCAGATAATCGATCGCAATCTCATAACTTCTAAAGCACCACTCGAAAGCCAAGGGCAGGACACCAGTGTATAAAAACTAACTAGCTCACGGTGATCCTCTGGTAAACCGGACTCTACCTTTCCTCGGACAATCCATTCGATAACCTATTTTATTTGACGCAGCGTTCGTGAGTAAGCCGGTGCGCCGCGCTTGGCTTTCGACTGGCGCTTTAGTAGGCTACTTAGAAGTCGGAGATTACGATTGATATGGAAGCATAGCAACCGGAAATTGTTTTCACGTTAGATGTATATCATAGGCTAATAATCGCATTACATGGCTACAGACAGTTAAATTCAACTTCTGTAATAATTGCTTGTCATAGTTCGTTCATAGGCCTAGGCCTACTAATATGTATGTATTTGTAATCATAGGCCTACAACCGAGAAGTAGCCTAACCAGCCCTACACGAAGAGCTTCCCATGTGGAAATCCGCAGTTGAGCGTTTTGAAACAATTTTTAAATCGCCAGAGCGTTCCGCACGTGAGCCTTTCCTGGAATAATAATAAATAATATTTTAATAAGAACATTTACGTTAATTAGAAAATATGCGCCATCTAGCGACTAATAGCGTGATGCCCTGTCGCAATCTAGCGAATGCCTGCGCACAAAGCTTACTACGGCCCAGGCATTTATCTTATCGTGATTTTAAAAATTTCATACTTTTTCAAATGAACAAGGTAGTCACATATAAATTTTTGTTGCGCGTTGTAACGAAAAAATATAAAATGACAGTTTTGAGGTTTGCAATGGCCTATATTATATAGCTTACTACAATAAATGCCACTTTCAGTATCACTGAATGATTTAATAACAGATGAAATATATTACTTTATGAATGAATCCAATATGGTACGTTAGATTTGTCTTAGGAATGTACTTTTTCAATATTTGAAACGGTCCTTATATATTTGAGTTAGTTCAAAGTTGTCTGTCTTGTTCTTTCTGTTGCATATTTCCCCTCACGGCGCAAAACCGAACTTTTCACGCTCATTCTATCCTGCTTTTGTTTGCAGACCATCCTTCGACCACCATCAACGATTTTCACCGTTACATTATGTGTCAACCTGCTTCACTCTGACCTGACACAAGTGCCAAAACTGAAAAAGGTCAGGTCCTTAACGCCCTTGCACATTTAATTTGATATAGCGCCGGTACTTCTGTCTACCCTTTGAGAGAAATATTATCTTTACATATAGTCTAAACACAATAATGTAGGGCCCTACTCATGAATGCTACAGTGAGTTCTAAAGATCATCCCCTCAAATCTCTGCCAGACTGACCCTTAGATCTTTAGGACTACCTTAGATCCTTACCTGTCTATGAAGTTTGTTTTGACTGAGCAGTGAGCACCTTTGAACAGACTGTTTCCCATGACTGGGTTTTCTCAATTGCATTCTTCGCTTCTGCTTTTTACAAATCTCGAAATTATGATAGTTAGGCCCTGCTAGGAATTTTACTACAGCACTAGCTGCCAACGCAAGTGCTGTTCAATTATTTACTAAAAACACAAAACATCTGTTGGACAATACCTGGTATATTTATTTATTGCATCAATACATTTGCCTAACTGAACTCTGATTGCAGTAATCTTATAAATTGCTGTCCACAATTATACATCCAACTTTTCTAGCACATTTGCTAACAATTTTCTAAAAAATAATAAACCCTAAACACACTGGAAATATCTTTAGAATGATTGTAAGTAGAACCTGAATTGCTTATTAAGTTCTCATAACTCCAATGTTTCATAATATGCCTTCTCACAAAGGCACAAATACCAGACTGAACGTTTTTGGTTGATGTAAGGCACATGAAGGTGTTTAATGCTGTTTAACTCAGCTCGAACGACTTAAGGCCAGAACATTTTCCTGAATAAAGTAGCCACAGCTGAATAGTTCTGGTGCATTTAATAACTAGTCTTGCTGCCTATCAATGGTACAAGTCAGTGGAGGTGCAGAAAAAGTTTGGACCCCATTCAAGTCTCTCACATCAGAACAGATCCAGAACTTGGCAAGAAGTTCAAATAATATCTGAGGTTGGTACTCCTATATGTTTACATCCATGGGACAGACAAACTCTTCTATCTTGTCACTTCTGAAAATACTTCGTCGGGGCTGCAAAAAACACACACACACACAATAAGTAAGATAAAAATTTTCGTTTATTTTTAAACTGACAACCCACAGTATGATTACAGACATAGTATGAGCAAATGATGACAAGTTATTACAGGAGTCGAATTTGACTGTTGGCAGCCACGTAGGGCGCACATTACGCTATACATCTAATTTAACCAACGCCGTCGCCTAGTGAAAGAAGGAGTAGCCTCAAACTCGGTTCCTCAGCTCAGCGTGTTCACCATGACTACAGTGGAAGATAAGGAGGCCCCTGCAGGTAAAGAGTGCAGAAAACTTCAGGTAAGCCAGGGTCACTGGTAGAATCCATTAAGCCACAATAGAAGCTGTTGCACTGATTAACCTCGACTCCCATAACAGTCAAATCTCGATCCATTGTCAATTACTGCATTATGACAGCATATTTTCTAATTTTAATGAACAAATATTCAATACAAGCTTGAACTTATGCCAATATCCAGATGTAATGTAACCAAGCATTTATATAGCACCACTCGAATCATCAGCACCCTCAATGGACGTCTGTGCTTGAACAAGGGAACAGGAAAGTCTTAGGCATCTCTAAAACTGGCAAGGTGAAAGAGTCGGTAATTCCAGGTGAATGGGCCTGTGGAAGACAGAGCTTTCCAAGCCTTTATTTAATCTTTCAACTGAATTTGTGCTTCTGTTTCTGACTTACCTTAATTTTTTGGTTGGTTGCTAGCGCTGTGTATCCCGGACGTGATTCTAGCTCCCTCTTCTGCATCTGAATCGTGTTTCCAACCAAAGTGACAAAGTGTGTCGACAGATGTCGCCGTAGCAACGTCTTACTTGCTGGAATCGACAGCAGAGTTGCAAAGACTTCAGCGCCAAAGCGTGGCTCCAAGACCTGGCCACAGCAAAGTGAAGAATGGTAAAACTCAGCTGACAAAAGTGTTATTGTTATTTTTATTATTAGCATTAAGTGGACTTGTATGGACACGTTGAAATGTGAATCTATAAGTCGCCAGGAGAAGGTGCACTATGATTTTGAAAACCCTGGAAAGCCAAGGAGAAATAGTGAGTTTTGAGTCACTTTTCATGGAAGGAAGTGACACATTGAATGGCTAAGGGGTTGATTTAATAAGAAAGTTGATCATAATAATAGTATTTAAATGCAGAAAGATAACAAGACAATAAAAAAGTTGCAGAAATAGCGTTAAGAGTAAAAGTTGGTGATGATGAACATGATGATGATGTTTAAACAGAATGAAATCGAAAGAAAGATGTCAGTTTGAAATTAAACAAAGATATTATTATTATAATTAAGACGATAGGAAATAACAGAAGACAGTAGATGACATAAGATGACAATGGATGACTACGGATGATGCCTTGAAGAATCAACCCCTCCTCACCATGAGTGCACCGTGAACTCCGCTGCCTCGAAGGTTGGGAGCATACTCAGAAAGGTCGATGCTTCTCAGCCACTCCATGATTCGGTGGTTTGTCCATAACATGACTTCTGTGGGACAGTTCTTAGGCGACTACAAACAGTTAAACATAGTCCATGTCACTTATTCCAGGGCTAGGCCAACTGAAAATGCGAGAGATCAGAAATTAGTGTAGGTATCTGGGATTTACATAGCTCAATCTATTATTTAACCTTTCAACTGCACCTGCTTTGAAAGTGTTTAGAAGAGCTGTACAAAAGAAATTCAAATTTTGGCACCTAACATAAGACAAGATGTACTTTGTGCCTGCATATGTTAACACAAAGGGATACAACTAAGAGCTAGGCATATAACTGTTAGCCCTCACTCAGCTTTGAACTGTCTTCAACAGTCACTACACCTGGAATTACTCACCCTCTCACCTTCCCATTTCCAGAGACACCTTAATTCATACCTGTTCTCTGGCCCAAACATAGACGCCCATTGAGAGCACTGCTGATTTAGAGTGGTGCTACACAAATGTTCTATTACATTACAGCTGACTTGTTCTGTACTGTTTCTGATAACTACTGATCAGTCTGCTATGGATGAGCACAACAAATTGACTTGATAAGCACAAATGAGACTTTTGGATCTTCCAGTGGGATACAGGTGGTTCTTCAGAGTATCTAGTCAGAATTTTGTGTTCCAGACATTGCAATCACAGCAGCAGCAACAACATGGCATCGTTCTGCCACAGCAGCAAGCCGTCAGCTCACACGATGTTCAAACTGCCAGCTGGTAGTTCAAATAATTTTGCATCTAAGTTTTAGAGCATATCTTATAAACGATAGCCAGAGTGGTTATCTGTTTATTCTGGGCTTACTGACCTCGTCGTCAGTGGCTGGGCGTCTGATGAGACATGTCTGGTTGAATTTGTTCATTCGCAGCACCTGGATTGCTCGTTTGAAACTCAGATGGTGAAATGCACTCGTCACTTTCAGCTGAACCAACTCGTCCTGTTGTCAACATTCACGAATATATTAACAATAAAACTAAATTATACAGACAAGTAAGGTAACACGGTAAAAAGTGCCACCAACAGAAACAGAATCCCTTGTATTATAACTTAATCCAATTTAATCTAATATGACCTGCAAAGATGTTAGGTTAACAAGTGATGCATTGTGCCTTAGCAACAGTGGTGTAATTAATGGTGTTACTGCATCTGTGGTGGGCAAAGAGTTATGCTACCAAAAAATCCAAGTAACAGGAACCCGCTCATTCGGTTTGGCTCAAAGTTCAGATGTAAATAGCAGGCAGTTAGTAATTAATATAATTACCATAATTAACAACATAATGGTGTCCTTGCCATACTTCCTTGTGTAGCTGACGAATGAAGGACATGTTTGCTTACTTACTTACAGAATTAGTGCAATGTTTTGATTGGGAGACATCTTACGACAGTGAGGTAATTGAGGAGCCGTCCGTCGATTCTAGCCTCGTAGAACTGGTCCTTGTATTGCGGAAGTCCGATGTCGTCCAGCCACCCTGAAGTGTAATGTTATGTATGTAACCGGACATTAATAAGCTTTATATCTGAAAACAATCTCTCAAGCGGAGTCTGTCAACGCCAACAGATGTAAAACCTCATATATATGCAAGATGAAATACAAAGGATTGAGCGGTACGTGAATGTAATTAGTCGTTATTTCTTATATTTTAATATAAAATACTAATAGCATTGGTAGAAATTATTTGGTAGTGCAAGGACCAAAAACGCTTAACCAGATTACGGTCTACCAACTGCAGACGAGATATATTCAATATGCCCCACAATGCCTGCATGAAACTGTTCCATATTTATGACCATCATGTGTAAACTGGTGAGCTTTCACAACACTTATGATCCTAAAAGGCACATTGTTAAGTTGGAATATACTAATTACAAGTGACTATACACAAACATAACTACATAATATTTCCTTCTAATCCACAGACCTACAAAGATTTGATATTCAATTCGAAATTGAATCGGATGGCAGCATTCAAATCAATTCTAAGATGATATAAAAAAAGAAAAGCCATTGGTTTTAATTTAAAAAAATACCGGTTTTATTTTAATTAGGCTAATTAACTTAATTTCAAGTCTAATTGATTATAACTGCTAAAAATATATTAAAGCCTATATTGATAGCTGTGTAACTGTCGAATGCTGAGCAAAAGATGTTGGAAAATCAAATTTCCGAAAAGAAAAACAATGCCTGTGCCATAAAGTGCATAAACTGAATGAATATCGAATTGGCACCCAGTGTTTCAAGATTTGGTCAGAATTGACTTTTAGCCCCGATTCAAACCAAGATTCGATTTGTGAATCGCACAGTCTATTCTATTCCCATCTTCATATCCTGAAGGATCATTTTTGCTCTGGATAAAGAATTAATAACACACAAAACCAAAGTGATAATGATCGTGGCAGCATACTAACTGGCAACCCAGTTGTGGTCTAAGTCACTCATTGGAGAGCGCTTCTCCGAAGTGACTGCCTGAAGAGCAAGCTGTAGCTTCTTCCGATGAAACCGGTTATGGATTTCTAGTTCCTGGAAAGTAAAATTAAATGCAGTTTGTTAGCAGTCGCTTCCAGGAATTACTATGATTCATATTATTATTCAATTTTTACATGTATTATTCTTCCATACTTCATTCCTTCAAGTGTATGCAAAGACGTACTAAATTGCAGTTATGTAACAGCATCTGGTGTTGGTCTGTGTATTTAGTGGGTGTAGCAGTCCACATCACTGCGTTATTGTAAACTATTCAACCTTTTCACTCGTCCATCTATCTATACCTCTAGAATTATTTTGCTATCATAAAGCACAAGGTAAGGCATAAATTGTTGATTTCAGAGTAAAATGATAATTAAGAATTGCAAATCCTTATGATAAACAGCACAACATAAAATAAAGAACCAAGAGCTCACAATCCATTCATCTGCCGACATCTTTATCTTCAACAAAACATGCATCCATCAGTCCATAGTTCATATTTTCAGTTCATAGGTCACATTTCCGAGCGTGACCGCCTACCTTTTCGAGGTCGCGGTTGGACGCCTTGAGCAGCTGTTCCCCGTTCTTCACCCAGCGTCTGCAGTTGCCGATGTACATGCTCAACCCCAAAACATGGAGCCAGAGTGCCACACGGTCTGTGTCCCATCGAGCAAATGGCTGATTGACATCACTAGAAAAGTAGACCAGTTCATCATGCATCAATGCTGCATTAAGATTATTGAATAATATTCTTTTAAGTTAATGCATAGAATTTACAAATTATTTTTTGAGTACAATAAAAATTCTACTTCAAATCATCCTTCTGTAGCTGCATAACCATTAATGAGCTGGTATCGAGCTCATAGTATCAGTAGCAGTGGTCTATGGCCAAGATTGTACTGTATCTATTAATTTATATGGCGCCTCTCACAGAGCACACCAATAAGAGGTCATTCCAGCATGAGAGACTCAGAGAGAAAAAATGCATCTTGGAACAAAGATCAGAGGTATTTGGCTCAGCAGTTAAAAGGAGGAATGTGTCAAAGGAGAAAGCTTGCTCCATTGCGCTGGGCCAATGAAGGAAAAGGTTCATGTTTTAGCGATGGCAGTCTTCACTTGAAGGACAAAGATATCATGCAGTTCAAGTGAGCGTAGTGGGTGAAGAGATGTGACAGAGACAAACAGGTGGATATTCAAAAATCTCTCTCTTTCTTCATATCTCTTTCGTTCTCTTCATTTAAATATCTTTTTTGTAGAAGAAGTGTCCCTCTGAAACAAACTCGTCACCGCACAATATCGTAACAAAGCAGTCCTTGATATGCTACTAATGACAAAATAAAAGAGCTTTTTAAGTGTATACCGTTTATGTATGTTCATATAAGTCACAGTAATTGGTTTGAGAAAGTCACAATACTGTCACAAAAAGAATCTTTCCGTGACTCCAAATTTTCTGTAAATGAACCCGATTAGTCACAATAACTCTTTCAGAAAAAGTACACCACATACTAACTAAATCCTTTATCTTAAAATAAGAAAAGTTTGAATTCTTAAACCGTGTGAACTGACTAGATATCTTCGGAGAGGCCGAGCCGTGCTCCAACGGTGGAACGCAAGGGAGAACGCTTGAAGTCTTCCAGTCTATCATCTAAATCTTGCGACCTTCTCTTCATCCTACGCAAAAATCCAAGATCACCTCGTTGTATTCAAGTCTGCATTTCGTACACACACACATTCCTAAGAAAATTAAGCCACTTAATTATCAAAGTGCAAACTAAAGACTAGCTACATAATTCTATGGTACAGCAGTGACCAATTGGAAGAGCTTTCAGTTTGTAATATCAGGGTCCAGATTCAAGCCTTCTTGAGACTCTGTATAGGTAATGTGCAAATTGTTTGATACAGTCTATGGCCAGTGCTCCTGCACAGAAGCTAATATAACCATTTCAAACTATTTTCTCCTTTTACTGAGACAACACTTAACTTTAAACTGAATGCTTACCTGTTGATAATCTTTCCTGTTGCCAGGCTACAGTCAATCAATCAATCAATTTTTGTTTACTCATGTCAGACTCTGGAATATGTTCAGCGTATACATAAATTAAAATTTTTATTGGAACATAATCCTAAATAACGCCTGGGATGAAATGATGGTCGTTGTTCGGTGTAAGGGTGAATTCATAGATTCTTGAACGTATATGGTAACGGTTTCATTTTGGAGCAAACGGTCAGGGTCATTTTTTGTGGCTCATCAGCTGCTTGCACAAACTCCTATGCGCTCAGGGTATAGGCAGGAAGAAATCTGAACTGTGTTTAACCCTTTAACGACCAGCATCACTGATTATGCCTTACGTTTTACGATGCACTGGTCGCTAAAGGGTGAAGAGGGACATTATGAAATGTAAGTTCAGTTATTGTATCGTAACATATACATGTGTGATTCACAATACGCAGAAGAACAATGCCGCACTTGTCAAAGAATTTCTTAAGTCCGCTGGGCTGTGACTTCTTTGTCTGGATCCTCGTTGGTGTCTGGCTCCTGCTGCCTGGTTTGTCCTTGTCCTCCTCCTCGTCATCCTTCTCCTTCTTTCCTTCCAACGCCTCCTCTTCTACTCTTGGTGTGGTCGAAGCGGTAGATGCGACTGAAGAGTATAGTATGAATAGAATAGATGAACTTCATTCAAATCCAAAGTATCAGCCAGGCCGTAATTGAAATTTAGCAAAGGCCATAAGCACATAATAGTCAAAGCTTAAATTGCCAAAACTGTATAAATCCACACAATAACCTGATGAACACTTTAACAATTCACCCTGCATTCATACATACATTTATCAAAGGTGCCATACAAACATGTCTTCATACATACCCTTTTCGAAGGTGCTATACAAATATGACTTCATGCAAGTACGCCTTTTCCAAGGTGGCATTAAAATGTCTTTTTTGATATATACACTTTTCAAAGGTGCCATACATACATGTCTTCATACATATAAAAAACAGATTAAAAAAGCAACAAACTATGACAGAAAGACTCTTACGAAGACTTGGAGTCGACCTGCTCCACCGGTTTCCCTGTGACTTAAGAATTCCTTTTCCGACGGAAGCAAAGACCCGGTTCTGCCTGCGTTGCGTCGTGGCTGCCTGACCGGAAATGGCGCTCGTGGAGTGAGGAGGCAGAGGAGGACGCTTCTCCGATGGAGATACAGGAGACGGTGGCTCCACTATGTCGCCATTGGCTGTCAGAGCGTCATGACTTCCGAAATTATCTTTCTTGGCATCAGCTAGCGCCTAATATAATTACTTGTGAAGTGAGACAAATTTTATTGTAATTCTATATTTAATTCAAAATCATTTTTATTTTCAAACATCAATCATCATGGGTCCAAACACATCAAAGCTATTAATTACAAACAAAAACAAGTAATAATAATAATAATAAGACAATATATATAGCGCCGTAGCAGAGCCGAGGTTGAAAGAAAGGGCCCAATATTGGTGCAATAAAAAAATATTTATGAATCATTAATACGGCTCTGGATAAAGAACTCTGAACATTTGTAGTGTTGGGACAGGTTTGCAGGAAACCGTAATCACTACAGCTAGGGAGGGATCAGCTGTGCAAACTTTCCACCGAATACCGAATTCAAAAGTGTACAGTCAGTGTACTAAGTTCATAGTTGAGTTTAATATGGGCACAAATAGAGCAGAAAATGTAAGTAATATTCCTTATTATACCACCAGAAAATGCACAATGGTTTACGAGAGGCATGATTATTTGCATCAATTTAAACAAAGACATAACATTCGCCCTGTTGGACATTTTAAGCTGCAGCCTCAAAACCTCTTCACACTCTTCAGCTACTGATAAAAGATGATGTACTACCATACATAGTCATACAAATATGCGTTATATTATATATATATATATATATATAATATATATATTTCCATTAACTTTGTTAATTATACTTCTTATGATAGCGTATGATGACAAGCTGTGCAAAACTCGGCTTCCAAACCTTTGTCGTGTATGATGCAAGGTTGTCATAGCTGCTGCTCGAATCTCCAAAATTGACGAGCGATGAAAGAGGGAGTGAAGCAGATATGGCAAGAGCCTGGTGAGTAGCGGCTGCCAAGCGAGGAGCACTCAGTGAGCGCAGATGAACTAAGGCAGAAAACACAGTGATTCTATCAGCACTGCATAAACATAAAAGCCTGACAGGAGGGCAAGGAAAGGTGTAAAAAATGCACAAAGACAGTGGCAACACGTCTGTTTACACACCTCTATAAAACACATTAGAAGCAAATAGGTACAGGTAAACCCTTATCCAGGTGCCTTCATAGAAATTACACAAAAACAAAAAAGGTAGAGGTAAAACTCTTTTTTCCAACCTCAACTGGTTACATGTCTTAGCTAGTTACAGTTAAATGACAACGTGCCATTGCAAAACTCATTAGCATTGCACTCCTCTTTTATGCAGACCCGGGGCTGGCACTATTAGACTATGGGCAGTGGAGCAGTTCACTGCCGTTATTGAAACTCCACAGAAATGTGATCCGAGGCTGACTGATCTACCAGTAGAGATGCAAACATGACCATAACAACAGACAATATTCAGCCTCCAAAAACAGTTACAATTGACTATAATAATCGTAAAAGCTAATTTATACAGTGCACAGTTAAATCACCATAATTGTATAAATCTAAACAAGCAATTGTCGGATACACTGAATAATTCTGAGGTACTAAAGTTAAACGAACCAGCGTGATCGTGCAAGGTCTCATCAGATGGTGAATTGTTCGAGTCCTGCAATGAAAATCAGATGCCAGCTGTATTGTTCAAACAATTATTCACATCATGGACCACACTTAAACTCATGAAAACCGATGCCTTTGAATAAATACACAGTTAATTAATTACCTTACCACAAATCCTATTATATCCATCTAGTATCGAACTGTCCTTGTCCATTCATACACTGAGGAGTACAGATGTAATGTAGTCGAGCATTTATATAGCGCCCCTTCAGGATATCTACTCGGAGGCACTCTCTACGCTGGCCTATACGATGATGTTAATTGTCATTATGAACAAAAATACATACATCATTTAGCAAAACTATGCAAAGTAAGCCGAGAAGAGTCACCAGTGGTGGGCCCAAGCACAAGCGTACAACCAACCAACTTATTCCAGTCAACAGTTGACATGGATGTTCAGGTTGACCTGATTACATTACATGATGTTGTGCACATGGAACAATTCACTAAAGAATTACATGATACAACCATTTTTGACCATCACATGTTACTGGAGTTATTTAAACTAATTACTAAAGAAATACAACAAGTAGCAATCTACCACAGTAGCTTTGTTGTTTGATAAGCTGACACCATCCTCCTCTCCACTTGATCTCATCGTGTCTTCCCCATTTCTGTCTTGCCCGACCTGAATGTTCTCCAAGACTGAAAACAAACACCCAGCAACCCAACCGTACTAGATACAACTTCAGCATTTTTGACAGGTTCTTCACAAAATTAAGTACCTTTATACCTTAATATATGCAGTTTGACATCTTCATTTACTTAAGCTAAATCATGCCAGACTAAACAACCCTGGGCTGCTTCCTCTGTATTCACCCAATTTGCCTGCTGAATACATAATGGACACATTCACCATCTCAAGTACAGTAATATAGCCTTACCATTGTCCTCCCAATCTCAGAATTCCTCTGAAATCCCATTAATCTCTCTATTTTCCCCCAGCATACTCCATACAGTCTTGGGTCTTATATGAGCATTTATGATCATCTGAAATTCAGGTCTAACTATTGAAGGATTCTGTGATTTAAGACTCAGCAAAAAAATGATTATTTTAATTTTTATTTGAGAATAAATCACTGTAAGAATTCACACGTACTTTGTGACTTCTTCAGCTGAACCAAGACTTCCTCCATCTGCTTGTACTTATTCAACACTCGCTTCAGCTCTTCAATTCGAGAATTCTAAAAAATTTGCAAAGACTTTAAGTCCAGTTCTTCAGTTATATTTACTAGGGCATAACCGAGTAGACAATTTCCACCGAGTACCGAATCCAAGTATTTGCATGAACTATTTCCCGCATCCGGGTACGAACCGAATAGTAGTGGCAAATCTGGCCAGCGAGTAGTGGGGCAAGGCTGAGAAAATTTGGTACGCAATAGCGGCAATACATATGCGAATGTCCGAGGCGATTTCCAGTTATGCCCTAATATTTAAATATTTACCATATATATATATGTGTATATATATATATACACACATATATATACACATATATATATACACATATATATATACACACCCTTGTTTATATATATATGTCTGGTATCTATAATGAAAACAATCCTAATATTAGTATTCTGATGCATGGTGTTTTACACATCAAGCATTAGCATTTGTGCAGACAGTAGACTAAACAGTGGGCATGTAAAGAACATTAGAAGTAGCTTGCTACTACTGATGATGCTATATATTGTTACAGTACATTACACTGGGGCAGGAGTCCACAGGACCACATAGATGGATACAGGACTGTGAAGCTGTTAGTATTCAAAACAGTCGAGCCAATTGATATGGATATTCACATCTAGCAGCATCTTATAATAGCCAATTGAATGCTCCACTTGCTAAAAGGTTTGATAAGATGTACTATCTAGAATGAAGGGAAATCCTGACTAAACGCAGGTAGAATCACTGGAAGATGTCCGTACATTCCGTACAGGCAGGCTCTTGCAAGCATGTAGAACATTATCTATTTGGCTGATTAGCTGCTGTTCAACATTGCTGCGTCATTCATACAAAAGATGATTAGCTTCATCCCTCCCCCGTTTACCCATGCTTTAGACAGGCAGCACCCAAAGAATGACAGTGGTTGGGTTTCACGTTTCCATATTTCACCCATCCTTTTATACCGACGTAGTCACGATTAGATGGATTTATAATTATAACAGATATGAATAGATTAGTGAATAATCTATTAAAATGACCTTCTCATTATCAGCAATCTTCAGCAACTCAACAACGTGTTTCAGTTTCTCCAGTTCGTGCTCTGCAGAAGAAAGAGTCAGAAATATTCACCGATATACATCTGATTACATTCCAACACTACACCTATCCACCGTCTAGCCTCTCTCCTACCATTTTGTCCTCAGCTCACAACTTCACTGAGTCCTCATTCCAATGCCTCTAAAGAAACTTTCCCATTATGTACCAAATCTCACACAACTGTCTCACAATTATTGGTCTCGTTTCACCTTTTCATCCTATCCACTTTCCAGCATTCCTTGACCAATTTTACTATTTGCAACATATCAGCATAAACTCTAAAACTAGAATAAATTTTATCTAGACACTGCTGTAGTATCAGAATCGAAACAGAATTTAAGTCTTCATAATAGTCGCTTTAAGTAAATCACCAGCAATCTTTCAACATGTACAGTCAAAATCTGAGAGCTTCTTATTGTCACATACAACACAATATAACGCATGACAGAAAGCTAAAAGTTGACAAAACACTCTCACAAAACTCAGAAGTGTTGATTGCAATTGACAAAAGGAAACACAGAGAAGTCTTGAGATTTCACTTTTCACAATTTTCACTTTCAGTTCAGAACAAATGATTTTATAACCATTTTAAATTAAATGTGAGAACCAGCCACACCATTCTCTCGGCTTGACCTTCCCAGATCTTGGTCTGGCACCAGAACGAACAGAGAAGTTTGCCTATTGCAGACTTATTTAGATATATAAAGCCAGTGAATCAACTGGTCGCTCTGACGTCATTTTTGTGGGTGAGCACTGAGAAATTGCTGAAGATTTACATTACATTACATTTGGCTGACCTCTCAAACTTTGGCCAGACTTCTCAAGCATATTACCATCTCTTACTGTCATTTCACTCGGAAGCAACCATCAACAATGATGCCTTACCCAATAAATGACAATGCCAGAATAAGGCTAAGACTGCTTTTATCAGGATTTATAAAAAAAAAATTGAGTATTCATTTCGTCATGTTAAGATTACACCAGTGAGCTGCCAAAGATTAAATACAAGTGGAAAAGAATTACAACAGGGAGTCAGTGAGCAGAAAGGATAAGAGCAGGCAGCAGATTGTAAAAACCTTGGCCCAGCCACCTACTTACCTACTTTCACTCCATTCATCTGGATCCAGACCATGATTCTGCCCGCTTTCCCACCGCTATCAACATCCTGATTAGCCTAATAGCTCTCCAGCTATTTACATGCACTTTGTAGACATAGCCAATATATGTCTATGGAAGAGAGAGTCTCTAGTTCAAACATCCCACTGAACAGTAAGCGCTTGGAGCTGCTGCGTGACGGCTTCCATCTGGCTAATAACAGCCACCATTTGCCTTCCAATGGCTTTCATTCTTTTGAAATGATTGGGTCTAAACAGTGAGCGGGTTTACTCACGGCCATTGCGATCTGGAGAAGTGTGAGCAGTGCGAGCCAAGCGACTCGTGAGTCCAGTCACCTCGACCGTCCGCTCATTCAGACTGCTGTGCAGGTCGCTAATGCGTCTCTGTGAAACACATGTGAAACGCACACAATGTAAAAACAACGCACACAGTGCAATAATAAACACATCGGTGCAACGGACACCTTGGGGTTTCCATTAGAGTGGTGGTCACAAGATAAACATAATAGAAAGCTACAAAGAACAATAGAACAGAGAACAATAGAATGCAACGTAACAAAACTAAGCCGAAGATAAGACCAAACGACAGAAAACAATGTAACATACAACAGTGTTACAGTTTTCAGTGATAACAAACCACAGGATGGGTCTAGTGGTAACACAGCATAAAACATGACCGTACATAACATGGGTTTTCACGTTTCAGTTGTCTATACATCAAAATGTGATTTAGCAATGGTTAATAAAGAATATACGAGATTAATTAGTCAAAACAGCACAACAGAACATAACCCCATAACAAGGGTGATCATTGATTAGACAGCATAAAAAAAATAACAGTTAAAAGCTTTTAGTTATAAGAAAAATCACAAGATGGGCAGCATAGAAAAGAAACAAGATATGGGTCTAGTTATAACAAACCACAAGATTGGCTTAATGGAAACACAGCATAACAAACCACACCATGTGCATGTTTTTCATGGATCAGAATATATATAATCTCTGTTAAAACTACTGCAATTTTCAAGCTCTGCAGGACAGCCCCCACTGTATCCTGCCCAAACCCTCAGATTATGGTACTATCATCTAAATAAATTCTACAAGTCAACAACTCTGTCACTGAAGAATTTCTGATCTGAACTTTTTCCTGTCTGATCTACGGCTTTCTGTCGCCTTGTTTGGTGCTAATGCAACAACATATCCAATGGCATGCAGATATTAAGAAAGTCTCCAACTGCTCAGTCCTATCAATGGATGCCCTCCCAGACAGAGGTACTACATCCAAATAATCAGAAAATAGAATAAATAAACTGAAGAAATAAAAACAGATATCTTCTTATATAGCAGTCTCCTTGGCTTATCAAATTCCATTTTAAATCATTCAGAGTCGGCGGCTCCCAAAGTCCACTCCATTGGTATCAAACCTGAACTCGTATAATTTATATAGAAGTCCATGGACCACCATTATCCACTGAGATGTCCCCTACATGTACAAGGGATCTGCAACAGTACTTTTGTCAGGACTAAAACCTCATAACTGTATACGAAATTGAACAGAAATGTAACAAATTCTGAAGACGTCAACAGCCTGTGTTGCTATAAGATGTCGTTAAACTGTTGAATAATAATAATCATCTGCTTAAAACAACAGACTATCCATCACAGTCCATCTTAAAGCAAACGCATCAGAGGGCTCCCAACCACCCGACTACACAAGACCACAATGAAACAGAGTTGTCTTTAATCATTTATGAGATAGAGGCATAGAAAGAAGAAGATATGCTTGCGTATATTATATGTCTGTAATGTAAGTATGAATAGATACAATACAACTGAAATTTGATATTGCTCTTCTTCCAGCATTTTTTGCTCAGATGTGCATACGCCTGGACAACGCAACTGCAATTGTAATGCAGAGCAATATTATTGTGCGTGAACTTAGCGAAGGACTTGCTCAAGGTCCCTACACAGCAACTCCTCAGACGAGTGTCGAACCTGCACACTGAGCGTTACGGGCCGACCGCTCTAACCAATCGGCCACACATGTATGTATGTAATCAAGCACGTGTGTATGTATGCCTGTGTGTATGTCCTGGCAATGTGTGTACATCTGTGCATGTTACTGTCTGTTCTAGAATGACGGTCTGATGATTACAGTAAGACTGACCTGAGCAGCACTGAATTTGTCCTCAAGACCTTGCAGCTCTCTTTCCATCCGAGCCAGTCGCAACCGAAGGCGATTGTTCTCGACCACCAGATCCAGCTTCATGTTATCCGTACCCCTCGGCGACATTCCGCCATCCGACTGGTCCTGCAGCATAATAAAACATTAGTCAATGTCATCATCATTCCGTTAAACGCTACGGACGAACCGACAATTTCCTGCCAAGTACCAACCACCAAGTATTACGAGTGAACAGTACCGAGTTCGTGGATCGAATATTAAACAAAGACACCTCCTAACTGTCTGCCATATTGGATGAAAACAAGGCAAACATTAATTAGGGATAAACCGAGTTTGAATTTCTTACTGAGTCCGAGTACTGAGTTTTCATGAGTTGAATTGTACCAAGACCAAGTTTTGAAAATTTAAAAAGTCTCATTCTCTTGATTTTTAGTTTGGCAGTTTGCACAGTTTTTAATCATTTTTGATTTTGCCTCAGTTTACACTATGAAGTAGTAACCAGTAAGTATTAATAGTAAAAATAGTTGTGTTTTTTAGATAGGTCAAAAGTTGTTTTGTAAATAAAGAAATACGAGTTTCGATTTCAAAACAGTAATTTAGAAGGCTGATTTGTATTAAAACTCTGACCCATTGTTTGTCCAAGTCCAAGTTTATGTCAAGTTACTATGAAACTCTGCCGAGTCAAGTTTCAGAGCAGAGTTTCGATTCATCCCGATCATCAACATGATTCTCAAACAGAGCACATTAACGTCAATTAACATAGTGAGCATCAATGCGGCACTGTAATTAAAGGTGCAAAAAATTACCCAACGTTATCGTCCCATTCCTCCTCCTCCTCCTCCTCCTCATTATCATTTTGTTGTGGGTCCTACCACTTGGAATGGGCTCCCTATGGACCTCTGGCTTTTATCTAGGATCTCCTCCTCTTCATACTACTCCTCTCTTAAATCTGCCCTCTTTGACCATGGTTGGAATGGGGTAGATTTCTTGAAGAGGTGCTATATCAAATTTAATTGATTGATTAATGACTGATTGATCATGGTTGTCAACATCATTGTAATTACCATTGGCTGTATTACACGCATTGAACTAGCAATTAGGGAATCACTAGCTGCAAATAAACCCTCAGTGTAAGCACGGAACCAGAAGACATCATCTACATAAAAGCAGGTTTCCAGAGTCAAAATATTCATCACAGAAACAGTTCCGTCAATTACTTGAGGGAACCCAGTTATTACTCTGCCAGCTTCGAATGAGGCCCCAAGGAGGGTGGGTGGTGGTGGAGGGGCAAAGCAGAGGTGAGAGGATAGTGCTAATAATGCTGAAACTGGGAGATACAAGAGACAAGGATGCTGAAATGGGATAGCATGATAGAGTGCATGAGTATGTACATAAGCACATGCATGCATATGTGTATGCATATATTATATGTGTGGATGAATGTGAAATGTACGTAGTATGTATGTATGTAATCGAGCAGGTGTGTATGTATGCACGCATGTAAGTACTGGTAATGTCTATGTATGTGCATATGTGTAAGTAGATATTTGCAGAAACAATCAGGTGCATATATATGTGTGAACAAACATGGCACCTGTATAGCATACATGTTTCCTGTATCTGTACACACCGACATGAATGCAGACTAAATGGCCACAGATAACACTCCTTAAATGATTGCTTACTTGCAGTTGGTTAAATAAAGAACATGCTTACTTAAGAGTGTTGCTGTAAGTATAAATGTATATCTATGAATGTGTTGCTGTAAGTAAGTATGAATGTGTATCTATTTGGGCAGTGGGCACATTACTTAAGTAGAAGCTAAATAACAAATAAATAAAACAAATAACTTAAGTATGCCTGTGTATTTGTCTGTCAGTGTTTGCAGATGCGACTCTGTCAGTATGTCTGTCTCTGTCAGTATGTCTGTCTCTGTCAGTATGTCTGTCTGTCTCTGTCTGTCATGTGTGTGCGTGTGTTTGTGTGTGTTCAGAGGCATCCAAAAGCGCAGAGCTGTTGAAATATGAAGGCAACCTTAAGCGGGCAATTTGACTCATTAGCTGTTAGCAGCGGTGGTACTTGTGATCAGACCAATTAGCCAGCAAAGTGGGGCAAAAAAGGCTGTGAACTGCCAAACCGAAACGTTCATCCACACCCAGCTTCAGACGACAGCTCTACAGCAAGTTCATAGTACATTGGAGGAATTTAGGGCTGCCACTTATTACTAAGCCGAGAGAAAACCATAACCACACAGCTACAGATGTCAACAGGTTGGACTCGATCTCACTTTTTAAGGCTCCAAATATCACACAGAGTCCAATATATGTCAGCTTGCATATGCAATGGTCTATAGGCAATTTACATTTGCGGTAGCTGGTTCGATGTTAGACCCCGTATGGAGAAGAAATCTGAATTCCAATTTTTTGTCTTTTGAAAATGAAATACTGTTACTAGCAGTACTTACACGTTACTACTTCCTAGTGCAAACTGAGGCACAACCAAAAATTTAAAAAAACTGTGCAAACTGCCAAACTAAAAATCAAGAGAATGAGACTTTCTTAAATGTTCGATACTCGGTACTTGGACTCGGTACTACTCGCTCGTAACACTCGGCAGGAAATTGACACTCAGTCCATCCCTAATTGTAGCAGAATGCGCCATGAAATATCTATATCATCCTAAGCAGGAAAATGAAGCGATCTGGGACATAAGTGAGGAAGAAATTAGTGATGACGAAACAACCAGTCACTAATAATTATAATTGCCAAGTGTAATTATCCAGTGAGTAATTTCACACACTCTGCTAGCATAGTCGAAATATAGCAGTCTGCCAGACGGCAGACAAAACCATTTGAAAAAAAATTACATCATGCGGTCTGTTCAAACTAAGCAAACGTAGCCAAACAAGAAAGAGTACTTAATGGATAAATTAAGTATAATTATATTAGACTAAAAACAGGCTGCTGGAAAATTTTCCCCAAATAAACCTAATGTATTAAAAAAATAAATGCCTATTGTAGTTCAATAGGCAATGGCAACATTTCAAAACACATCATCAGGGTATTGTTTCACAAGTAGGTGAAAATTTGTAGGAGTAATCTACTCAAACAAGTCTGTCTCAGTGATTTGCTTTCTAAGTGGCAAATGCTATCAAGAACAGAAATTTTATCAGTAAGCAAAAACTGTACAGAAAATGAGAAGAATCACTAATGGCACACACACCCCCCACAGAGGGATTAAAATCAATGGATTCTCAGCTGATAGACTGATTAAGTTGAATATCAATATTACAATACATTGCACAAGTCGAGATTCTTCTAATAACCAAGAGGTGATAATTGCCTGAGAGATACACTCTGTTAATGTGATGATGTTAAGAAATACAAATATATAATAAATTATATCTCACTAAGATTCCCTCCTTTTCCATTTCGCCGAACCACTGCTGAAGACATTTCCGTGTTTCCGAAGGAAGCTGCTGGAGAAACGCTGCCCTGTCCTCGAGTTTGGCCAGCGTCACCCTCAGTTCTGCACACAGACCGACTGCCTTGGTCGCGTGAAGACGCCTCCCTAGGGTACCGTCGGCCGCAGTCTGCGTGTTGCCGCCGTTGACGACCGAAGGCCGCGCTCCGTCAAGGGATGGGCGGCCATTGTGTTGCTGTCCATTCAACTTTGAGATGTGGCCGTTCTGAGGCAGTGGAGGCGCTTGCGAAGTATCTGTAACGTAGTGTAACATAGCGAGGCGTCAGTGACAGCAGTCTGTAAACATCAAGGATTCTTGGGGGGGAGGAGGAATATAAAAAAAGAGAGACGTTATCAAGACCTGAAAAAAGTTCATATTACAAATTTTAGGACGGGCAAATGACCCAAACTGCCCCGAAGTGCAGTTGCCCTGATGCAATTAGTGGATGGAAGCAGTGGGGAATAACAAAGGAACAGAATGAGCAGAATGTATCACAGCAATAGAAATGTAAGAATCTTGAAGTAAGAAGATCTTTTCACCTTGCCCTTAGGACATACACAGATCGCATTCCATATGTTAAAGAATAAAAATATTTGAATCAAAAAATTAAAATCAATAATGCATTTTCCAGTGTGTGAATGACATGAACTCTGAGCCACAAAAGTTTCACATCCCCTCTATATGTCACCATCATACGTTTGTTAAGTTGTTCACACAGATACCGTAGTATCATTAACATACCGACAAACATCACATTCTTTCAGATTTCCAACAACAGTTAAGCTGATGAAAAGCAATTGTGTTGTTCTAAGTAGGCGTAAAATAAAACAGAAGCACTTTGTAAGGTCCCAAATAGGTTAAAATAAAATAGTGCTTTGTGGGGTTTTATGTAGGTGCAAATAAAATAACCAGATACAGTAACAGATACATAGATAAATAATTTGCAATTTCAATAAACCACTTAACTGAAGTAATTCAACTACAGGAAACCTAATCTTATCACCAGATCTCAGTAGTCTTGCATCCGAATACTAGAGGCATTAGTCACCCCAGTGTCACACTTCTGGAGACTGATAGGAGTGTAATAAATGACCAATTTCCCAATCTTGCCTTAGCCCTCATATATCAGGTCAGTTGGGGGCAGATAGAGAAGAAAGAAAAGGAACAAGAAACAGAAAGAGAAAATTAAAGGGGTTCACCAATGTGGTGCAACATTCAAGGCACCAGCGAAAACCATGAGGTCTTGAAATGATCTTTACCATATGGTAAATTACAATAATGTACTGTAGCATAACGTGCTGGCATGTAATGTAAATGTTCCGAAAGCTGCACAGATGTGCCAATGCCATATCTCTTCAGAACAACTTTAAAATGTTCTAAGTTGAAACTTAACTTTGGGAGCAAAAATAAGGCATGAACATAGCTACAATGCAGATAAATTTACAAAAGTACTCTGCAGCTGGAGCCAAAGGGACAATGACAAAGGGTTAATCAACCATATAGGGTTAATAAACCCTCTGGAGCCAAGGCTGAAACCAATTAGTCAATAGCAGTTCATACTTAAGGCTGTCTTTCAGTTTTACTAGAGGGATTGCCCTTCTTCCATAATAATATTTTTACAAATGGAAAGATGCAACAAACAGCTACGGCAAACAGTACTTTAGTGTCTTAGAATATCCTTGGGAACACAATCGATGCAGACATGGAACACACCCTTTGTGATAACTGAGAGTGCTGAATATAATATCAAGTAGGAGTTTCATAATGTTACTCCCCAACCTTTGACAGGTACTATGGGGCCTGAAGTAAATATTAAGATTGAGATAGAGTGAAATGTGGGGAATGTAACAGCGCTAAAGTTATCCAAGTGTAAGCATATAAGGGTGAGATCTTGGGGTTGGGACGAGTCTGAGTGCTGCAGGATATCTATCTGCTAGGCAACCTCAGCCTCTGACTCTACCCAAATTAATTGATGTCCCAGACCCACAAGTATCTGTTTGACAGCAGAGGAAATGAACTGGAATTCGGTCGTGTAAAGGAATAAGCTGAGAACGGTGTTCATTAACAGGCATAGCCATTAATCTGTTCAGATGTTAGGAAACACCTACACAGCACTGGCTATGGTAAGATTCAGCACCATGACTAAACTGCAACCGGTATGGTCAGCAACACAAAAGTGCTAGCAACAATATTACTGCAATTAATAGGGCAATTTATATAGCACTATAGCACAGCAGAAGTTGAAGAAAATGACACTGGTGTTTGACATTGACAAGATAAGTACCAATGTTTTACATTGACAAGCACCAGCGTCTGACATTGACAAGTACCAATATTTGACATTGAAAAGTACCAATGTCTGACAATGTCAAGTACCAATGTATGACATCGACGTTTACCAATGTTTGACATGTACAAGAGAGGCACTGATGCTTGACATTGGTCCTGCATTACATTTGCCAGTGGATATTCAAATGTTCTAACTGACCATTGCTAATGATGTCAGGTTGGGAGCATTGCCTGGAAGTTCTTTTGAAGTACAGTTACAATAGAAAAAAGTTTTAAAATCTTGCAATGGTCAGTAAATTTACGTGTCTGAGTCCAGGGTTCAAATTCCAGTGTTCCCATCAACACTGCACAGGCAGGACATACAACAATATTCCCATGATACTTGTTTCATGTATCCTATATGCCATACATAAGACATATGGAATAAGCCCATATCACACTATTCCCATATTGGCTTCATATATCCCACATATGACACCATATGGTAGGACATTATGCTATAATATAATGAGCTTCTTATGTCCTAAATATTATGATGGTTCGGTTGGGGTGTGTCATCTGAAGTGGTAATCTGTTGTCCTGCCTGCCAAGTGGGAATCTGTTGTCCTGCCTGCCAAGTGGGAATCTGTTGTCCTGCCTGCCAAGTGGTAATCTGTTGTCCTGCCTGCCACGTGGTAATCTGTTGTCCTGACTGCCATGTAATTGAGAAACAACTGAGAGCAGCTGATGTGCACTGCTCCAGTTCAACCGGTGCTTCAACACACAAATACTTCAAACACAGACTGTTGTTGAAAGAGTGAAGATCTGCTACTAATAAATATGTTACTACTAAATGCATTGTACACCAGAGTGCCTATATATACAGTTGGTTAAATAAAAAATATACTTACTTGCTTATTTACTTTTAAACAACTACGTTAATGAACATCACTCACTACTGAACAACTACATTTGTGATTGGGAATTACTTTGATCGGTTGCTATGTGTCTGTGGGAGAAGGCTGGTGGAGATTTTCATACAAAACAACATACAAAACAGTATATGGTAAAGACGAACTTGTCCTTATTCTTAAACTCTAGCATACTATAGGCTCAAGAGATATGCTAATGAGACAATTCAAAGGTGTTATAAAATGCACAGAGGCATACATACAGTCATACCTACATACATACCGTACATTTATACGTACATACATACATACATTGATACAGACAAACCAGTACATAAACTCATACAGGCCTACATACATATACAAGCATACTGAAAAAAATGCACATATATGCATATACACATTGCACATGTTCAACTGCCATATCAAATAATGAAACAATAGTACAATGCATTGCTTACTAGTCGCATTCATACTCATATATACATACGTGCAGTAGGGTGGTCCTTATCTGGGGTGAAAATTTTTTTAAAGTCTTTTTAGTGCTCCCACCATACCATCTGGTACTTCCTTATTAGAAAATAATTCCCACCAAATATTTAGGAGATTAGAATGTATTTAGGGTGTGCTCAAGCCGGTCAAAGTCAGAGAAAATATACGAAAAACTTATTTAGTTTCGAAAATTGATAAAACATAAACTGCAGTTGTTTCCAAAATGTTTAACCTAGAAGATGATAGATTATTGACCAAAATTAGGTGTATAATGACAATTTTGACTCTTACACGAAAATTATGTAATCTGGATAATAATTGAAATGTGTGACAATTTGGTGTGCAGTAGCCTAATGGCAATTTTACTTACTTTTCAGCATTGCTAATTTTGCACTACATATTTTGGTCAAAGGTCATATGACACTTGTCTTGTCTTGTCTTGTCTTAACCATCCTCGGTCCGAGGGTTGGTCGCTTCATGGACAAGTCTACTCCATTTCTTCCTGTCTCTCGTCTTCTTTAGTAAGTTGTCAAGTGGTCTACCGGTCCATTTTTCCACATTATCTATCCATCGTGTCTTTGGTCTTCCTCGTTTTCTTGCTCCCGGTGTAGTGCCTTGCATGATTTCCTTTTCTAGACAGTTTCCCTCTTTTCTCATCACATGTCCACAGTATGTTAATTTCCTCCTTTTTATCAGATTAAGTAGCTCTCGTTCCATGTCTGCTCTCTCCAATACCCACTCGTTTGTTTTTTTTGAGTCCATGATACCCTTATTGGAAATAGCCAAGATATCTTAGGAAATTTAAGCGTGAAGGTTTTCAAATGTTTTTAGTTTTTCAACCCTTTTCCCCAGTATATACAATATTAATTTTACTATCTTTTATGAAGTTTAATGCTGGTTATCCATTACTACTAACTTACTTACGGCGACTGCGGGTAACGTGTAGTCTATGTTATCCGATTCTGTTGGAACTGGTGCCTGTACAGAACACTGTTGTTATAATATTAAAAATATAGTTATTCATTTTCTATACTGCTGTTCACTGGTTGTCAATCATGTTCTTGAGTTGAGAGATGAAATCAAGTCATTCCTGGAAGTGCAAAGAGTGGCCTACTTAAGCGATATAGTTTGGCAGAAAAGAGTCGCTTACTTAGTAGACATCTTCGACCACCTAAACAAGATGAATCTGAAACTTCAGAGAAATGAAACACACATTCTCCAATTTCAAGACAACCTACAGGCTTTTATAGTGACCGTTCATTTCGTCGCAGATCATTTCGTCGCATATCGGTTAGGATCAGATTGAGCATCGTGAGGGTCGGTTAGAGTCAGGGTATGCGTGGTCAGGGTCGTTTAGGGTCAAGGTTAGGGTTAGTGTGGTTTTTAAAATGCGACGAAATGATCTGCGACGAAATGAATGCGAAGAAATTATCTGCGACGAAATTATCTGCGACGAAATGAACAGGAACCGGCTTTTATATCCCAGCTGCAAAACTGGTGTCAGAAAGCAAATCTTGGAAACATTGCTATGTTTGAACAACTCGGCAGATAGCATTCGTACGAAATTCATAAGAGCTGTCTGTTTCCCTGAATGTAGCCAGCATTCCCGATGAAGTACAGGATGAATTCTTGGAAAATGCTCAACGATTCTTTGGCACGTAATTTGTATCATAAGAAATTGTTGACTCAGTTCTGGTGTGCCGTGTATCAGTCATACGTCGCAAAGTCAACATACTTGCCTTTCGGCTTTGAGTTCAATTTCCCTCCACATAGCCTACCTCTGCAAAAGTAGATTTTCAACGCTTCTTCATATCAAATCGAAGGCAAGAAACAGACTGAATGTTGAGAATCAGGGGTGTCAATCACTCCTGAAAGATGGAGGCAAACCCCCGGTCGCCAGCGTTAGCAAGACAAGATATTCCCACCTAAGACTAAAAAATTATCCCCCCTACCTGAAATTGGAGGCATTTGATTCCGGACCCCGTAGGTGGACGCCCCTGCTGAAAATGATAATTATGGGGTTGGCTTTAACAAAAACTCAGCCACGAATTATGAAAGTACTATCATTGCAATAATTATATTGAATGAAATCATTAAAATATTAGGTTGTAATACATTTGCAATTATATTCCGATAAATTAGTATCCATAGTGTTTTCGGTATGTGTAATTGAGATTGTCCTATGATATATGGTGGGGGTCGCGGGTAGCTCGACGATTATAAAAATGGGTCGCCACTCGGAAAAGGTTGGGAACCACTGCCCTAAATGTTGACCAATCCTGAAAATATTTTGCACCAATTATTTTCTACTAGGGAAGTATCTATTGGGATGGTGGGAGGGTGAAATTTCTAAAGTCAAACTTTAAGGACCAACCTAACGTGCAGTCTAGCATACATATGCACAAATGCACAGGCCCACTGACAAATATACACATAAGCATACACACACACACATATAATTTTTTATACAGTCATAAACTGTCATAATGAAGTAATATCATATTGCAACATATGGGTAATACCTTGGCCTGTACTTAATTAGGCCTAGTGATATCAGAAATAAATCAGAGGCATCAGAATGCTAATTATGTAATAGTCCTATATATAGAGTAGACTGAGCAGATGAGAAAGGATGTAAGCGGTCATGTGAAATCAGTTTACAAGTGGCAGCTCGAAATCATACCATGCTGTAGTACTGCTGTAGAATTGATTGAATCACTGTTCTGAAAACTCACAGGTAATGGGCAAGGGCAGTGTTCCGAAACCCTAGTTTAACAGTTACTCTGCCTCCTCTGACCCTCTAGTAACCGGACTCTGACCTTCTTCGTACAACCCTATGACTTGACGCAGCGCTCGTGAATAAGCCCATCACTAGGCTTAGGCGTGTCTATTTCCCTCCTCATCGATCTATTCTGGCCTGGAACGGAATGAGCACCGGTTGGTCACAACAGATGTTAAGTGGTACAGTAGAAATGCAATATTCCAGTTTACTTATTGTTGCTACATGCACTGAATGCTGATGCGTCATCGGTCAATGCATTGTGCATTATGGTAACCCCCGGAGTTTTTAGCCACAGCACGTGAGGGCAAGTACTGATTCTCTACTTCATCATCTCATCTTACCATAAACAGTTACGGAGGGTCTGCGTTCTCATTGTATAAGTCAAATCATGAAAATATTTTTATACTGATGAGAGATTTGAGCCCTCAACTCCATGGGTAAGCCTTGCACGCCAACTATTAGACAATGGAAGCTAACAGACCCAACCAATCCGAAGAGCATTACCTGAGGCTAACCTCACCTCTTACTGTCTCCCCACAGATCTTTAACTCAAAACTGAAAACTCTGCTTTTTCACAAATCCTATCCTGCTTCCTCCTCTTCCCCTCCCTCTCTCGTTGTTTCAACTCCAAACACCATCCACTTTAGCCGTCTGAATGCGAGCCAGCCTGATTCTGGATTTTGAACAGTGCCTATTGATTTTGTTTGTTGAGTAAGCCCTGTGAATAAGCTGAATCCCCCGACTTCGCTTCTGCGGGCGCTGTAGAAATGTTGAGAATACGATCACCTCAGGGCGAAAAAGAGCCGATGACCTCATTTTCTAAGTCTAGGTATGGAAGAATACTACATCAAACACTAAATCCATCCACAACCATTACCTCAACAGATGCGATAGTCGCTTTCCAATTCAGGGCTTTTAACAAGCCTCAGAAGGCTGGCTAAGGCACTCAAACACCACCGATTCGCTTCGCCCATCCAGCCCTGCCTAGGGGAAATGACTCACCAACCCACGAACCCCGACGACCGCAGTCTTTTGACACCCTCCGTAGGGCAAAGTGCCAGATTTCTCAGTCTGGGAAGAAAGCTGAGGAGGAACAAGATGCAAAGGAGACCAAATATCAAGGCAGCACTTGCACCGGAAGGTCAATGGATCTAACCCGTGGGGTTATCAGAGATATATTGTCTGACTGGATTTGCCCCTGAGGACTGGCATCGCCCAGGAGAGACTCCAGGCACTGTCACAAATATCACGCTAAACAGATTCCACCATGGACCAAGATGTTTCTTTCCCTTTCCGATTAAGCTGGATAATTCAACAGTCAACTCAATGAGAATGAGTTACAGTCACAAAAGAAAAAGTGCTGATGGCCCAGAAAATTAAAGAACTAGATGGCCATATAATTAAATTAAATTAACACTGTAAAGTAAGAAAAATCTGGTACACCGTATATCATATGGCGCTGAGAAGTTGTAACGGAAGACTATTTGCTTACTTACTTACATATATTAGCTGGTTCTGCCCCTATAACACATGATCAGTTTAACCATCAATTGAATAGAAGTTAAATAAACAACCTGTCATCATTCGTTCATACTGTACTTGTTATCAAGCTGAATTTTGTCAGTTTGAAATAAAGCATGATATCATTTAATTTATTTATCATTATTAAGTTGGATTGATGATAAACATATTTTGCATTCAACCTTTACATAAGGAGGAACAAGCAAATGTCCGCAGGGGCAAATGTCCCAAAAAATCTGGATGGGGCATTTGTACGGGGGAAGGGCAATTGTCCAGAGGGGCAAATGTCCCTTTCCCCCATCAGTTTCTCCTCTCACCTACAGAATACTAATGGATTCTGTTTGATTAGGGCATGAACAGTTCCAGCTGTGACTAACATGACTAACAATACATGAATGGGATCCTTTGTTCTTTGGGGGACTGGGTCAGATGGGGAAAAGATTGACTGAGAGTTTAGTATGCAGATAAGGCCAATGAGCGGAAGCTGGTTGAGCAGCTGCTGAATCCAGGGGAGCAATTAAGATGTCGTCTGGTGCCTAGATGCTGAGAAGGCACTTCGATTCATTATAACCCTCTCTGCCCCAAACAAGTGTTATCAGCAACAGAGTTGAGATTGAGAGAATAACAGTTGATGTCTTTTGAGGGCAGTCATCGCCTTAGTCACTGGACCACAGACATTACAATATATGGGGTTATAGACAGGACCCCAAAATTACCATAGACTGGACCGTAGACAGGGCCTACAACTGGACCATTGACAGGACCCATGACTGTGACAAGTGCTTCTCCTCCTGCCAGCATGCCCACACCCAGCTCATATGGTGCCTGCATAAAGCATATGTGGTCCCGCCCTCTGTAAATGGGAATGCTGGCCGCACAAAACACAAATAGACATAAATAAAGAAACAAATAGACATAGATAAAGAAACAAATAGGCATAAATAAAGAAACAAATAGACACAAATAAAGAAACAAATAGACATAAATAAAGAAATTCACATAACAGCCAACTGCCAGACAATAAGGCAATCCTGTGTTCATAACCACCAACATCATCAATTCTTTCTGCCAGTTAATGGGAGTAATCAGTTTCTTAACTATCTTGGTGTGGAGAGTTTTTGAGGAATTTTGCATAAATTCCTATGTACACATGTATATATATATATACCTATATATTTATATATATATATTATGTATGCAATCATATGCACACACAACTACCTATATAACACACACATATATATATAAATACACATGAATGCATGTATCTTGATTGATTGACTAGCTGATTGATTTATTGATTGATTATGTCAAGTGCATAGATATCTTCAGTGTATGCAATATGCAACAAAGCAGGCATCTGAAATTTCTTATCTTATCTGTCCAATAACTTCCAGGCAAACATTACCCTTTTGTGACCTAAAATTAATGACTGGGTAATTTGGTGAATTCTGGATATGTTGTCATAAGAGGCCATGAGGTACATATTCTGTAGGGAAAGGCTATAGTATAATAATTACCAGTCCCATAAAAGTTAGCTCCAAGCCAGGATGATATCAGACAGGGTCAAAGTTCAAAACCATGGATCAATAAATAAATATCTTAGGGCTAAGATTTGGATGCATGCTAACTTGAAAGATCAAAGAATATCACCAAGAACAAAGAAAATAAATAACAAAGTATAACGAATACAATTGCACATTTATTAGAAGCCTCTGTCAACTTAGATAGCAGTGGTAAGTTTAAACATGGGTTCATACAGTGCCACTTGTTGTTTTATGAGACAATCATCAGCTTTAGTATTTGAAGACTTTTTTATTCATGTTATATTCACCAATCAGGAACTTATATAAACCCCCAAAACAATCCATTATCCAGTAATAGGGTGAAAGAATATCCAATCCATTCAAACACATTTGAATGAGATTATAGCCACATACATTCCCAGACAATTATTCCCATTATAATCAATAAACAGAATTTAAACTGGATTGAAATAACAGGCAATTATGACTCTTAGACACCTAGGCGTCTAAACCCAGTCATTGGAGCATCCCCCATTTTTCATACCCACCCTTTTAAATTCCCCTAAGGTCTTAATGAGATGAACCCCCTTAATTCTTGAATGGAGCATTTGCCCAAGGTTCACATGGCACAGAAGACAACCTGAGTCTTTCAGGTACCATGTCATGTAGTGCCCGTAAATAAGATAGCTTCCCCACCCACCTCTCATGTACAGCTAAAAGATATATATGAACATTTCATCTATAATGTGAGGAATGTATGGTAAATTCAACGGCCATGTGGTCAAAAACTGGACAAACAAACAGAGTTTTACAGACCCGGTATAGATATTGTATGAAGGGATATAAAACTGAACAATAGGGCCTTCAAGCTACCTGTTTTGCCTTTGGTACTGGCATATTAGACCACGGAATATTCCAACTTTCCCTCCCGATCCCATATATCCGAATCCAGTGTCTGCACTCCACATCCCATTTAATCTGTGTGTATTCACTCTGTACGTCGTTAAACTTACCAGACAGCAGATTGTCCATCTGTTTCAAGGCTTCTGCCAACATGTCACAGGCGTCTGGTTTACGCTGGTTATGACTCATATTTCGAAATAAAATAACTTAACTGAGTTTGGTCCGTTTACAAACTAGAACGTCAACAATAAACCTTCCTTAATCAAAGCCGACGCGAATTCTTCAGCGTGAAGTGTTAAGCTATTGAAATAAATTTCCATACGTCTTTCGGCGTTTAACAACTGACCAAACGAATATGACATCTATAACTCACAAAAGTCCCTTAAAGTTTCTCATCAACCACAGAAGTACCACATGGTAACGAGGAATCGCAGAATCGCGTAGTTTTTGAAACTTCTAATGTCGAAAATTAGATTCGAAATAAAAATAGCAGTTTTGAATTTCAACTAAACCTGCAACTTCTTCCGCGTCTCCGGAAACTGATCCAAGACTAAGATTGCCAATGATGAAATTTCCGGTTTATGGTGTTAGCCCACCATCTGGCGACTGACTGACAAACGTGCTTTGCTATTCTAGCGAATGAAAGAAATCTCCACCATATTGAAGGTAAAATTCTGTTTCTTAAATTTATACGGGTTTTGATAATAGCACAATTCCTTCGGCTAGGCTTATTTCCATCTTGAGAATGCACTTCTTCTCTCTTGATATTTGTTCCGTTCCGGCTTTCAACTAGATTCGCCCTTGAAATTGGCAAGTTAGTTGATCTGTAAGGTTACCACCATCCTTAAACCAATAATTATTGTTTCTCTTAATATTGTAATCCTCAAACATGACACAAAAGAGATTTGTCTCTGGAGCCAACATAGATTATTCTGAACTAATAAAAATTACTCTCTAGCTCTTGGTAAAGACAAACTCCACAGTTAACCCAAAATGTAGATTCGCCAGATGGGCATAGGTTTTATAATTGTAAAGATTTGGATAACGACCACCTCTGTAAGAACAGTCCAACCCCTACAGTCTTCCACAGTGGTAACATTGTTCATACAGAGGTCAATATATTTTGAAGCAAAATAACCTCGATCCCTGAGTTTTATTTGTGTTCCGATTAGAATGTCAACTCTAATCCATTCCCAGCTTGTGGTATCCCTCAGGGCTCTGTCTTTCCACTCCCCTTCATTTTAACATACCTCACCATTAATACATCTCAAAGAATCCTCTTTTGATCACCACCTGTACACAGTCGACATACATCCATCTCCCCAAGCTCATTTTCGTCGTCCACCAGTTACTCAACTCCTTGCAATGCTCCCAGCCAAAATATCCTTGTGAAATCGTCATCAAACAGTCAATTCGCTCTTCCCTTGGTCAATCTCAAATTCTACAACTGATTCACATCCATCACTGCACCACGTCTCTGGAATGATCTGCATCTCGAATTCCACACTTTTTCGGTTCCTCAACCATCAAGAACTCAAACCCCAATTCATCAGATCTTCCACCTCTCACCCCCACAAAACACATGCCTTCTGACCCAGCTGGCAACCGGACTTGGACAACCTCTCTGATTTGCTCGTTAATAAGGTAATGTCCCTGTGCTTGACTGTCGAGTGACACTTTAGGAGTTTGGAGATCACGATAATTTGTAAATCACAGCCTCTTTGGAACAAACTCCCGTCAATATTAGTTCAACAAGCAGCAGTTGGTCGATAGTGTGGAGTAATTGTCAGTAGAAAACCTATTTAAGGTCCAATGACCAATGTTCCATCTAATTTTTGGATATACTGTGTGCAAGATATTTTGTATGTGCAACCTTTTACAAATGGTTCACACTTTTGTGCGCAGGTCCGAGCCGAAATAATTATAGCTAAATTAAGTACATATCCAAAAGTCTATGGTGATAAGTGCTGATAACCTAAGATAAGTCCTTTGTCCAACCAAGGAACCAAAGTTTCTGGAATAGGGTAGGCCACAGACGGCTAGAAGCCTTGATGCACACATCGCATTGTATGTCATTGCAATGAGCTCTCAATTTATTCGCAAGTTTCTTTTCTGCTCAGCTAAAATATTGGACTACAGTTCATCTTAATATTATTTGTTTTTATGAATAAAGAATCTAACATCATAATAATAAGACGTTCGCAGAAGTTTATTATATCGAGACAAAAAATAAAAGCAGCAACTGTACCAGAAACAGAAGAGAAGGAATTTCAGTTGCAGTGACGGTCTACATGATGACGACGATGAAAATGACGATGAAGATGACGAAGCAGTCCATGTTGACAATGATGTCACTGCAGCCAATAATGATGATGATGATTACAAAAAATGAAATTAACATCAATGGCACCAGTCATGCGAAAATAAATACGACGCTACCAATGCCTAATTAAATACAAGACAATGAATCCTCCTCTCATTGTCTTTGACAAAGATCACAATAATCATTAAACAACTATGTAAATTAGTGATGACCAAAGATGATCATAATAAAATATAATAATATTAGTTATCAGGATAGCAATGGTAGCCCAGAACTCAGTTATGGAACATAACAAGATAACAGGAGAGAGACAATTTCATCAATTAAGTATGAGTTTGTTGGCTTTATGAAAAAAGACACGATAATAATAATGACAATAATAATACATATACTGTTCTTCTTGACAACTTGTGGCAGTGCATGTTTCTTGTGGCTTGGGTCGTGGTCGCTTTGCCCCACGTGGCATCTTAAACGATCTAATCTATCAAAGCCTTAGTTGTGTGGTTCCTCTGCATTCAGGAACCGGTCTATGCAGAACCAGATGCAAAAACGGCTTACTAGTAATTCCAGTTGCAACTGTGACGTCACTTCTCGAGTAATATCCATCCCAACAATCTGTGGTTGAGATATATGGGTTGGTAGTCTTCATCCGCCCATTACCTAAAAACCTTCTTGTTTCCTTGGGGTGCTCATGCTGGGAGCGCCTCTGACGTTAGCGTCTCTATCATCGAGCAACAATCCCTCCTGCCTTAGAATCTTTCTATTCTGCTGTCTTTTGATATGGTTGACCCTACTAATGACACAGCGCCTACTTATAGAGACGCTTGGCCACTCCTCTCTAATAAATATAATGGGAAAATATTATTATTAAAATCATAAATAAAAAAGATTGGAAACAATAGCATTCAAATTGGAAATAAAAAAATAGGAAAAAAATAGCAATAATAATGAAATTAGGCATCAAATGTATTTCTACCTGTAGTAGATAATAGCATTAAAATAATATATCATAATAAAACAAAGAATAACAATAATAACAGAGTTAGACATTATTATTAAATAGCCGTAAAGCAGCATTCACATTATATCCTAACGGCGAAAACAGTAACAATTAGGTTGAAACAATTCAGACTAAAACCAGAAGCTGTACAAAATGCTTGCAAGTAGAAAAGACAGCCAACAACCGAAACAGATGGACAAACGTTGATAGTACAATTATACTGCACTAGGTATCGATTGCGGGAACCACGTCAATAGTAGCGAGCAAGGTCCGCCGGCCGATACGCAGCAAAAGGCTATCTTCTACAAGCTATACCTACACATCTAGAGTTCTTATGCTAAGCGTGCTCGTCGACTAAGCATGCTGACCTACCCGTTACGTATAAACTTTACTACGATGGGCAAGAGTAGACTGCAGTACAGTAAGTAATGCCGGCAACAAACTGGTAGAGTGTAGTGGATCCTTGGAGAGCAAATGTGCATTATTTAGAAGAATTTCGTTTGGCTAATGTGCTCTTTTCAAGTCAATGTTATCCTACAAGAAATAAAGAATGTGTATGTTCCAAGATAATGCTGTTCTTCAGGTATTTGGAAACATTGTTGGATAGTAACTCTGATATGGTTACAGTTGTTCAGTTTTAAAGTGAACATCGTTAACAGGAGGCCTTTGTCATTTCTAACACAGCATAACTGATTGCAGCAGAAATAAATAACCAGATTTTCGATGATAATGACGGCCAATGATAGTTTAATAAGCACAAATTGATGCAGTCGTCAATTTCGCACTTAACATGTGAATTCAAATGCCCAAAAATGCCATGTTGTATTTCTGAATGCTTCATGTTATTAGCCATAAAAAATAGAAACATCAGTTACATTTGACCTCAATCCTCTAAAGTATGTGCTTGTCGTTAAAATCGTAATCCGTTTCTATATGAAACCCAGAGTTTGGGCATCACAAGACAAATATGTTAGCAGAACATGTCCAAGAAATCTTGGCACCATATACCACACATTTTTTCAAACTTATCTCTGGAAGTTTCTTTTTCAGAGCTACATCAGATTCCGTTTAAAAACATTTAAAAATGACAAGATCCTAAAGTTTTATTAATTTTTGGATCCACATCACTGAACACAGAATTGACATAACAGCGATAGATTTTATACGGACGCTTCGGCGTATTTTAAAATTTTAACGACTCATGAGATCAACTCTTCTGTCCGGAATTCCTCATTCACTTGACATCTTCAGGCGCAAATCATAAATGCAAGAACCAGCAATAAGACAATGATGTACAACAGGAGGACTCTGCAAGCCACGATACAAAATAATTGTGTCAAGTTTTCAGAGTCCAAATGGTTCAACAAACACATTCAAGCCTTGTCAAATATTCGTTCTCTTGATTTCAGCAACACTGACCAACCTTGACGAACTGAACGAAAAGCTCGAAGCGATACATAATTAAGTTGCCAAAAAACCAAATGATTGCAAAAAGCACGTTCCATCCTTGGAAGCACACTCCAAATGTTTAAAGCACACCCAACCTGCTGAAAGCAAAACCAGGATATTGATAGTACACCCCAATTGTGCTACCATACGTTACTTAAGAGTTGTCATTCTTAGTCGACAAGAGTGTACCCATCTACTTATCTAACTGGGGTTAGAGCACAAAAAAGTGTAATTATTGTAACCTTGGTTACAGTAGACAAGGTCACCTGGGAAACAGTACACAGTATACCCATCTAATTATGTGACCTGAGTTACAGTAGCCATCTGGTTAGAACGTTCAAGCCTCCACTGCGTGTCCGTCCTGCACAGTTGATAGCGTCATCACATGGTCACGTGCGCACCTGTGAACTTTAGAAGAACAAAATGAAAAGCAGTTGCATTTCACGGCAACAGAGGAACTCCAGAGAATTTAAATAGCAAACTGTCTAACGAGCAGCAGAATAAGACTAACCGGTTATCATTGCATCAAAAGTTCATCTAAAATATTTCCAAGCCTGCAAATATTTCACAGCTAATTGACACGCACCATCCAGATCAAGCAACGTAAGCAATGATAGCAAGTTAAAATTCCATAAAATGGTTCTAAAATGAATATTAGTAACAGCACACGCTGTCGACAGTTCATCCGTGTGGCTATCGATGCTAGACAAAACTTTATCTTGCAGCAATCAATGGCAGTAAAATAGACAAACAGCCAAAATATCTGTACAACATAATGTTCAGCCATATTGTTACCATTGCAGCCAATCAATTTTCGACCTCAAAAGTCTCGAAACTGGCTGCAGTCTCCTTACGACAAATTCACTGTACACACAAACACTACACCATTTAAATCATGTAACACCGATACATCAAGTGCATCAAGTAATTTCACATTGTTACACGTTAAAAAATTACACATCTCGTTTGCAGTGTTTGGCTTTTGGCTGTATTCAAACATCTGTTAACTTTAGTTAAAACTTGGAAGAAGAGAGAAGCAACTTTTAAGCTAGCCCTCAGGCATTGATATAGGCATGCAGTGCTAGCGACTTCATTTTCTTAGCCTCAGCACACGAAGGCAGGGGGTTGCTCCTCTCCCTTGCTGTCTTGTCCTCCCACCGACAGCGAGTTCCTCCTTACTTGAAACGTTAGCACCTCTAGGTATTGTAACAAACCCATGACCAACGATCCTTACTATCGAAGTTAAAACAGGGCAGAGGTCATCAGTTCTGCTCTTGTCAGTGCTGTGATTTCAGAGCCCCATAATATGAATAGCAGCAGCCTTCACCTGCACTACATTTTACCCAAAATCCACCCAAACCCGCACATACCCTCGCTCCAGTGGGGTCAAAGCAAAAGCCTTTCTTTCATTTGAAATAGATTTTGATTTGGATGCAGCAGTCATCAATTTCGTCAGTCGTAGAGGTAATATCTCTGCCAATTGAGCATTGACTTACACAAACCCAAAACTATAGTTGCAGAAATATATTAGTCTGGGCAACTGGGCATGCACTAAATACTGATCTCAAACAGGAGCTATGAAATGGACTGGTCAATTTTAGCCATTTCAATCGTAGAATAGTTTCAAGGCCAGTTGCATAAAGACACAAGTTTGTCCGCAGAACACATTCTTAAACAGCTAGATCTTTATGCAAATCAAAGCAAATAATATTCATGATAATATTCATGTCATGACATGAATATGCAACTGATAACCACAATTAAAAGCAACCTGACCCACAACAAAATCAATTACAAATAATCAGATGGTAAGCACATTCATCAGTGTAATGTTACCATAGTAGAAACTGATTTTTTACAAGAATGAAACTAGAACAAAGGTCGGAAATATTGCAATACCGAATCTGCCCCAAAAATTCACATTTATGACTACCTGCAGTCGCATATTTTCAGCAATACGCAGATAAGGTTTGCACACATGAATATGCAAATACGGTCCACCTCATGACTATGCAATTGCAGTTCACATTCATGAATATTTAACCACGTTCATAATCTTACAGAAGTAAGTACAGCACACATTCGACGATATCCAACTAGCACTTTCCATTTTTGCAGACATGTCAAACTTTCATGTGTTCAATTTTGGATGCAGAGGCATCTCTTCTACCATACGCCCACAGACATGTCTAGGCTTCTAATCTACCCTGTGACCCCTTGAACACAGAAAATTGGTAAAGTGATTGGCATCTCTGCCTTGTTACGACTAGTACGCGCCAGTATTCACCACGCCCAAAGCCACGTCGAGCGCAAGCCAACAGGAAAATACATAATGGTAGCAGTGTTTATTTGTGTTGCACCAACAAGACTTAAGAGTACCCATCAAAGTTGTTGTGGGATAATGACTAAGGATTGAGTGTGATCACAGAAACATCTGAGAAATCTTTATTTCCGGGAGTCCCCTCCGTCGTCGCTCTCTATGGCTCGTGGATCTGAATAGATCATGCTCCTTTGCTCTTGCAGAAACAATCGGTGACATGTTCAAAGGAAGTGTTTCATACGACCGCAGTCCGAATTAAAGGGGAAACTTGATTCATTGCGATCAGATAGCCTACTCTGATAATTTGGATGAAATGACTGAACTTGATCATTTAGATCAAATGACTACATTTGATCATTTGGATCATATGACATAACCTGATCACCAGGATCAAATGACTTTTCCTGATAATTTGGATAAAATAAATGACCTAATCTGATCACTTTGATCACATGACTTAATCTAATATTTCTGACCAACCGATTGGTTTTGTCAAAAACTGCACTTTCCACCAAGTAAGACGAGATTTTGTCTCAACTGGGAAGCTGACGAGAACATGGGCAACGACGAAACAGAATGTCGAAGACGTCCTACTGCGGAAGCGCCTTCATCGGTCGAGTCCACAAAGGCTTCCGGAATGATAAGGAGACAAAACGGAGACGAGTGACAGATAACCCAAATGCGAAATAGTATCCTGAACGCCATTTTCTTGCTTTGGTGGAGGGGGGATGAGCCGTCCTGCGTTCGGTCTATAGGCAGTCCTGGTCGCCAGACACAAGCAGTGCCTGCTTCTCCACGAATTTCTTGTCACGCAGTCTGGAACCTGCAAGGTAAGAAATAGCAGATGCTGGAGCAATGTGAGAAATGGAAACTGTTATTGTAAGAATGTGCTAGAATACAGAAATTCATATTATCACTTTTATTTAAACAGTTGCAGCAAAAAGAAGGCTTTGTGAGTTCAACACAAGTTCAAGGTTGAGATCGCCACCATATTTTCCCAACAGTATCCTTCATTCATTATTCTAATTCAGCAAATATGAACTAAGAGGTCAGCAGGAAACACCTAAAACATGGGCACAACACAAACAAATGACTTGTTGATATAAACTAGACTAAGTTGGGTAGTCAGTAATCTGTACCATGTCACAGAATGAGACGGTTTTCATACATTTTGGACCTTTATTCAGCATTGGCCGTATAAAGGAGTCCATTGATCAACTGCAATATATATTTGTTGGCGTGAATACAGAACATAGATATGTAGGTTGATTGACACTCAGTGCTCTGGGAACGGTAAGGCATATCTTTGAAACTGATTCTTTGCTAAATGGGCAGTGGGTGCAATAAATGCAGTTATATCATCGATGCACAATATGTTGATTATCAGACGTCTTCTGTATGGCTCTCGAAAGAATTCCAAACCATTTGTAGCTTTATATGAAACTAACAAATGACTCATCCATTCATTCACCTGTCCAACCAATTATCCACATTTCCTTCCTTCCTTCCTTCCTTCCATCGATCGATCCATCCATCCATCCATCCATATTTCCTTTCAGTGATATTTTTCCACCCATCCACCCATCCCCCCATTCACAATTCATTTCAGTGCCATTTCCATTCATCCATCAATCCAACCCAATCCACATGTTCTTCCAGCCAACCCCAAACCACGCACAACACCGAACCCAGCCAAACAATCCGTCTACGACATCATAAGACGTACCGAGAGCCTCCGAAGACAACGGTTGACTCAAGTCATCGGCTGACAGAAGAGATGAACTATTGTTTGGACTTGACGGCATGAACGATGCCACAAGAAGAGCAACAATGACGAGAATGCCACCAAAGACGAACGGAGGACCCGGAACGATCAACTAACACCCACAAACAGACAGAATTATTTACTTCGACAGACATCTGACTTTAATCGGTGATAATAAGAAGAATAATCTTCGTGAATTGATTTCTATGTGATTATAGGTATAGAGTGTGAACTGATGATCACAAGTTACGAAAGAAGCCGAATTTCGACTGAATGGAAGCCATGCTAGCCGCCAGCACGTTCTACACCACATTTGGCCAATGCCGACCACCTAGTGAATGGAAGGACTAGTCAACCTTATGGGATAGCAGGAATCGATCTTGCCCCTACTGCTCTTCCCCTCAGTGAGTAATCCATTACTGTGATAATTGGCAACTCTAATTTAGCAGGACTCCATACCTTCCTTGTTTGCTTTATCTATCTTGGCTAAATCAGCACCATTTGCAAATGCGATGTTCGGCATCTGTGATCAATAAAAGAGCTGATAACAATGAAACAGATTGAAACCTTTTGTATCTGGAGTATTTTAACGTCGGTGTTGGGGATGGCGACACTGCCATTGACTTGACCGATGGTTGGTCTCGTGGGAAGGGCGGCGGCGGGATGGTCTGGCATGAGACCATGTTCCGGCTCATTCAGATCCACTTTGAACAGGTAGAAGATGAAGCCGTAGAGCGCCGGACCGAGACCGTTACACAGACCGCGAATACCCGTCACGACGCCCTGGGCCACTCCTGATAAAGAGGTAAACATGCATACCATAAAACTACTTAGAAAACCTGCTTCCATTTATACGAAGTTGAGCAATTGGAGGGAGACTGGTGCTTGAAGAATTTGCATTTAATTGCATAACTAGCACATTTAAATTTCTTACAAACAATAAGAGGCTACGTCACATAGACTTATAAAGGGACAATTTAAGGTAAGTTGAAACTTTGTACTGCACCTCTATAACAAATTGGTCTAAAAGTACAATCTGCACACAACTTGGAATCCATGAGCGAGAGCCAGGTGGTCCAGATAAGGTAAGTAAACTACCCAATGGTAAGTAAACTGGTCCTGCAATGTCCTACCCAGTACTTCAAATCATACATTTGCATCACATTCTAGCCTCTTTTATTCAATGCTTTACCTACTCCCAAGTTTTTTTACACAAGTGTTCATGTATGTGAAAAATATACTTATCTTGATACTCACATTTCCTCAGCTACAATAGAAATCAATGGGTCGTAGGATGCAGAAAAGTCTGCTGTAAGCACGAATTCAGTAGAAATGTTTCCCAGGGCAAAGCAATTTGAGAAAAACTGCTCCATACAATTATAATCACAGAAAAAACATAAGATGACAAGTTATTACAGGAGTTGAATAAACTGCATTGGTAGCCACGCAACGTACCCAGCACGTCCTACGTCTAATTAACCCATCGTCGCCACATAGCATATTGGAGGTTTGGTCACCCTTATGGGTAGCAGGAATCGCTGCTCTGCATGCAATGTGTTATCTATTACATTACGGCGGCTCCCCCTTTATGTTTGACCAGAGACGGGACCATACGTACCCTGCTGATCAGGACTGGCATGTGCGGAGACAAAGACGCTAATGGAAGGATACGTTATGCTGCAGATGGCAGCCACGGCACCAGATATCCACACAATCCTGTCACAAGACAAAGAAATAAACACAATGCAACGAATGTATTGTCACGTACACTGGTATTTACATGACTCAGATATCAAACGATTAAATGTCAGTTTAATCATACAAAACAAATACATGACCCTCTCAGCCATTCACTCATACAACCCGATCTAGATCTATGCACCCATGTATTTATGCAGCCAATCCTCTGTGTCCCTTTTCGACCTAGATCTATGCATGCATGTATTTATGCAGCCAATCGTCTATGTTCCCTTTTCTTCTGCTAACCAATACCGTGCTAATGCATCTGTTGGCTCTTTGCTATGGAACGAGATCCCCTCTCTGACCTGCTCATTGATTTTAGCCGGTTTCTGCCCGTATTCTTAAGACTTTCTTTTCCAGCGGGGCTTCTCACACTTGGAGCACCTCAGATTAACTTGCACTGGGAGAGGCGCTACATAAATCTGTAAATACAATACAATATTGTTATCATCAGAGATCTGCCACCAATATACGAACATTTTGTTTTTTATAACGAAGCCTTTAAAGAAGCTCTCAAGAGTGGCACGTGATAAAATCATTGCCTAAGGTCACATTAAGGTCAAAACAGCGTGTATCGCTACCACTCACCAGTGCTGGGCGAAGAAACCAATCATGAAGAGCTGAAGCATTTCAAAGACGAGACCAACGATGATCGTCTGTTTGATGCCCAACTGTTTCATAAGGATTGCCATCAGAGCAGTCTTCAAGCAGAACGCAACATCACAACACGATTACTTTACATCGGATTACATTACGCAGTCACAAGTAGAGAGGAAGATATGGTTACATGTACTTTACATATTCAGACATTAGATTATTTTAGTACAAACATGAACAGAAAAATTTAGGAGAAGACTTAAACAATGAATGGCGATTTGCATAAGGAAGATTTGCATAACATAAGCTGAGATAAGTCCAGATAACTTGTATGAACATAAGCAGATACAATATTAAAATTATGTGGCATCAACACAAGCAGAAATAATTGGCAGTACAATTAATTTGCATGAACATCAGTAACATAAATCTCATTTGCATAAACATGACCATCGTTAGATCAATTTCATATTTGCATAAACATGACCATCGTTAGATCAATTTCATTTGCATAAACATGACCATCATTAGATCAATTTCATTTGCATAAGCATGACCATCGTTAGATCAATTTCATTTGCATAAACATGACCATCGTTAGATCAATTTCATTTGCATAAACATGACCATCGTTAGATCAATTTCATTTGCATAAACATGACCATCGTTAGATCAATTTCATTTGCATAAACATGACCATCGTTAGATCAATTTCATTTGCATAAGCATGACCATCGTTAGATCAATTTCATTTGCATAAACATGACCATCGTTAGATTAATTTCATTTGCATAAACATGAGCATCAGTTAGATTAATTTCATTTGCATAAAACATGAGCATCCACAGGTTAGATTACTGTCCAATACCTGTGCAACCACAGACATGACGCCAATCATAGCCACGAACGCAGCCACCTTCTCCGGACTAAAGTCTAAAACCTGGAGAAGAGAAGACCATTCATATTAGAACAAAATAGATACACATATTAGCTATGCAGGTAGGCAGTATATATATTATCAAGAAATATCATCATGGGTGATAAACGACATAAGGCAAAAGGTCTGAAAATCAGACACAAACTATAATGACCCAAGAATAGGAACAACAAGCTGCGTCAAGCTTTCTCAGTGGTTGGTCCTTCCACCTGGAATGGGCTCCCGGTTGCCCTCCTCTTCCCCCTTACAATGACCTACCTACCTTTTGTAAGCTGCTAAAGTCATTTCTTTTTGGCCGTGGCTGGGCTGGGAGCACCTCTGAGTAGTTTCCCTTGAAGAGGCGTTATATAAATTATCGAAATGAATAAATGAATGAATGAATGAATGAATGAACAATACCATCAAAAGCAATAATAAGTCACTATACAATCATAGACTAAACTGGGCGACACCCTGTCGAGTAAAAATAAGCAGTAACACCACAAATAGGAGCAACAGCAAGAAATCAACTCAATTCAACAAATCACTCTAATTCTCCGATGTATAAGCAGAATGGTTCTCTAACGAGCCTGAGTAATAACAGGAACGATAGCACGAACAACAACAACGATTATTCATACCAAGCGAAGGTAAACAAAGAAGCAGGAGTATTCGCCAGCCTCCGGCAGGTACGACAAAAACACCATGACACACAGCATGAGAATCAGTTCATCTTTGCCAATCTTCTTCAGTGACTAAACCCGAAAACATATATCAGATTGTGGTAATATATTGCTAGTCTACATCGCACACATAATTTGCGATCCACCACTTCATGATAATTTACGAAGCATCTCTTTAACCCTTTAACTACCAGCGTTATTGATCATGCCTTACACTTTAGTACACGTTGGTCGTTAAAGGGTTAAGATAATGTGTATCTTCCTTACAGCGCTAATATATTATATGAAGCATCTCTTCAAGATAATGTGGATCTTCCCTTCAAGTGACAATGATGATATGATTTATGAAGCATCAATCTCTTTGAGGTAAAGTGGATCCTACTTAATAAGTTGACTTGGGTCCATGTAAGGTTCTGCATTATGATCACTGGGTCGTCTCACCAAGTGGATCTATTTTAAAGACAACTTAAACCTGTGATAACGAACCTAAATCAAAAATTTCTATAGCACCAATTATCACAAGTCATAAATTGAGAGTCAATAAGAACTTATCATAATAATGTCTATAAGGATCAGCTTTGCATTATACTTAAGGATATTACCTCTTGGCTAGCTTAAGGGAACTCTTCATCTTCTCCTTTCTCATGCCAGTACCAATTTAGGACCAGGCACGTATGCGCAAACAGCCTACCCATGGCCATCACAGAGTCTACTCAGCAAGCTCAAACCATCAGCAGTTGGATTTAATTAACTGTGGAATTAATTACCAGAAAATGTACCAAGAAGTTCAAATAAGACTACATAAGCCTCTCATTACAATACATTACAGTTTGATTGACATGTCATTAGTTTGAAATCCCAACCACAAATGGATCTGCATTTTCCCACGAGAGCTTGGAGACATGGTGGACATCCGGGTGCCTGGTCTCCGAGAGTGACTCTGGCACTGCAACCATGATGAAGAAGACGTCCAGCAGAGCGATCGCAGATGCCAGCGCTATGACCAGACTGTCGCCGTACATGGCGCCGAGGTAGGCGCCGACGGCCGGACTTGTGACGAGACTGGCAGCAAATGTCGCCGACACCTGTTCGTCAAATGAAAGGAGCATCTTGTAGAGACACAGACAGACAGGAACACAGATAAACACATAGACAGATGATCAGATAGACATAACAACAGTGACACATGGACAAGCTGAAAACTAGATACCCATTAACATGCATTTCACAGTTTGGTCATGCACCTGGACAGGCACATGCACGATGTCCTCCATTGGCTCCTCCTCTTCCGCAGCAAATTATTTACGGGGTTCCTACTTTGGTATGGTGCTGCCTTTTCGGTTCTGTCTCAGTATATTTGAGGAAACTCTGATACCTCACACTACACGTACAGGGCTCTCGCTCTCTCCGCTCTTCTGCATAAGGGTGAGCTTTTTGTCCTCCCCATGTACGAAACCGTATCAGACAGCATCGTGCTTCCTCTGTTGTTAGTTCTTTTGTCTGGAATGGGCTTCCACTGGCTCTGCACTTTTGGGGTGTTTCTGATATGTTTTATTATAATCTCAAGACTGTCCTACACAGTTGGCTTGGGGTACTACTTCAGCAATTACCGTAAAGTGGTGCTATATGAAAGTCCACAGCGAACAAATGAATCAAATGAGAGTAACTGGGCAACGGAAATATTTGTAGAAATGGACGCATACCAACAACGAGAGAAAGATAAACAGAAAATAATTAATCGACCGATATAGACAGCAGACAGGAGAGAGACAAAGAGACACACAAACTCAAGAGACAGACATATGAAAACAAATAAAACATCAAGGACAGCAATACAGAAGGAAAGTGATAGAATGAGGCAATGGTAGATGAAGAGTACAAAGGCAGCCAGGCAAACATCAGCAGACAGAGAGACAAACAGACATTGAGACGGTCACACAACTGGAAGCAAAATTTAGGCACAGAATCCGATATGTAATTGCCACCGATAGAGAAGAGACTGAAACAAAAGGGTAAACACACACCTGGCCGGAAATAAAGCACAGGTGAGAGCATTCACATGGTGATTATAACATTTCGTAATAGTGCAACTTGTGAGAGACATTCATAACAGCCTATCCAGTGCAAAACATTATCACATAACAGAACAGGTTAAATCAATGACACCAAACAGTCACCTAAGCAACAGGTCCTAAGAACAGATCATACTATGTCCTGTTCTATTTTGTCACACACACACCTACACATGCACCAGACAGACACACACACCAGACAGACAGAGACAGACACACACACACCAGACAGACAGACAGAGACAGACACACACACACCAGACAGACAGACAGAGACAGACACACACACACACACAAAAGCATGGAAGAAATAAATGTAAGTCCGAACATTATGCACAGCTGCCACTACTCACAAGGCCATAGGCTGCACTTCTTTCTTCTCGTGTGGTAATGTCGGCGACGTAAGCAAATATGATGCTGAACGTAACCGAGAATACGCCAGACAGCGATAAAATGGTGAAATACCACCTACACACCAACAGCGGAAGAAAAGTTAATTCTTACTCTGCAATACACATCCACATTTTCTTTACACTGCTAAGACCTTATTTCTATCTGTTTTCAACTCGAAGACGTCTCGAATACAGGATAATAATAATATTATCATTATTAAAATTCAAACTGACAAACTGCAGTATGATTACCAACATCGTATGAATGAATGGTCATCACAGGAGTCAAATTTAACTGTCAGCAGCCATGCAAGGCGCCCATTATGTTATACATCTGATTTAACCAGTGCAGCCAACTAGCAAAAGAACAAGTCAACCTAATGGGGAAAAGGGAAGCAAACTCACTTCCTCAACTCTGCACGCTATTACTCTATGGACATGATGGCTACCCTCATTAGGGCCATCTGTCTGACTCACTGACCCTAGGAGTACCTCTGAGGCACCACTCTTGAAGTGGTGCTATATAAATCTACAATTACCATCACCATGGAACTGACTGGATTATTGATCTGCAGTAGCTCCAATGTTAGATTAATTGTCACAGAGTAATAATACCAGTCAACTGACTTAAAAAACATCAGCAACTAGTAGCTTACTGGCCAGTTAAACTAAATAACAATAGGCTTACGGGAGCATGACAGGACATTATCGAAAAGTCAATCAGGTGGACACAAACCAGAAGTGCAGTGGATTAAATTCAACTGCCTATTTAGGGTAGCCCCGAACTACTTAAGGCTTTTCTGCACTTTGGGTCATTAAAAATATAGCCATCTTGCCTATATAATAAAATATTTCTGTAGCAAATGATTCAATAGAAATTAGCACATGCTGCTTTATTGATGCACTGAAAAGATATTCAAATTCTTTCTTGTGGGTAGATTAACTGCCAAAATAAGATTTTACTCAGGTCAAAGTGTACATGAACCTTTGCTTAATTGGTCCCTTTCTTTGGAATGAGCAAAGACAAACAATAGAACACCATAAATAATGACTTATCTGGTGCCCTTGCAATGGCATGGCTGTGTTAAGGCACCATATAAATTGTTGTGAGCCAATTCCTTAAGAAATGAGTTCAGACTTACATAGGACTAAACTTCATAAGCGGAATCGGAGTGCAGGTAAATGTGACTGTCAGTAGTAGGAAGGGTTTCCGTCCCCAAATGTCTGACAGTCCACCGATTAAGGGCGCAGCGAGGAAAGAAAGTATTCCCTAAACAAATAAAACATCTGTTATACTGACCATTTTCAACCGTGGAGTTAGACAATCATAAAAGGCTGAAGTAATGTGTTCTCCTTAGTCTCAAAATAAAATATTAAAGAAACAGCTTAACTAATAGCCAAGTATACTAACTGATGGTTAAGAAGGATATTTAGACTAATCTTCGTGTGCAGGGTGCACATAATAATTACCGAACATGAAGACCTATAAAGTACAAGTAAGCATAACCAAGTACAAAACAAACGCGCTGAAACAGTAATACATGTATGCATGTATACACAATTGCACATACATATATAACGCATGTGTTTATGTAAGCATTCACAGTCTGCTTAATTTCGCAGGGCCATGTGTGTTGGGAGTGCTTTGAATGGTCCACCCTACTAGAGGCACCTTACAAATGCTTAAATACAATTTAATATATATACATTCTAATGGTCAGAGCAGTTGAAATTATTTTTAAGTAACTAGTAACCAATAACTTTCACTTGATCAAAAATAACTATAGTTACACTCAATTACCAAATGGAAATGCTAAAGCGCAATTTCGATGCATCGGATGTTTAGAGTATAGTCAACATGGTAGACCCAAAACAGATTTATGAATAATAAAATGCTATTGAAACCTCATGTGTGTTACAAATTTGATAAATATAATAACAATAATGTTATTAGGGTGTTTTTGTGTAAGTTAATAAGAATATTCTCTATTAGACTACCAGCTAGCGCACAATAGCTTACAAACGAGCATAGACACACGTCAGTGCATAAAATTTTAAGTGAAGTCACATAACATTTGCATAAGGATGTCTCAGGGCACAAAGCCTCGTTTATCTCTATTCCCAGTGTAAAGCACTGACCTTAATGCCTTGAATGAGACCATTCATCAGGAAAGCGTTGCTGCCAAATGTGTCGTTGAGAACCTAAAATAAGAAATTTACTCATTGTTTAACATAACATAATTTAGAAAAGATGACCAATCTGACAGGCGATTCCGGCCAATGTTTTTCCATTGTCGGTCAGCTATTTGCAATTTGGCAGTGCCAGTCCAAAGCCTAGATAAAGGAGGAGGGTGATACTAGTAATCTTTGTTACCATTTGTTCTGTCTGGTTCCAAAGAACAACATTGTCAGAGGTTAAATTCAAATCGATTTTCTTGCCTTTGTATACGAGGGACAAAACGAACTGACCAGGCAAGTCAAACATAGATTGAAGGCTGAAAATGGCCAAACAAAGCATAAAAGAAAGAATTTAAACTAAAATTATATAAACAGCATCACTATAGTTACATATCAGACATACGTATAATAATTCACAATAAACATAAATTAAGACAAGCAGAAAAATCATTGCACACTTCCTAAGTAAATCCACAAATTCTTCAGGATAAAGTAAAAAAATGCACCTCACGAATAAATAATTAAAAATATGAGATCAATACTTCAATCATAAGCCAGTCATTTAATTAAGGGGAGGGGAACTGGATAGTCAAGATGTGAAGCAAAAGTGACCCACGGATTCATGAAATAGAAAGTTTTAAGTTGCTGAGGTGCAATGTTGAGACTGATGGGGCTGACCTTGTAAGTAAAGGTACAGTTGATAAGCCTAAGCAGCTGCTTATAAGAAGACATAATACACAATTGAGTTTTCAACATCCTGCAAGATCACGCTGGTGATAATTCAGGATACTGAAGAACAACAGACTGAGTTACAACAGTAAAATAGTAACTGATCCTTTAACACCTTAATTAACATTATAACTTATATATAATAAGTGTTATACAATAAGTTTAAAGACTATATACCATAATACATTCATCCATATATACATACAACTACAAGTACAACCATAATGTGTCTTCACCTACAAGCACATTATTTTAAAAGTCATAGCCAGCTGTTCAACCTTATCCAGTGAGGCTCAAAATATGATTTAACTATAAATGCAAAAATAATTTTAAACCATTCAAGCGAATTCACTTGGTACAAGCAACTGAAGGAACACTGAATTCTAAGCTTAAAAGTGAACTATTATCATTATTACAATCACTGTTATGATTGCATTTTGACTTTCTAATAAAAAATTTTTTAACATTCACATGCTACTTTAAAAAAACCACACCATAACTTTCAAACAATTTGATATAAAATTTAGCAATTCTATGCAAAATCAATCAATCAATCAATCAATTAAACCTAATATAGCGTCTCTTTAAGAAATCTACTCAGAGGCACTTTCGGTCCAACCTCGGCCATATAAGACAGATTTCAGAGCGGAATAAAACTATGGTAGAGAGATCTTAGGTGAGAGTCGAAGATCCAATGTAATAATCTCAATTTTCTTACAACAGTTAGCACTTCTGTTTTCGTTGACTGCATTGTGCAAAATGACAAATATATTTTTTAATATAAATATTGTAAATAATTTCATGCAGATATAGAAATTAAAACATAAAACGCCACAGCTTTATCTCCTTGACTTTCAAGTATTTGGTTATCTACTGTATCATCTCCTATCTAGCGGCCGACTATCCGCAGCTCAGATTCACATTTCAGTATCACCTTGTATGCGTCAAAAATTTAATTAATAACAAGAATAACACGTAACAGTTCAATGCCAACTAATATCTTGCCATTTACAGTGTCATTGCACATCTGTTGCAGATCAGTCCTGACCTTCCCAATGAAGCAACACATTCATGACAAATATGCACATTATAGGCTAAGATTGAACTTGCACAGAGCATGTCATGGTCTCTTAAATGATTAAATGCATGGCAGATTTTCATGAATCACAAACATATGCTGTATAGCATAAGACTTCAGCCAAAGTACAAAATCTTATTGATTCTTTTCAAGTCAATTCTGACTAATTGTGAGCTATGTGATTCTGGCAAATAAGTTAACTACAATCCTTATACTTATAAGATTTCGTTCTGCACAGAGGTCATATGTTAATGAGTCACGATTAATTAAAAAAAACTGAATTAGTCGGAAATACAACTATGACACTTTAACAAAGTGCTGCATTGGTTTCCCAGTAACTCCTAGTACACTCAGTCATTAAAAGGTCAACCCATTCCAGTGGGAACAGACTTTAAGCCAGACACTTGTCCTTTGGGTGGGCAGAAATTACTTGGATGGGCATAAATTGTGCATGGATGATTGGACGATTGCCAAAAGAAACACAGTCCATCATTATCATTGTAAAAATAGTTTCTATTAAATGTAATCCAGTGTATAATCCATTACTCCCATCACCTGAAGTTAAGAGATTTGTTGTTTGTGTCATTGTATGTAAAACAAAACTGCAATTAAAGTGCTCAACAACCAGAGGTCATTCCGTGTAGGGTAGGGGCATTGCAATCCCACTCATATGCTCAGAACTTCGAAGTTTGAATGAATTCGGACACCCTGCTGTTTATTTCTGGTGAAGAGCCTGCTCAAACGGAAAATCAATATTCATCAGAAATCGCTTGCTTTGCAGAGGCATGCAACAAGTCCATATAGAGATTTATTGGCTCAAACTGAACAGGACACAGAAGTTCAGCAAACCATCTGTTAATAAGAAAATCGGACAATAGCAAGACGCAACATATGGCTTATCAATCCATACATATCATAGTGTACATGTATATGCATACATATATAGCATATGTTGACGTATGATAGGTTGGGTTGGCCTGCAATGTACTGTGATAATGCATAATATTATAAGATGTTGTTTAATAAAGCAGCACTGAAAAAAACACTCTTCAGTCCAACATTACGATGATGACAACAAAACATACTAACTACCATTCACACTAAAATTACCAACTACCATTTACACTAAAATTACCAACTACCATTTACACTAAAATTATCAACTACCATTTACACTAAAATAACCAACTACCATTTACACTAAAAATAACATTCATACTAAAAATGCCAAAAACTATTCCACTAAAAATATCAACTAGGTTTCACACAAAAAATCCCAAAGCAACATTCCTTCTAAAGATACCGTTCGTACTAATAATACTAACTAACATTCATAAAACAATTTCAGATACCTACATACATACAGACACAGATGTTTACAAACAAGAATGTCACGCACGAATGTGATGCGAATGTAATGAAAATGCAATTCCATTTAAGGAATCTCACTTAAAGAAAATTTTCAGCAGCCATCATGGTTGAAGATCAATCTGCCCACAAGCTATATAGGGCCGATTGATACCAGCCTACGATTGGAAATATGGTAAAACAAAGACATATCTGCTACGGGTAATGCGCCTCCAGAGGGCACTGGCCAAAGTATGAATGTAAATAATTACATGTCTACCTGGCAATACCTAGTTGGGGTATGCTCCTGTCTACTTCTGACAGCCTTTCTGTCTTGCTCTGGGCATTTATGATCAGAAAAACTTTTCCTAACAACCCAAGGTTGTTCCTTTGGCACACAATTCACATAGCAACATCGTGCCTTTTCAGTGATTGAACTATCTAAATGGAATTGCATCTTTCCTTATTGGCATGTGCTGTATAAAACAAATGCTAAATAGACTTTTCGTCACCAGCCGAAATTGTTCTCTTTCCAGCAGCAGCAACCCAGCATCTGCTACTAAGAGAATCGTGGATGCGATCACGTTGGTCCCTGCGCATCGACCAAGCAAATTTTGCATCAAAGGCAACCAACGAACTCATCAGTCTTTGAACAGTTGCCATCTTGTACTGGGGATGGGACGACCAACAGGATGGGACGACCAACAGGATGGGACGACCAACAGGATGGGACGACCAACAGGCAGCAATGCTTGCAGTTCATTGATGCACAGTTATAGACAAAAAACTAGAACTCAGGTTTATTAAGTTTGCTGATCCAAAGTAGCACCAGGTTGAGGCGAGTCAAAGTGATTGAAAATAAATTAATATATGATGAGCTGAGGATAACGAGGTCTGGGAACACTTCAGAGGAAATCCTCATAGGCAGTAAATGCTCTCAACAAATGAATAAACAAAAAGAATGAGTTTTGCTAGGCCAACCATTATTCATCCATACATGAACCACAACAAAGCCGTGATGCAGGACAATCACAATATTTGCACAAAATCTCCTTTTCAATGTTCGTTTATAATGTACTCTAGTAACATCAACACGACCCTTACCACAACGCAGGAATTTATTTATGGTCACCTTAACCTTTTAACAACCAGCACATAGTCAAACGAAAGGCATAATCAATAACACTGGTCATCAATGGGTTAAGTGACATCGGCGCCAAAATCAGAATCATTTATAGAATCTCAGTCAAACTCCAAAAGGTCAGGAAAACCAAAATAGGCCATGAAAAGGTTAAAATTGACAGCACACACAAAAAATTTACACGTAAAAGTAAAATAAATACCTAGTAAATGATGAAAAGAAGAGACTTGACTTACTGTAATGACTGGTGACATGAGACTTGACTTACAGTAATGACTGGTGACATGAGACATGACTTACTGTAATGACTGGTGACATGAGACTTGACTTACTGTGATGACTGGTGACATGAGCAAACCCCAACTGAAGAACTCCAGAAATATCACAACAAGCGCATGGTAGACGCTCGGCTGAAAGAGATCAGACTTCTACAAAATAGAAATTCAAAACAATAGAACAATTTTAGTGATTTTCAAAACAAGAAATTGACATATTGCATGTCAGTGAAATATTAGCATCAAAAGATGTGAAGTAAACAAGCAAAGCAAAGCAAAGATTATGTAGGCCTACCCAATCTAGATTAGAAATATAGGCCTATGAAAATCTAGATAACATCATGTAGGTCTACCCAATCCAGATTAGATATGTAGGTCTATCAAAATCTAGATAACATCATTTAGGCCTACCCAATCAAGATTACATATGCAGGCTTATCAAAATCTAGATAACATCATTTAGGCCTACCCAATCCAGATTAGATTGGTCATGTAGGCCAACCCATTCTGAAAAACTTGTATAGCCTGGTCATGTCACTCAAAACTAAAAACACTGCTTTTCACAAATCCTATCCTAATTCTCTCCTTCCCCAGAAATAGCCTAGAATTAAAAGGAGTCCAGGAAAGAAATCATGAGTTTCTAATTGAGGCTCGAACAGGCGATGCACGCCAAATATCTGAAAGAAGAGCATGTCATTATTGCGCTGCCAGACAAAGGACTTGTGAAAAAGCGCATACTTAACGTAGTCTTCAAATTTATAAAGTGCCACTTCAAAGCCAAGCGCAGGGCACCAGCTTATTCATGAGCGCTGCGTCACATCGAAAGGGTTGTCCAAAGGATAGTCCGTGGGAGGTCAGAGTTCAGTTTCCAGGAGGTCAGCAGGGAGGCAGAGTAGCTGTTATGGTGACGTTTTGGTTGAGGATTGACAGGTGGAATGTGGAGTCTGGGTAAGAGTTCTTGTAAAGGTGGGACTTAGGTTAGAACGGAAAGTCCGGGGTGTGATGGATACGGGAGCTTGGAACAGATGATGCAGCATGACAAGCAGTGATGATGGTGGCTGGATGATCGAGAGCAGTCCTTTTGCTGTCCACGAAACAGTCAGAATGAGACAGACAGAAGTGTAATATTTAGTCGGATAGAGAGAAAGTCAACAGAAACTAAATAATGGTAAGACTGACTGAAATGTTGAGTATAGTATACAATACGCCTTGTTTTGAAAGTTATTCGACTTTCTATCAACAGCCAATGTAATAATCTGCGAACAATAACCGAACTTAAAAGAACCCTGGCATAAACATATGGCAAAACTGAGAAGTTACATTAACAAACAGTAATTAATGACGTAAACTCTACTTTAAAGACTTGAGAATCTGCAGAAAAGACAGCGGGGCAAAATCAGAGAAACAATGTAATCTGCACGCTACAAATAGTTATGTCTGCTGTCATATGCAAACATTGATGGATGGAAACATTACTGTAATGACGCTTCAGAAGTTAAAACAACAAGACAACCGCCAACAACTCACAAGCTCCTCCTTCATGCCCTTCGTTGGGTTCTTGCGTCGCCAGACAAAGGACTTCAGTTTCCTTCTATAACCTAACATCATACGGAAAATCATACAAAAACTTTCGCACTATAACAAAACCGTTGCTAAAATAAATATATCACGCATTATCAATGACAACACCAAATAATTAACATATGCTCATGAAAAACATTGCAACCGCCATCTTTATTTTCGTTTTCATCCCGCACTCAATACAAACATAGATTATGTATTGCCACCATCCAATGCCACTACAAAGCCCTATTATCCAGAAATGTGCTGTAGGCCCTACCCGAATATTTGTATCGCACTTCTCAAATTCGCCAGTGCTCCCAACGGTCGTCTGTGCTTGAGTGAGAGAACAGGAAAGTCTTAAGGCGTTTCCGGAACTGAGAAGGTGAGAGAGATAGTAATTCTAGGCGCAGGGACTGTGGCAGACGGCTTCAATCTGCATGAGGGTCAGATCGAGGGGCACACATAAGCAAAACCCCTGGATTGGGTCTTAGTATTCTAGTAGAGCGCATACATGGAACAGCCAAAAGGCCGCGAGTATAAGATTGCAAGGGGCCCTTGCAGATAAGAGGACACAAGAGTCAGAAAAACATCAGCTAGGTAGGTCGAGGGCTCGAGGCCACACCAACTAGACAATTGCGAATAAGGGAAAGGGTTTTGAACTGTAGGCCCTATGCGTTGTTGAATAAGGAGCCAATGAAATGAGTCCTGAAAAAGCCTCGTTACAAAATATTGGCCGAAGTAGAGATGCCGCCTATGAGACGAGTAACACCCTGAAGAAATTACTGAAGTTTAAAAATTGATCTATCACAAGAAAAACCTTTACTCTACTGTGTAGATGTAATTAAGCATAACGCGGTTCAGTTCAAAGGTGAAAATTTTGTGATTTTGACAATTGCATATTGCAAATTTAATATTATTCTTATTCAACAAACACCAGGAGGCAGAAGCTTTCTCCTTGTTGTAAACTGGTCATAGTGCGCGATGCGTATTCTTATTATCTATGCTATGCAATTATTCTTTGGCGCACAATCCAAGAGGACGTATGCGACCTAAGAATAAGTATAACGATACCATCTGGGAGTATTCATTCATTCATTTAAAAATTCGTTAAGCGTCTTAACCGCGCGTTTGCGTAACCTATAGAGGCCTTTTTAATTGTCCACCTACTTGCTTATATCTACAGGTTTTTACATTTATCACACCATTATTGTATCGTTTCTAAACGTATCCCTGTAAGTCTTTGAAGTAACTGAGCAATTCTATGCCATATGGGTACAATCTGTTTTGCACTTGCGGTATAGGAACAAAAGTTTGCTTAGCAATGTAAACACTAACGCCGATCAATAAATGCCCTTTGATGAAGCTACCACTATTCGTAGCAATTGTAGGAAAAGTTCTTTACGTTAGCCAATTCCTTTCAAATTCTTTGTCCAATTTTGTGCAAGACGATAGATGAACTATATATTTTTTAGCCTACTTTGTCTTAAATATACTTTGCCTTTAAATATACTTTGATTTCTATGTTGCTTTGTGTTGGGCTTCTCATATGTAGAAGACAAATGAACTATATATATTTTGAGTTGCAGTTGTAATGAGCAACGCGGTTATTAGTCGCGCGGCACTGCTCGCGCGGTAAACGATGTGAGCCTATAGTATAGGCATACTCCAAGAAACACTTTATAACTTCCAAGATACGATACGATAGGGCCTATTGTTTGGAAAAATCCAGTGATTGAATTGCCGGAGTAGCCGGATTGAGAGAGTTAGGCCTACCGTTACCGGTTCGTTTTTCAACCCCGCCAGTTAATTCTGAAAGATTATCTTGCTGGGGTCACGCAAATCCCATATCAGCTTTTCAGAAGCACCCACACCCACAGTATACCCTCTACAATTTAGCCCATAATGTTATACCGGTTTCATGCTCATAAAAATTTTAGTCGGGACATTTCGACATGCGGAAAATTTCCGACCCCCTCCCAGTTCAAATTTGACAAATAAGAACCTGGAAAGTCTATCCGATGACATCCTTACTGTGTCTAATACATATCCCCCAATTTTAAAACAGCTTTGCTTGCCCACCTACTTATTCTAAAATATAACACTATTTTCTTATCTCCTGTGTTTATTATAGGCAACTATCTTGTATTAGACAATGCTAAAAATTATGTAATCACTAGAGCGATCAGTTTAACCCGTGAAAAATCACAGGGCACACATTATGTTAGACCTAACCTTGCTAGTGATGTGTAGGAACTAGAGGCTACATGTAAGGCGACTAAGGCCTAACAGAGTGCAGTTGATAATTTTGTTAAGAGGCATAGGCCTAGGCCTACATTTTATTTAGCATAATAAGACAGTAATGAATTTCACCACTACTCACTTTGATTTGAACTTAATCAAACAACATTCTTTCACAAACGCTGAAGAGTTTGCTGACTCGTGCGAGCTGTCTATCTTTGCATTCGCCAGAGGTGCAAAAACAAGATTTAAAAAAAATTTAAGTTGTTTTATTGGTTTTTTGGTTTCATTTGGATTTTGTCACAATAGTTTTGTTATAAAAAGCATCAAACACAGTATGAAAAAGAGCTCCAATTCGCTTTTATAATTAATTTAGCTTGATTTCGGACTGAATAACACACAATTGCGTTAAGGTATTTTGAACTAGTGAAGTGACTTAAGGACAAAAGTGATCTGGTGGTTCTTTTGGGCTTTGGTGACAGCACGGGCGAGAGCATTCTGAATGGCTTGAAGACGGTTTATTTGGGTGCTATGTATATTGAGGAAAATGGAATTGCAGTAATCCAATTTTGCGTGAACTATTGAAGTGGCGACTGCGGATGCAGTTTTTAAGTCAAGTTAGGGCGGATTCTGCGAAGATCACGTACATGCATGAAGCAAGAGCGAGAAAGGTACAGAGATGCACAAAGAAGGACACACACACACACACACCACACACTTACTCACGCACACACACAAAGAGAGAGAGAAAGAAAGAGAGAGAGAAAGAGAAAGAGAGAGGGAGAGAGAGATGGAGAGTGAGAATCAAGTTGGCGTAAGAAGTCAGTGTACATATGCTTTTCTACGATAGGTTTTCATTTTATTCATCACCGAATCGGTCTGCGGCCCTGCGCTGTGAAGTGCGAAATGACGCTCATATTATCAACCTTCTAGCTTTGAGCAACCACAGCCTATAGGCAGACGGGCTGACTATAGAGATCCAATGACCTTAGTCACCTGATCTACCCTAATAATTGTATACAAGTGAATCATTTTAGTGCTTTAGAAATTTTATCGTATTCTCTGCTCTCACCTTTGGATTTTAGTCACCTTTGCAGGTAAGGAAAAAATAATAATATTATGTGCAAGCATGGCGTCGTTGAGTTGCTTACAGTAGAGTCAACGGCCTTGTTTGCTGCAAAATCTAGCTATGAAATAGACAACGAAATGCTCTTATTACACAACTGTAGGCCTATACATCGCTTTAAAAGTTTAAATCCACGATTCTCGTTTGTCAACTGAAAGAATGAACTAACGAATGAAACAACGAAGGAAGGAAGAAAAGAACTATTTAGAGTAAGATACACGCAGATAGTGGGAGAAAAGGAGAGATACACAGAGACTACGCTGCTACAGTCATTTCAGGATGACAATTCGACGTCCGGATACAGAGGAGGATGCGGAAGTTAATCATCTTTGTTCTGACATAGCATTGTTCGTTAAACGGAAACCACGTGATTATTGGGTTCTCAGCAGTTTTGCATAATATACGCAAGTATGGTTGACATCAACGACCTTCGAATTCTCGGATTCTCTTCAGGCCCTATAAACCTGCTAGTAGGCCTATAACTAGTCTGCTACAGTGTAGCCTGTAGCTATATTATATGCTATTGGAATTGCGTCAATTAGATGTACAATATTTATGTTTTGAAAAAATATTCTGATCGTTAGGCCTACTTTTACGCTCAACTAACGCTGATAGTTCCCTACCCAGCCACACCCAGAAGGGTTGGGTAGGGAGCGCTCCTGCCTTTGCAGATGTTTTTAAAGGGGGGCTGTATAAATCCTAATAAATAAACAAATAAAATAATTAATAAGGCAAAGTGATTTTCAAACCCCCATCACACTCTACAGATGATTAGCTGTTGCAAACGGCGGATATCCTAGCAGACGATCTTTTTCCAACCGTTAAGATTTGAATTATTCAGACATTGTTCCCTGCCTGATATCGATTAATCCAGCACGACTAACAACAGTCTTCATTGGACCTCATCTACATGTTTTATTCCCTATAAATGCTAGATGCATCTGACTCATAGCATAACTTCTTGAGAGGTGCTATATAAATGTTAAAATGAATGAATGAAGGAATGAATAACACAACAACGTAACTCAAAAATTCATCTTTGATAGGACCTTTATATATTTTATGTATATATATATATATACATAAAATGTATAATATATATATACAGTACACTGCAGGAGACATCGCTAAGACAACGCTCTGCATGCAGCCTTTCATCTCCCTCTCCCTTATGGGACACAAAAGTCAATGGCTGAGTGAATGAACTAATGAATGAACAAATGAATAAAGGAATAATTAAATTAATTAATGTATGTTACGTTGTATATTTCGTAAACCTTCAGGTACTTGAAGAAACTTTCTGGTAGGCCTACTTGAAGTCTACAGATGGGATCGCAGTCCGACGTACAACGGCTGCAAGCAGGTTTATTTTTCTATGCTATATATATATATATATATATATATATATATATATATATATATATATATATATATATATATATATATAATTATGAATGTATACTTGTATGTTGTGCACCGGCAGTTTTTCTGTGCTATAGACCATAAACGCCATTTCTTTTGCCCTTAGCCTATGATCGTCGGTCCGTAGCCTACACGTTAACGTGACTCACATCATTACTACTTGAACATCGCTGTGCAGCATGATGTATACAAGTCATTAGGCCTACAAAGCAGATGGCAGTGTCCCACCAACTGAGTTTGTTGCCCCCCCACCCAGTGGCCACTCCAAATTTAAGAAAATTTTTAGTTTTGAAGAAAGCAGACATCCAATTGGCCCTTCTGTCAGATTCTCAGATCCCAATGTGGCCCCTCTGTTAAAAAGTCCAGAGTCCCAACTGACTACAATACATTGTAATGTAAAAAATGCTTGCCTTCAATTACACATTGTATTGCGCTGTACTTTTTTTTTGTTTTGCTTCTGAGCAAAAGGCATAAAACGTGAGTCCAGTCAGTTCTGCAGGCAATTCATTGCGTATTAATTACGTATTCTGTAGGCCATAAGTCTCATAAAATGTGGTTATTTGGCACAGCATGCCAGGACATGCTGAAGAAAGAGGGTGCGTTTTCTGGTTTTCTCCGACGGAAGACCATCTTACACAAGTTATGCGAAGGATTCGCAGAGAAATTTACTTCCAAGATCTCCTGTGAGTTTCCTTCAGCCTTCTAAATAAATCACATAATGTCTATCACTTGGGGAAATTAAATGTAATCGGAATTTAAATGGCGATTAAAAGATGGCGATGGATTTCGAACAAATACATCGTTATTTTCGAATTTTCATCTCATCCTATTTATCAAATTTTGACAATAAATCTTTGTTATAGGTCCCTATAATAGTTATGTTACCGAAATTTGATACCGCCCTTCTTCCAACAATTTTTGCAGTTGTACTGCAGAGCAATTGTATGCGAAGGACTTGCTCAAGGTCCCTACACAGTGACTCTCCGGACGAGAGTCGAACCCTCTTGCTCAACACACACTGAATGTTACCGGCCGACCGCTCTAACCGATCAGCCACTGTGCCACACATAAAGTGTTTGATTGATTTATAGTATACACCTCTCTATCTAGTGTTCATATGTCTTGTACTATATAGGAATAATCCAAGCATTATCAAAATAATTCTTTGGAGAATATTTTGCTGTGGACCTATAGAGCTAATTTCCTGGAACCAATTAAACATAACTTTTGTGAGATAGGCCTACAGCTTTTTCTAGGTAAAACTGAGTAATAACATAGGTCTACATGCATTACAAATCAGTAGCTTCAAATTGGAGGCTATCGATATTGCCCTAATTCCAAAATTCAGGAGTGCAAACAACCAATGCTCAGGAATTCGCGTTAAAGGAATTCAATGATTTTATTATATATGACGAATTTTAAGATTGGCAATGAATTTAATTATTCTGTTACTTTTCAATTTTCTAGGCAAGTTAGAGGCATAGGCATACGAAGTAACACGAATCTGAACGTGTTCGTGTAATTAGTAACTCTGCTTCAGCAGTGATAGGCCTAAAGTCAATATCGGCATAATTTATTTGGTTCGTAGCGCTGCAACTCACACTGACTTTTACGAACGAAAATTTAGCAAGAAAAAATAGGCTAACGCCCGTACAGGAATCTAACGAGTTTAGCTGGGCTACCTCAGCGTTTGCATATTTTATAGCATCAACGTAAAACGGACAGAGGTATGAGAACTTGCTACCGCTCATACCTCTTTCTTGCTACTAACAAGATGTAATAAAGGTTATTCTCAACCAGTATGACTAACCGAACAATCACGAAGCTTCTAAACAAACAAACTAATATGCCGTTCGGGTAAATCTGTTCAGGGCAGAGGCGATATATCATCATCCATGATGGCTTCTTGTACAACTACAAAAGCGAAACAGACAACAAACCAGCCAAAGTCATCGATCTCTGTCTATTTCAACGGCAAGAAATAAACCCAATATTATAATGAATATTCTTCATTTACAAAGCACAACTATCTGACGTCGAAGCATCAGTCGATGGCGCTGAGCGGTAGTGAGTAGAAGACTTGCTCAATGTCTCTACATAATTAGGAATCCAAAAGAGAGGATTCAATTAGCACTGACCACTTTACAGGCCAATCGGCCTGACCACAATGACCAACATAATTCAAGTAGATTCTAATCTTATTAACAAAAGAACCAACCAACTAAAATACACAAACACTTCGTGTATAATAACATGCACCAAATTATAGATTGCATGACAATATAAGTTATAACTTGACTGTTACCTTCTGTCTAATTGAAACTCGATTTATTTTGCCAATGGTTAGTTAGTTTATGAACAATGGACTACCTATACTTGCTCAATATAAATTTTGAATTTGGATGAATTAAGACATGCCATTACCATTTCCTACAGGGTGGAGAAGGATGAAACGCTCAAGGCCAAGGGTGTGCCATGGCCGATCAAGATCAGCAGCGACAATCCCAATGTCAAGGTCTTGTATTTCGGCGCTATCTCTGAATCGGAACTGAAGGTAAGAACATGGATATGTCGACGATAAGATTGTGCTAATTAACCGACTTCAGTAATTTTATGTTAATGCATTCCAATTTTTCTGCGTTTCCAGTTGAACATTCTTCAGCCACTATCATCATTACATTTATAGAAAATGTAGACTGTAGAGTGTGCGCACACATGATCCCAAATGAAATTAAATCTACAAATATTATAATTATTATTGCTCTTATTATTATTATTATTATTATTATTATTATTATTATTATTATTATTATTATTATTATTATCGTTGTCGCTGTCGTTTTTGCTTCTGTTTTCATTGTTGTTTTTGTTATTTCTATTATTATTTATATTATGTCTAATGATAAAATTACTGATCGATCGCACTGAACCGTTGTGAGTTAAGGCTTGCACACAATCCATACATACGAAGTTTCATCGCATACATTCAAAATTTCTCCAAACATTCGAAATTTCTCCATACATTCGAAATTTCTCCATACATTCGAAATTTCTCCATACATTCGAAATTGCTCCATACATTCGAAATTTCTCCAAACATTCGAAATTTCTCCATACATTCGACATTTCTAAACTGCGTTCGGTGTCGTTGCACTTGAGCTCTGTGCAGGGAGAAATATCGAACGCAGGAAAGACTTTTATACATTGTTCATGGATAGTCACATACGAGTAAATGCACACCAACGAGCGCATTCGCCGGCGCTTAGTCAAATCAGACGGGCAAGAGCTGAACTGTTGGGCCAGTCTTAGTGTCCGATTCGAATAGTACCATAGGGTCAAGGTTTGAGAGACAACAGGCAGATTTTATGACTAGTCTATATCTTGGCGCTATAGACATGGATTGGGGCCGTGAAGAATGGCATCGATGAGGCAAGGAAGTCTGGTCGAGTGTCGGTCCTCAGCGAGAAGACGGAAAGTCAACCGAAGAAGATGACGATGCCGAAAGACAAACAGTCAAAACACTGCAAAAAAGATGACGGAAGCGATGAAGGTATGGGCATGTAAAAGACGAGGGGAAGAATGACGATAACGTAACAATGATGACACGAAAACGATAATGACGATGACTAAGATTCAATCGAGAAGAACCATGCGAATGACGTTGACAATTGCGCCGAGGAAGGTTATGACGACGAAGATGATAACGATGATGATGACGATCATAACGACAGAGACGACGAAGATGGTTATGATGATAACGGCAAAGATGACGGTGACGATGATGATATTGTTGTTGTTGACGATGAAGATGATGATGGTGGTGGTGATAATGATGATGATGATGGTGGTGGTGGAGGGGAGGTGGTGGTGGTGAGGGTTATGATGATGATGATGATGATGATGACAACGACAAAAATGACAAGGTTTCTTGTGATCATAACGACAAAGATGGTGACGACGACTATAATGAGGATGATTATAATGTCCAATATGACAACGATTAGGAAGATGTCTGCAATAATGAAGACGATTATAACAAAGATGATAACAACAACTTTCTGAACGACAAGGGTCAAACTTAACGACGACAGCCACTGTAATCGTAATCGTAGGCAGACAGGCACGCACGAACGCAAGTAAACAGGCAGGCAGACAGACGGGCAGGCAGGCAGGCAGGCAGGCAGGCAGGCAGGCAGGCAGGCAGGCAGGCAGGCAGGCAGGCAGGCGAAAACGGTGGATGTTGATGAGAATTAGTGCGGCAAGGAAGTGGAGAGAGAGGGCGGAATAAGAATAGGATTATTATGTTCAGTTTTAAATGAAAGACCTGAGATGCTATAATATTATTGGGAGCAAGGGGCGAAATGTTGACGAATCCGTAGGACGGATCACATTGCAACTGTCTTAATTCTGATGACAGATTAAGCCTACTCCAGTTGCTTCAGTTCAACGACAATGTGAGATAGCAGAGTCATTGGCGCCGGCGTCCTTCTTTATCCAGGCTTGGGTCTGGCACTGACGAGTGCAGGCAATGACGGAGTTGTCGGAACAGGTCTGTCTATGGGACGATATTAATCTTCTATGGTAAACACTCCATGATGGCGAATTGTGATGTGCAATACGAATGCATGGGATGAGATAAGTGACACAGAGATTTATGGTGCTCCTCTGTGCGCAATTATATGGCCCCAAGAAGCGAAATAGAGACGATCACGTGGTCATCAATATTTCTTTTATATTCTATGTTACAGATGAATACGTAGCAATCAGTGACCCAGAGGACGATTATCAATCAGGTACACGCACTGGCCAAACTATGCATTCATGCTTGAATACGCATGTATGTGTGCATGTATGCGTGTGTGTAACTGTGTATGTATTATATGCATACGAATGTATGTATGCGTGTATATGTATGCATGTATGTATGTATGAATGTACGTTCGATTGTACGTACGTACGTACGTATGTATGTACGTACGTATATATGTATGTATGTATATATGTATATATGTATGTATGTATGTATGTATGTATGTATGTATGTATGTATGTATGTATGTATATATGTATGTATGTATGTATGTATGTATGAATGTATGTATGTATGTATGTATGTATGTATGCATGCATGTATGTATGTATGTATGTATATATGTATGCATGTATCATTGTATGCGTGGCTGTATTTCTGCTAGTCGTATTATTGTATGCACGTATCTTCGTATGTCTGTCTTTCTATAATTATGCTTGTACATATAATGGTATGTATGTCTGTCTGTATATATGTAAGTATGTACGCATGATTGTATGTATGTGTGTGATTAACACCCAGCTCTCGGGGAATAAATTTAACTGAAATACAACATTTTGTATTATGCTCTTTAACTTATTTGTAACTGAATGGTCTTCATCCTAACAACTAATTGTTAGATTTTACAACTAACTTCAGGAGTAAATAAATGAAAATGTTACTAATGAGAATCATTGTCACAGCAGCAACTGTTTAGGACAAACATTTGCAGTATTTTGGAATCATAGTCCTTGAGACAATAATCAGCAATACAAGACACTTTGATAAAATTTCATGTATAACTTTTGCCAGACCCGTAAAATGCCTAACATAGACTCATTTTAGCACTACAAAATAGCTAATCCAGGACAATTAGTCTTCTAACCTTAACCACAACCACAGTTTTTTATTGCTTCGTCATCATTGTGCATGCCTACATGCATACATACATACATACATACATACATACATACATACATACATACATACATGCATACATACATACATACATACATACATAAATACATACATAAATACATACATAAATACATACATAAATACATACATAAATACATACTTACATACATACAAACATACATACATACATACGTTGTACAGACGCATTACATATACCCACCCAATACATACACTGTACACCTATATTGAGTCCTGCTTTGTCTTTCTTTGTAGGATCCGATTACTCATCCATTGATGATAAATATATTCCCTCTGGAAAAGGTAAGCCATCAGCATATGACCCCAAAATTGACCCTCACTTGTAATTGCAATTGTGTTAAATCGCGGCGTCTAGCGTTCGGTAGAAGAGGCATCGCTTCTCTTTCTGATATGTGTCCATGTTATAAAGAGCAGGTAAAGCATTGGAGAGTTATCTTATGACCTGGGCGATCAACTGCACATAGCGGACCATCACATGCATCTTACCTACCAGTCTCAGGTCGTTTAATTAGGATCGTCACTTCTAATTCCGATTTCAGCTTTATGAGGATCGACTGTTGTGAGATGCAGAGTTACAGCGGACCCATTGGATCACCCTGCTGGGTCCTTTCTTCTGATCAAGGATATCTGATCCATGCCCTATTAACATATTGGAATAAAACAGCAGCTCCATAAACTCAACCTTCCGCTTCTCACGTCAATGTATCCAGATGTCACATTTGCAACTAGTGTCCGTGACTTAGGTGTCACCCTTGATAGCACCCTGTCCTTCTCAGAGCACCTCTTGCAGTTGACACGCTCATGTTACTACCACCTGAGGCGTCTGAGACTCATCAGCAGATCTGTATCCTCTCCTGTATTCACAACAATAGTTCATGCCTTCATCTGTTGTCGCATTGACTACTGCAATTCACTATTTGCTGGGCTCCCCAAGGCACGCTTATCCTCCCTGCAGTCTGTTATGAACTCAGCAGCCAGGCTCATTGCTCGTCTCCCTCGCTACTTCCACATTTCTACCTACATGACCGACGTCATACACTGGCTTCCAATTCCCTCTCGCATCCAATACAAGGTACTCCTCTTTATCCTTAGAACTCAACAGGGTTAAACTCCTCAATATCTCTGCGACTTAATGCGAAAACCTCTGTCTGCTGTCTCCACCCGCCCTCTCCGGTCTGCGTATCGACGTGATCTTCTTGTTCCACGGGCAAGGACTGCTATGACTCAACATCGTGCCTTTGCCATCGTGGGCCCTTCTATGTGGAATGACCTGCCCCCCATTATCCGTAGGAAGCTTTTAATCGAGCTCCCACCCTCATCCCTTCGTTGCCTGAAGACTTTCTTATTTCCTCGGGGCTGTCACGCTGAAGGCGCTTCTGAATAGCTGCTACTGTAAGAAGCGCTATATAAATAACCAGATACGATACGATACGATATGTAGGAATATGAAGCATATGTAAGGCGGTGAAGTTCCAGAAAATCTCTTGCAACTGCTTCAGAAGTGTTGAATGCTTTGGCAAAATCTACTTTGATCAACTTACCATCTGTCGGCATCGATGTGGCCCAGCATGTACTGCTGCTGCCGTGCCTTCTGGTATGAATCCTCCACCGCTTGCACTCCAGCAGTGCCAGTCACAAGCATGGATAAAAGAGGAGGGCGACGCTAATGGTCTCTGTCATCACAGTGTCGTTAAACTGCAACTACAACCTTCTGGTATGGCAATCCCCAGTTCGATGGGAACGGACACAGCAGATAATTTCGCAACAGCCTGGGTGTTCGCGAATTTAGCAGCTAGATGTCGCATTGTGAATCCTACAGCGATTGGCTTGATGCCTTCGGCATTTTTTTCAAACAACGGCACACCAGAACCAAGCTATGATCAGGTCAATATCCAGAACACCAACAAGACATACATTTTATATAGAGGCCTACTTATTTATATATGTTTGTATGTATGCACGTGCGTCTTTGTATGTATGCCTGTATATGTAGGCCTATATTGAGTCTCCAATGTCAGTAAGTCTTAACCCTGCCAGGAGACAAAATGCGCGCGAAGAGATGGGCGTTAAGTCACACGGAGTCCACTCAACCGACTCGAACACGCAGTCGTTGGTCACATCGTCTACTGGTGGTGAAATGGAAGCTCCCTTGCCGCATTGCTTACCTATGGATATTGCCCATGCAATCGTCTGTGATGTGATAAAACGGAGTGAAGGTGCTTACATTCTGACCATTGGAGGGTGGAGTTGCTCGTGTAAGACTATCTAAGGTTGCTTGAAATGTTTGTTCCTATATATTGACAACTGGCTTTGGCATGGTCTGATATAAACTGTAATTTATAGAGCGCCACTGCAAGGGAACCCCCCCCCTAAAACACCTCCTACTATGACCAAACCCGACTCGCTGACTAAGTTTACCAACCATAAGCTGCATCTTGAGCTAAAGGCGCAAAGTAAACCTCTCTCGGTCTCTATGTCTATCTGTCTGTCTGTCTGTCTCTCTCTCTCTGTATGTATGTATGCTTGAGTGCTCGTGTACACATGCATATCCATTTTTGACGGTTTACTGATGCATTTTCAGCCACTCAAAGGCCTCCTATTGCGACGCAGAATAAACCCGATTGTAAGTATATTTGACAACAAGTGAGCCACATGAACATGGCTGGGCAAGACAAAGACTTAATGGAAGCACAATGTGAAGAGTACCTGCATGCACGCATTAATAATATTCCCAATCAATGAAACACGAGCATTGGGATGAAATAAACACGGAAGACTATGCACTTACAAATGAGCGAATAGAGGAGTACAAGGCTAAGTGTGCTACTTTAACCTTTCCCTGCTACTCATTTCAAGATGCGAGTCAGTCTTCATTCTTAAATATTCACGCAGCTTCGACGCTATCACAGTGATCAGCGTGTGTTTACGGGACAATACCCAGTTACGGTTAAGCCATTCACAATTATTCTTTTCTCTTTCGTATTAATTGTTAAACCAACGTTGGGGGATTTCTGATCTTTCGGTTTTCATCGCTTTTTGCCTGTGATTATCCCAATGATTAGGATTTGCACGCATACGAGGTTTTACTTAAAGGATAATTAATTGAGCTTTGCCTTCGGCGTTACTGTAATGGCGCAGCGGAGGTTATTGTGTAGAATCGAAAGCGCTACGAAACAGACAGAAAGTTCCATCTGAATTAGCCACTATATCAATTTTGAATTGAATTCAATAGAAAGTTAACCAACTTGTTAAAGTACTAAATGCAATCTAGAATTGCAGTTATAGTGTTAACTAAATTTCTGATTGTTGGCTAACATGTAGGGTGACCGGACAATTCGGCGCCGGACAATTCGGCGAAGGACAATTTGGCGCCGGATGAGTCTGTAAATGTATTTAGACCAGATATCGGTATGTATACTAAAATTTTTAAAATATTCAAAATGGGAGCGAAATAATAGTCTCCTTATTATCGAGCACATGTCTGGTTATTATAGTGATAGTAATCACATAGGGACCGTGTCCCCTTCTGGTTAGAATAGTTCTCCACTGTAGCGGAAACTAGAGAATTACAAATCACATCAATTTCGGTTTCTGACTCACATAATAGTATTTACTAACAGCAGTAGAAGTTGATAAATCCATGTCTTAATGTTACTATATTCTTTAATCGCAATTACTCAAAGTCAGTATTTTAGGGCTGCTGTCTTCACCAGTCTCTATGATGACCAGACATGTGCTGGATAATATGGATAATACTATTTCGCTCCCATTCTGACTATTTTAAAAATGTCAGTTACTACATACCGAAATCTGGTCTAAATACACTTACAAACTCATCCGGCGCCGAATTGTCCGGGAACCACGTGTAGTTACTTCTCGCATATGAATTTCTTGTAGCTGCCGTGTGCAAAAAGCCGCTTCCTGAAGAAGAACCGGTATGACCATTGAGCATTTCACATGCTTAAAGCTTGAAACTATTCTTAGCACATTGGAGTAATTAAAGTTTTCATCTTAGCATTGCCATGGTTACAGCACTATGGATAAATAAGTCAAAGTCCTAAACTCAGTATGGTTTAGGAAAGATATGGCAAGTTTAGTTAAGCTAATTACAAGCTTAGTACAAGTAATCAAAGTTTATTTATGCTAAAGTAAATTTATGTTAACTGATGTAAGGTTAGTTAATAGTCATGGGTATTATTTTAAGGTGAAGTGCGACATACCGACATAATAATATTAAAATGAACAGACACAGACAAAAGGATAAACAGAAGGACTGGCAGACGGACATAAATGGAATCTAATATCATCCGTGTTCCTGCAGGTCTACAGTAATGCGATTATGCGCGTCAGTATGTTTTCCGGCAATTGCGTGTAATATGACAGTTCGGAAGACCTGTAGTTGACGAGACAGTGGGAGGATACGAGCCCATTCAGGGATAGAAAAGTGAAAATGCAGTATGATAGGAAATGTAACGAGAAGGAAAGGGAACAGCGAGGCAGAGAGAGATGTTAAAGGGAGGTAGAGAGAAAAGGGGGTCAATTTTCGATTTTAAATCAGATGTAATACAGATGTAATAATTGCCAATTTGAACGCAGTTAGGCATTTTCTGAAATTGTATTCTCGGTGATGTAACTAAGGTTGTGTGATGTTTCTAAAGTATTTGCAGGTGGCAGTTGACCTCGTCAGTGAAGCGACTTGGACGGGATCGTCTGAAGCAGGCATAGAGTAAATAGTTCGTTCATTTTCTTGCACAATGACAGAACAGTAACAGTATCTAATTTCAACAAAACGGTAGCAACAGTACAAAAGAAACAGTACAAATGAAACAGTACAACAGAAACAGTACAGAGGTAACAGTGCAACAGAAAAAGTATGAAAGATATATATATATAGAGAGAGACATATAGTATACACGTACTATCTAGTTACCTTCATTATTTTGTGAAATAACTAATATTTTTCGTGTTTTGGTGATCGTTATTCTGCGGTTCCATGTGTTCGTCTAACAAGTAAATCGTTTTCAATTCCTAAATAAAATTCAAATGTTTACAGGATAATGAAAGCGATCGAGGAGGAAGGTGTCTTCATGCTACGCGAATCTACGACAGGAAAAGGAGAAGTATACCAATAAACACATAAGCAAACAGAGGAATATATATATACAGACAGGAAAGAGAGATACTGCGAGAGAGAGAGACAGACAGAGAGAGAGAGAGAGAGAGAGAGAGAGAAAGAAAGAGAGAGAGAGAAACAGGAGAGATACAGATATACACGGTGATTCATTAAAAAACGTACCTTACATAGGTTAGCATAACTCAGGTAAATGACCATTAATTTTAATGAGATTTCAGAATAATGATGCTTGATATTCTATTCAAGTGCTACATAAATCATTTGACACACCAAGCTAAAATGACGTAACGCGATTGACGAAACTAATGACGTCACGAAAATATCGCGAAAAAATGGTGTTTACCGAAGAGGATAAACAATTTGTTACATTCTTACGAAAGAATAAAAAGTACAGTGCAAAACGTTTTCTAAAGAAATTTCCTGATAAAGAGTGGACTCTTGGTGGATTAAATGCGTTACTTTCAAAGATCGACAAAACTGGGTCTTTCCATCGTCGACCAGGCAGCGGCCGCCCGCGTACGGCAGCAACAACCGACAATGCTGAAAAGGTTGAATCGCTGGTGCTCAGCCAGGAAGATATGCCGCAAACGCATCGCACACAGAGACAAATTGCTCGAGAAATAGGAATCAGTCAGACATCAGTTTGGAGAATTGTCAAGAATGATTTACATTTGCGATGTTTAAAGAAACGACACGCTCAAGAACTCACAGCAGCCAACAAGCAAGCAAGATTGACACGTTCCCGTCAGCTACTGAGGTTGTATCCTGCAAGCTTAGTGAATTTCATTTGGTTTACTGATGAGAAATTGTTTACTGTGGCAGCACCCAGTAACAGTCAGAATGATCGTATTTATGTCTCAGCCGGTACAAGGAAGAGAGACGTTCCAGCAAATCGTCTTTTGCGGAGTCGACCAACTTTCAGCAAGTCCCTTATGGTATCTGTCGGGGTATCTGCACTCGGTCGTACGAACATCCATTTCATCGAACCAGGTGTTAAGATTAATGGACAATATTACAGAGATGTTCTACTAATGCAGGGTCTCTTGCCTGACATTCGTGAGATAACGGAGTATTTCATCTTCCAGCAGGATAGCGCTCCTGCGCACAGAGCTCGGGAGACCGTTGCGTTACTCGAAACTGAAACACCTGATTTCATCCCGCCTAATTACTGGCCACCTAATAGCCCTGATTTGAATCCAGTGGACTATAAGATATGGAGCGTCATGCAGGAAAAAGTCTACAGAAATCGAATACATGATGTCGACGAGTTGCGTCACCGAATTGTGGAGGTATGGGATGAAATGGATCAGCGCATCATTGATGAGTCAGTCAGGCAGTGGCGTAGGCGTCTTCGCGCGTGTGTTACTGCCCGAGGGGGTCAATTTGAACATAAACTGTAACTTTCTTCCTATTCAGAACTGATTCCTCTATGTTCACTTAAAATTTGTTTGACATAAACCGATATTTGACGGAGTTACAATTAAATATCTAGGGGTACGTTTTTTAATGAATCACCGTGTATATATATATAAAGAGATAGAGACATGCAGACACAGACAGAAAGGCAGAGGAACATTAAGTCATTCACACAGTTCCTGGGTAGTAGCCTTGAAGGGGCGCTATATAAATCTTGGTAATGAATGAAAAAAGTTAGTTGGTAAGACAGCCCACACTGGGCTTTTACTTTCATTATATAGACCCTACAGTTGAGAGCGTTACTCATCCCGAATAACAGTTAGTTGTGGTATAACACAGGTATATGAAGAAATTGAAAAAGTTAAGCCGTTATGTAGATGCCAGTCCTATTCTCGTAAATGAATCTCATAAAAATTATATTTGAATCATGCGATCTTAATTCTACCATTATCTACCCTCGCTATACATGAGCATCGCAAACATCTTTTAAGAAAACTTGAATCATATTGTCTTCCATAGTTTGAACATCTGACTGGATCAATAGAGTCCTTCTACAATTTTCTCAGATGAAACAATAGAATTTAAAGCTGTATATTGAGTCATTAATGACAGGCCGATTGTAAATATAATTGACTTTTTTTAGCTAACACTTCAAGTGATTAGCGATGATGCGATCAGGAAATACAGAATAACGAAAGAGGTAGTAACAACTTCGCAATCGTCATAATAATTCACAACTTATATAGCGCCACTTGGAATCTAAGTGCAGGGAACCAGCTTATTCACAAGGGCTTGGTTGAGTCAGAGGATTGTCAATAGGGTAGTCAAGATATAAATGTTGATGTGTTCCAAGCGAAGGCGCTGGTACATAATTTGGCGATGAGTATAATTGACCTGATGATTATTTTGCGTTAGTATTTGGATGACAGCGACTTAGCCGAGATTAGAAATGGGGTCACAGAGTATAGGAAAGTTATTAACAAGTCTATTAAGTTTGAAACATAATTATTTGCATATCTAACAAAATATATGCATATTAAATACAGTTGACAGTCTAACCCTTCCAACTTACAGCGTTAGTTATCATGCACACAATTAAATGTGCATATCCACATACATACAGACATACAGACATACAATACATACATAAAATACATTCAATGCATTTACAATACATATAGAATACATAGAATACATATACAATACACATACAATACACAATACACACACACAATACACACAAAATACACACAATAAACACACCATGCACACATACATACACACATACATACACGCATACATACACACATACACACATACATACATACACACATACACACATACATACATAAATACATACATATACATGATTACATAAATAAATACATACACAGATGTATACATATGCACATGCTTACTTGCATACATGCACACAAGCATATATAGTAGACATGTATACAATATGTGCTTTGTGCACATACACGCATGCATGCACTCGCACTGTCCCACATACCTTTACACCTACGCACGTATACTGTATGTATCAAAACAGAAAAATGATCATAGAGATCAATCGTATTAAAATAACCGGATCAAATGTTTTCAGGGGAGGCAATATCGGATGGCAGGTGGACAGGCATTCGACAGCATATCCGATCTGTTGAATTTCTACCAGAAAAATAGCATTCCCAACCATTCGACGAAACTATCGACGCCATACAGCAAAATCTAAAGCCAATACTAACACGTTCTTCATCATTGGTCGACCCACAAACTCAACACAGACCGAAACCTTAAAATATAATACACATACATATATATGTGTTTGTATATATATATATAAATTTAATTTTAATAGATTACTTTTGAAAAATTAACGATTAATTTATAGTTAATTTCGATTAAATCACACAAAAGTGTATAATTACATTTGTCAAACAAATTAATGACATTTCAATTAAAATTCCCAGTTCCTGAATTTAGTTACATACAGATAGCAACACAGGCGGTTTTCTTGCTCATACTGAAGAGTTAGATCCATGATATACATGCGATTTGTCTCAATGAATGCAATAAACGTTATCAGCATTTTTGATATTTCCGTTAGCCAATAATTTAATCCAAAATGTTCATGTAATCGATATGATATGTGTTTATATTTAATATCTCGATTACTATCCGTCGCCCTATTGCAATGTATACGGTTAATGTTGTTTCTTTCAGACTTCTGGTACATGTTAGTGATGGGCGGAATAATCGAAACGATTATTCGTTAAAAAACTTTTAATCGTTAAAATAAATTAACGATTAATTGATTAATTAATCGTTATTTTCGGCAGCTCCTATATATATAAATTATATATATATATAGGTATGTACACACATAAATACGTAACATACTTAAATACATGCTTATGTACATACATATACAACATATATATCTCCATGCCCTACTCAGAACATTCAACACTTGATAAAACGTTTCCAATTCAATCTCCCAACGAGGTACAGTTCGAACTGTCCTTCAACTATCCACAACAGACTCCAACTCAATACCCTCTGCTTCCCATTCACTCCACTTTATTAGAGTCCCTTGAAGGAGTTTGTAATAACATGACCAAGGCAAGTTGTTCGTTATTAGGATCACTTCGATAGGATTCATTTTTAATCAGTTGCGCCACCTATCGAATAAAATCATTGAAGCTCTTGCGTCAGCTCACAATAATATAATAAATAAATAATTTATATCGCAATAATAATTCACGCGCGTGCGTTTAATGGCTTATTGAAGCTGAACAAGGAAGTAAAGTGACGTGAAAAGCTGTGAAATGCGGTGTACGCTATCAGCCTATCATACAGCAGTCGTGTCGTGTGGACCAATGCATAGGCAATGTATACGACGGTTATAAGCAAAATGCACGCCCATCGCGTATAAACCCAGCGTCAACGAGGTTATGAGTGCAGCTAGTCCGTGTAGGTTTCCGTATGTTAGTAACTCACCCAATTCTCAGAATAAAACCTAAGGAGTCGCACACGTTTACTCTTCAGCCAACGAAGCTTCAACGCGGGGTTAGGTCAATGTAGGGCGGGGTAGGCACATGCATACACATGTATATATGCATGTATATAATAGAAAAACAGTCAAGCATACATACATACATAATTATATGCACTTATACGGGCATACATGCTTGCATATATATTACGTATGCCTGCGTGTAAACATGCAAGCAATCAAAAGGTATATACACACATAAATACGTAAGCATACATAGATACATACTTATGTACATAAATATACAACAGAGGACCAGTACAAGGCTCCAGAAAAGAAAACTGGTGCAGAAGGCCAGTACATGCCAAAAGACGCGGACGCCAAGATCGACCCACGATGTGACAAAAATAGCGTTTTGTATACATATATATTCAGATATATGCTAAGAAGTGCAAATATTTGCTAAATTTAATGGTAATTGGAGATAGTTATCCTATCCAATGCACAAGGCAAGAAACGATGGCGCACCAAAGTCATGTCGTAAGCAGTAAAAGATCCACAGGGTCAGAGAGGAATACCATCCATCGCGGAGAAACCATTTGAAAAAGGTGAATGCTAAATACAGGTGAAATACGAAACAAATGAAGAAACGAAACAGATTCGTTCTAAGGCAAATAAGCAATACTCATGTTTCATAATGAGCAATCTCGCCATATAGGTTGACTTTGTCTAGCGAGAACGCCGAGAAGATTGCATGTGTGGTTGTGTATTTGTCAGCATGGTTGTTCATCCGCCTGCGTGTCCCTGTTGTGTCTCTCTGTATTGCTTATATACATGCTTACATCGCTCTCTCCTGTACACCAACGTATGTCTGGAAATTCCGAAATGTAGGCCTACATGGACCGATCCTCGGGGCATGGCGGTTGCCTAGGCCAACGATTTTTATATGCGCTCGAAAATACGACAGAGAAGAAGTAAAGAAACGCAGAGACGAATTGAAAGTAACAGAGATACATAGACAGAGCCAGACAGACAGACAGACAGACATACATACACAAAGAAGAATAAAGAGACTGACGAACAGACAAGCTGAAAGTAATAGAATTACCTCCTCTCCTATCAAATGCAAGATAGACAGAGACACACAGATTTCCCTACAGATAGACAGGTAGATAGATAGATAGATAGACAGACAATTACGCAGAAAAGAGAGACAGATATACAGAAGGGCGGACAGGCAGATAGACCGACAAGGACACGTTAGCCAAGGGCTATGAACCGTGAAGAAAGCGCCGACCGATCGCTTACGTTGGGCAGTGCTGAGGTAGCAAGATAGACAGCTCAGCGTATGTTCCTCTAGTCCTACACACTAGGTCTCACAGCCAGTAAAAAAGCCAATGGGCCGTTGAGGCTCTTGCGGTGACAAGCCACTGCCGACGACATCTTGAAACTCCAATTGCCTGCACGAATTTAATTTGAGGATCTTGGCCATATATCTGATTAGAGGTAAGTTACTCGGATGTAAATAGAACGATAACTGAATTGTGCTGGGGCTGTGATACAATTATCTCGAGTATAAGTTGAATTCCGAATTGATCAGAAGTTTAAAGGTCGTTTCTAACACGGTATTAAGCGCAGGTTATATCTACGGAACAACGGGTCCATACATGTCATACGCACTCATATAGGTGATTGCCACTTCATAGACTTCGTAGATTGAGGAAGCCTGTCTTTTCGGGATTTGACTAATGATGACCGATGATGCTTAATGAGCTTAGTGACTGATCGATAATGCACGCTGTATTTTCATTGGGATTAGTATCCAGATTGGACATGTATAATTATGTCGATTCGTATGATATACCAGGAAGAGTTTCCTTGTTCCTGAATCGCCAGTAACACTGTTTTAGATTCTCCAGGTCAGTTCAAAAGATCTCAGACATCAACATCATTCTTATGTCTTCTGTCTGTATGTCAACACTATTCTCATGTCAATCTGTTTCTTTGTCTGTCTGTCTGTCTGTCTGTTTGTCTGTCTGTCTACCCGTGTCGCCTTCTGTTCGTCCTTTCATACCTCTTCCTTTGTTCCTCTGTCAGTCAATGTCTGTTACTGGATGGTACACACGGAAACTATTAAGCTGCTTGAAATACCTTTCTTTATCATACCATACCAACATGTTTAATACATAATAGACCTACCATTAGTTTATCTATTCGCCTGACCTCTGATCTCGTCCCTTCAAAATATCTTTTGTTTCAATGCAATACTTTCGATGCTGTTATACCATGTGACCTATTCTACCACGAGACCCATATTATAGACCTGCTTAAACCTACACTAGACAATCTTATCCTGCCCTACTCTATTATGCCTTGTCCTACCAAGCCACAGTCTACTGTACCTACCCTACCCTATCCTACCCTACCCTACCCTACAGGATCTGCACTCTCCTACTCTACCGGTCTACATTACCTTACCTATTATCCTAATCAACCTGATCTGGCCTTCCTTACTCTACCCTGCTCTACCTTACTCCGTAAAATTTCACTCTGCTTTACCAATGTAATACCTTCCCCTACTCGACCCTACCCTGCTTGCCCTATTCAGACTTAACCATATTCTACTCTGCTTAACATTACTCTGACCTATCCTACCATGTCAAACCCAACTGTTCCTCTCAAACCATTATTTGCCTTAGCCGTCGTCTTCCGTGCCATACACTGCGCCACTCTTGAGTTTCATCCATCCTCTCATACCCAGCATGCTTTTGTTTTGGCCTGCCATTTATTTGTCCTGCAAAGCTTTAACTTTAGATTACAAAATAATTTTACTATAATTAAATCATATTAATTGCGCATGGTAAAAGTACAAGAAGGTGAGGTGTTTTTACCTGTAGGAAACTAAATCATGGGCTCTGGATCAGATCAGCAAATGCAACAGTTTGGTACGTCTTCTATATTAAACGACATTTTTGCATTTTTCGCGTGTGTGCGTGTATGTGCGTGCGTGTAGCTCGGTGGGTGCATTTGTGTGTAAAGGGAGCCTGTGTGTGTGATAATTTTAGTTGATGCGTCTATATATCATATGGCTAAGTATGCTGGACCATGTTATTGGATGCTAATCATATAGGATTATTTATCGTCCATGGAAAATTCGTGAGCAGATTTCAACAGTTCATTAAATTTTTCAAGGCAGAGAAGCATAGAACGCCTTTGAGTGAAATTACGATTTCTATCCTGAAACTCCTACAGATGAAATCTGAACAGTTTTTCTCAATTCAAATTCATGTATGAACCTATGCGAGTATAGACCAATTAGATCAAAACAATAAATATGAATGTGCTAGCGACCTCATTGTCTTGGCCTCGGTATATGAGGATGATTGGCCGGTCTTACCATTAGCCGTCTGATCTCTAAAACGACAGTCTGTGGTCGATGATCCCATTTAATCGAACCTACGACATCGATACCGACAGACGGCGACAGTCCAGCCCGCACCTTATCACCAGAATAACGTGAGAACAGTTATGTAAGCTCGTATAAGTTATGTAATCTAAATGTCAAGCAAATATACATTTGAGTTTTCATGTGTATTTAGTTAGGCTGACATACATGTATGTCTATACATGTATGTCTATACATAAGAAGTTTGAATGTATGGATGAATGAATGCATGTAGGGCCTATGCATGTGTTTTTTTTGTATGCATGTATTTAACATAAGGGCTAGCACTAGTGTTTGCACATGTATTCATTCTTAAGTTAGGCTGCGATGTGTGTTTGCTTAGATGAATATGTATGCGCATTTATGAATTTTTCGTTCAAATAGGCTAGCGTAGAAATTACGTCTTCAATTGGCTTACTATCGGCGTGGCGTTATCGAAAAAAACCTCCCAGTGTCAACACAAATTGTGTAACGCACGTAGGCCTTATGTGTGAATATCTATATAGTTTTACAAGATTGTAGTTCCTAGATAGTACTCCTAAAGAAGTTAAATTAGATGCCGCATTACATTTGGAGCATAATATATATCGAAAAGAAAGTCTAAACTAATTATAAATCAAAATGCCTTGAACCGTAGCTGTTTGATCATCTACGGCCCACAAAATAGGCAAATTGTCATGTGACATGTTGTCGGAGGGCCACCTGGGTGACACAGGCCTTTCTTTATGCATAGGCCAAGGCCCTGGGCTGAAAACATTTGCTTGCTTAGTAAGCTTTGCATGAACCGGAATAGCGGCCGGAATGAGCAATGGGTGTCTAGCTGCAACGTATTTTCGAACATTTTAATCACGCATATCAAGACATACGTACAAAAATACAAGACGATTGTTATCTTAGCCTGATCTTTTCTGTTCATCTCCACGACGCCATTGACACTTTGACCACTGAACTTTGTATCCAAATACATGTGAATGTATATACATACATACACATATAATTGTCCAGTAACGTTTTAAATCTTATGCTGCAAAATCTCTTTTGATGTCAAACAAAATATTGCATTATTACTTTGTCGCAATCAACTTTACTATCTTTCCTCGTTAGTATCATCGCTGTCACTCTTGACCTTTAACTAAACATCAAAACTGAACCAGCAAAGTAGCTCAAGTTGTTGGACTAGTTTTATTTGGCTTAAAGCCATGTGCCTACGATGGTCTTTCGTGGAATATTATTCGTTTATTTGTAAAGAAAATCTAGTCGTCACACCGCGACCTAGTACTGATGCAGTATTTTATGTAACGCACACAGAGATTTTGCAGAATAATATTGAAAAGTTATTGCCACTTAATGGACAGCCTAATCGACTGCAGTTGCGAGTATCAAAGTCCTCTGCATGCTGTTTTCTTGACACGGAGAAATAATGATAGACGTGGTAGACTCATCCTTCCAATCCTCGACCAAAACAACACCCGCCTTAACAGCTACTCGGTCTCCTCTGTTTCCCTCTGGAAGCCGCAGTCTTACCTCCCATGGACTACCCTTTGCACGACACCTCTGGTACGATGCAGCGCTCGTGAGTAAGCTGGTGCCCTGCGCTTGTTTTTCAAGTGGCACTCTATAAGTTCGGAGATTACGATTACTCTCTAATCGTCTTATGTATTTGCGTGGGACAGACTTCCGTCATCAATTTAGGAGGCCAAAAGTGATCATGATTAAAAATACAGTTGAATTTCTATTTCCAGTGTGACTTGCGCCAGCTGTTGACAATTCTAAGTATCATAAAAGTGGCGTGTTATTAACATGTATTATCAATTGCCAGAATAATGTGTCGTAACCCGACGCAACCTTACACAAACTTATCAAAGTATAACATGCATGTCATGGCCTCCGCCTTGCGATAGTTTGGCTTTGAGGCTTGCAATAAGCTGGTCTTCATAGTTAATCTTCTTGTTTTGCATCGAGAGATGACTTGCGAATTATATCACGTGAATGAAATTATGTGTACGACCATTGCATAGATTATCAATTTATCATTGCACGATGGATCCTTACGATTAGCTTTTGCCCATGCCTTGGTCCATCCGCTGCTTAAGAAAACTAGTCTTGATCCTGGTTATGATGTGTCAAATTAGTGGCCCATCTCAACCTTAAATTTCATATTTATAGTATCAGATCTGTATCACAGGAAAGCTCACCTGTCATAAAACTCACTAATTTTCTCTTCTAAAAGTCTGCATATCGTTAACTTGCACTCAACAGAATCTGTACTTCCTACTGTACATAATTGCATCAGAGGCAAGTTGGCAACACTAACTTGTTCTTTACTTGTCTGCTGGGTTCGATGATGTTGGCCATTCTATTCGTCTTCATCACCTCAACAAATGGCTAGGAGTCTATTGTCTTGCACTAACCTTATCTTAATCCACTCACTTAATCAATCTATTCATATGACAATTATTCATCTATCACGTACTTTTTGGCATATGGTTTGCCAAGGGGCCCTGTGCTCGGCCCGCTTTTTCTTTGCATAATGCACCACCTCATTATGAACACTATTGGATAAGCATTCGATGGGATTCGTTTCTATGCTGATTATACTCAAGTCTACCATTCATTTGAGAGTCTGCCTACAACAGCTGTACAGATGAGTAACACACTCATCTGTACAACTGTTGTAGGCTGTCGGCTGTCCTTGATGAGATGCAGTTCAGGGTGGTAGCCAGTGAACTCTTTAACCCATCAAAGATTGAATTTCTGGAACTGAGAAATCTACAGCAACTTAAAATATTTGAATCTACAGCAGCTTAAAATATTTGATTGCCTTAAGTAATTGAAACTGGGTAACTCGATTGTAGAGCTGGCAGATGCTGGTCGTAGTGTTGTCATTGTTTTGAATTGAACCATGTACCTCACTGGCTACATAAATAATATTAGTAAATCATCACATAGTGTATGTTCAATCGAGGCGTTATATGTTCATGTCCACAAGAATATCTCAGGCAAATGTGTTGGCTATAGCTGGCTTGTTCCTGGTATGAATGAACCAGACATCCTGAAGCTGCAGATAATTCAGAATTCTTTAACTAGAATCATAATTAATACATGCGTTCATGGGCATTTATTCCATGCGCTTCCATCTTTAGGCCTACATATGCTTCTTGTTCAGGTAAGAATTCGTTTCAAGTTGTTTATAATACGTTAATTGATTCGTTGTTTATAAAATCTGTGAACTCTGATTAATCGCAGAATTCTTATTCCCCAAGACTGGTCATTATTCAACACGGTCATCTCATTATCTTCGTCCAGTCACACATAAATCAAGAGCTATTCTTGGTGAACGAGCTTTTACGGTTGCTGGGCCTACTTTTTGGAACTCTTTCTTGTGTCAGTGCGCAGTCGCTCATTTCATTTCGTCCTCAACTGAAAACTTACCTCTTTCAAATTGTTGATTTGCCATAGGCTGTCTCTCTGTCTTACAAACTGACCTTCTGGATATGTATCTGGTTGTGGCTGGGATTAGGTGCGTCATCAGTTGATACCTTGTGCATTAGTCACCGGCGCAATAGAAGTCACTAATTACAATTACAATTACCAGGCTAGCATAACATAACACAGCGTAACCTAACATGACATAACATAACATAACATAACACACCATAACATAGCACACCATAAACATAACATACTTTAACATAACATAAACACACCATAACGTAACACACCATAAACATAACACACCATAAACATAACCTACTTTAACATAACATAACACACCATAACATAACACACCATAAACATAACACACCATAAACATAACATACTTCAACATAACATTTTCCACAACATACCCTACCATAACACACCATGACAAAACCTAACATACCATAACATACCATGACATAACATAAAGTGTCATCATAATTACGCCATAGTATGCGTAATAAAAATTCCGTGTTGTTATTCCATTGCGTGTTACCCTACAGCCTGCCAGGATCTGCTGCAGAAGGAGGGAGTACATTCCGGTTGCCTGAGAGGGAAGACCGTCCTACACAAGTGGGGAGAAGCAATGGATCAGAAGATCAACAAACCCGGATTCGCCCAGAAAATTACTTCCGTGATCTCATGTGAGTTTAAAAGCAGTCTGTCCGCTTGCTATTTCTAAGTGATCGATAGTCTGGGGGTTAATGGGCTGAACTGTAAATCGTAGGGTTGGCGGTCAGGATCAAAGCCAGGGCAAAAGTTCGTCTAGAAATTTTAACAATGTTCTTATAGCCATACTATATTATCTTGTGCTTAGATAATAGATATCCACGAGGCTATGTTGCAATGCTTCGTCGAGACCAGGTAGACACAGATTAATTGTTAGGTTTGTGATCGCAAGTATTTAATTAGTTAATAAAACAACATCTTTGATTAGCGTCATAATGATATAGTAACTATGATGGATAAGGTTCAGAGTTATTTCACCAGTTTTTTGATTATATGAAACTATGCGGAAGAAGATGAATTCGAAAGGCTACTGGAATATTTCATTTTCCAAATATGGAATTTATTTAGTTATCTGCAGTCCTGTTTTCATAATTGTCCAAGACCTACTGGCTTCTGATCGTTATTAACTACAGCAATACTTAACAAGCCAAGTAAGCCTAAGCTTTAAGCCTATATTTTTCTATCCAAATGTCCAGCTTCTATTTAAAAGTGCTCAAGCTTGGGTGCTGGTACTGTTTCGTGCGACAATCTGTTCCAGTAATCCACAATTCCTTTGTCTAAAAGTATTTGCTATCTAATCACTTCCGCTTATGAAACAGTTTCAAACAGTGTACTCTCGGAAAGCGTTGAGGTGCACTCTTGAAGAAGGTTATTTTCATCCAACCTGTGTTTGTCTATAATTGCAATTGTTAATCTGTAAATTCTATCACGACCATGCCTTACGCACGAAGCATATCAACCGACGGCGCACCAAACCAAAGTAAAATATTTAACATTTCTATATTTCTTAAAAGATGCTACATAACTTGCAACTAATACAATTTCTTGTGATGCTGATCAGGGCAGAGGCTTTTCGTTGTCGTCAACGATGGCTACTTCTTCATCTACAAAAACGAGACATCGAAAAGGCCATCCGAAGTCATTGACCTTTGCGGGTTTCAAAGGTTATTGATGTCATCCAGCCATACACTCTTATCTATTTGCGTAATTGTGCTCGAGTCCATATGCTTGTTTTCAGTCGCTTCGTTGGCGATCAAGAGTAGCAAAAATACTCTATTCAACGCTCCATTAGAAAAATACTCTGTTGAACGTCAACAGTTCAAAAATACTTTATTCAAGAGTAACAGTTAGAGCATATACGGCAAGCCCTCATCAATGGGCGTTAAGGTTGAAATCAGACGGAGCCAAGTGTGTATCTCGCTACACAGAGTCGTCAATGTGGCGGAACAAAGTTGTAATTGACGAACTATGTATAGTTGTATGCGTATATGTGCATACATATACAGAAAAAAATTGTATAATGTACATGCATATACATTTGTAGCCATTATTTTGCTCTTACAGCTACTTGACCTTTAATTAATTCAGTGACCACGAGATGAGCTATAAACGAGGGTATTATTTTACCACGACTAGACTACCTACTTCTTTTTCGTAGTCTGGGGCAGCAGGCTACAGTAGGCCCCCTACCGGATACTCGCCTCTAATTATTTGACCATCACTATCCTTTCGCCTACGGAAAAATGACGTGTAATCTCGAATGTTCTTTTATTGTGCTGTATACTAAGGATCGGAAATGAGATTAGGGAAGACGACTTCATAGGCCAGAATGTTGCTTGAGTCTATAGGCTATCCACTAATTTCCTCATGACACTTGGATGGTGACTATTGTAGAGTTCAGTCTGTATTTGAGGTGGTCAAAACCAGTCATTGACTGGAGTCATTATTATGCAAGTTATCTTCACCATATTTCCTCTTGTATTTCCGAGGATAAGAAATATGTGGATATCATGACGATTTCTTCGAATGAGCAACATAGATTTAAATAAATGTTACTTGAAAGTTAGCCTACTGCCGATTATTAAATTCCATTGAATGAGTCCTGCCCTAATTCATGTAATTCTCGACCTTCGAAGTTTTCTCTTCCTCAACGAAACCCTCATTAGCAGCTGCCCTGCCTCCTCTTTGTGATTCATCTGGCAATGGTACTGGACATCGGTCCCTAGACAACCCTTTTAATACGACACAACGCTCGTGAATGGGCTGGTGCCTTGCAATTTGCTTTCGAGTAGCGCTCTATGAATCTAGAGTTTACGATTTCGATGACAGCGATTGCCTTCAGAGCCGTGTCAATATCTCTTCCGCCTCTCTCTTGAGTTTCACTGGTAACCGGAATCGACAGACATCTCTTGACAACTCTTCTACTAGTGTTTACTTGCAAAAGTTAGGGATCGAAAGTTAAGTTCTGGATGAGAATCTGTTGTTTGGGATTTTCGTGTTTGCGAGACCTTGCTAAGAGTGACTCTACTCGCCATCTGTTAGTCGAGTGTGTTCGTCTCAGTGCTGGATCATTATGACCTAAACATCATTGTAAATTAGCGGAGGAAGCGCCTCTGAGTAGAAATCTGGAAGGGGCGCTATAGAAATGTTCGTAATAGATAAATAAACTTTTACAGATCGCCAAAGTACAAGAACGCAGGCAAATTTACTGGTGCTATTATATTGCAAACGAAACACCAAGTAGGCTACCTACATGTATGAAGTCCTTGGTTCCATGATCCTTGTCATCTTTCGAGTACTTAGTTGAGGGAGTTACCAGAAGCGCCAAAGACTGTTCCAGGAAGCCTCTGATTAATTAATTCTGCTGACATGGCACAGAGCTCGTCACTAAAGCCAGATGTTTTATTTTGCGTCTTGTTGTAAACTAGAGCACAAGGATTTGAAGTTAACGATTACGATTACGACGCCGTTGCTTTGTCTTCGTAGATCATTGTCTTCATTGAGCATTATTACATATAGATATTTTCTGCAGGGTTGAGAAGGAAGAATATCTCAAGGGGGTCAAGGACGTTCCATGGCCGTTCAAGGTCAGCAGCGATCTCAACAGCAAGGTCATGTACTACGGCGCAATGACAGAACCGGATCTAAAGGTATGAATATGTAGATGTTAAGGTATGAATAAAAATTGTGAGGCATTAATGGAGGGTGAGGTTCGAATTGATAATAATTATGATCACGATCACAATGAACCCTATAATGACCATGTATATAACTCTAAACTGTGATGATGACGATTAGAAAAAATGACGAGGTCATTGTGATAATGAGGGTGATAACGATACCTACAATGACAACGATGATCATGAAGATGACGATAGGGTCATGATGACGATGACGACGAAAACGGTGTCCGACATTTTCTTCGTAAACAATTCTTCATAAAGCAATTCTTTGTAATTGTTCGTAAAGCAATTCTTCGTATGGCACAATCCTTCGCTTTGTGGCAAAGCACGTTTTTCGTAAGACGGGTATATTTGCTTCGTCAATTCCGCTTCCATTTAGATATAACTATATCTTTACATCAATCCCGCTTCCATTTCGGTAGCCTATAAATTATTTCTCTGGTATACGAAGAATTGCTTATGAAGAATTTACCGAGAACCACAAAAACAATAACTATAATGACGACAAAATAACTTATTATAATGACGATGATGAAGTAGATGATGTTGATGATTACAGTTGGGGTTGTGTCAACCTAGCCTCCAATTCTCGACCAAAACGAAAACCTCTGAACAGCCACCCCACCTCTTCTCACTCTTTGAAAACCGGAACTCTGACCTCCTTCGTACTACCCTTTGGACCACCCATCTGATTTGACGCCGCGCTCATGAATTATCTAGTGCCCTGCGCTTGACTTTCGAGTGGTGCTTTATATAAGTTTGTAGATTGCGTTGTGATTTCATTTAGAAATGGATCGAAGCCGTGAAGAGAGGAATCGATGATGCGAAGGAGTCTGGTCGAACCCCGGTCATCTACGAGAAGAAGGACATATTACCAGTGCCGAAAACGAGACGAGAGAAGCCGCTACCGAGGCCCCCCTCAGTTCACCCAAACGAGGACGACGACGACGACGATGATGGCCAAGACGGTATTTACATGTATATACACAGAACGATACATTGGCTCCTACTTTGACCAATTCACTGGCGGTGACGACTACTATGTTAAAATATAATGAGATATAGACGATGATGATCATAATTCTATCAACTAATGAATCAATCATTTGTCAGTAAGTCAGTCACCCAATCGGCAGGCCAGTCAGTCAGTCAGTCAATCAGTCAGTCAGTCAGTGAGTGAGTCAGTAAGTCAGTCAGTCAGTCAGATATTATTCATACCTAATTATGTCTCACGAACAATGAAAAGCAGTTGACTACTACGCGTACAAACATACATATGTGCATACGTACCGGTATACAAACTTATGTACATATTATATATATAATATATATAGTCAGTCAGTCAGTCAGTCAGTCACTCAGTCAGTTAGTCAGTTAGTCAGTTAGTCAGTCAGTCAGTCAGTCAGTCAGTCAGTCAGTCAGCCAGCCAGCCAGTCAGTAAGTCAGTCAGTAAATAAGTCAGTCAATCAGTCAGTCATCTAGCCAGCCAGCCAGTCAGTCAGCCAGCCAGTCAGTCAGTCACCTAGCCAGCCAGCTAGCCAGTCAGTCAGTCAGTAAATAAGTAAGTAAGTCAGTCATCTAGCCAGCCAGTCAGTCAGTCAGCTAGTCAGTCAGTCATCTAGCCAGCCAGTCAGTCAGTCAGCTAGTCAGTCAGTCAGCTAGTCAGTCAGTCAGCCAGCCAGCCAGTCAGCTAGCCAATCAGTCAGTCAGTAAATAAGTAAGCAAGTCAGTCATCTAGCCAGCCAGCCAGTCAGCTAGCCAGTCAGTCAGTCAGTCAGCTAGCCAGTCAGTAAGTCGGTAAATAAGTAAGTAAGTCAGTTAGTCAGTCAATCGACCATTTGCTCAGTCAGTGTCTCAGTCAGTCAGTCAGTCAGTCAGCTAGCCAGTCAGTCAGTCAGCCAGCGAGCCAGTAAGTAAGAAAGTCAGTCAGTCATCTAGCCAGCCAGCCAGTCAGCTAGCCAGTCAGGCAGTCAGTCAGTCAGTAGATAAGTAAGTCAGTCTGTAAGTAAGTCAATCAGTCAATCAGTAAGTAAGTAAGTCAGTCAGTCAGCCAGCAAACCAGCCAGCCAGTAAGTCAGTGAGTCGGTAAATAAGTAAGTAAGTCAGTTAGTCAGTCAATCGACCATTTGCTCAGTCAGTGTCTCAGTCAGTCAGTCTCTAAGTCAGTCATTCAGACAGTCTGTTAGACGCATAGTCATGAGATATCAATAAACCAATTAATCAATTATCAGAAGTTGTTGGCTTGATGACAGAACCACCATTTTTTTCTCAATCAAATAGATTACGATTACATTCCTGACACGATAGAAGATATGCAACAAAGTACGTATTACGAATTCATCATCGATATCTCATAGGTTAACAGAATTGCTGATATTATTCATACATAATTATGTCTCACGAACAATGAAAAGCAGTTGACTACTACGCGTACAAACATACATATGTGCATACGTACCGGTATACAAACTTATGTACATATTATATATATAATATATATATGATATATAATATGTATATAAGTTTGTATACCGGTATATATATACATACATATATATATATATACCGGTATATATATATATATGAATGTACTAGAATCAATTACACAGTGTCGTGCTTAATGGTAGTCATATTTAGTGTGTATAAATATACATGTATATATGAATGTATATATACTCTTTATTGAGTAATGAATAACATTGATTCGCAGATATGAGGAACCGAGTTCGATACCCTCATCCCCGTATGATTGACCAATCCTTTTTTCACTAGGCGTTGACGTTGGTTAAATTAGAGTTATAACATAATAGGCGCCATGCATGGCTACAGATAGTTAAATTCGACTCCTGTGATAAAATGTCTTCATTCGTTCATACTGTACTTGTTCTCATACTGCGTTATTTTCAGTTTGAAAATAAACGTGAAAAATAGTAATATTAAATTTGGAGATAGTAGTTGGCGGTTTGAAAATTGCAGTTGACATTGCCCTTGATCGCACTTGCATTGTACTGTTGCATTACAAACGTGAAATAATTCACTCATTCATCTATTCAGTCGCATGCACCTTGCACGAGCATGTTTCTCGTGGCATCAGGATATTACCCCTGGACATTCAGGATATTACCCCTGGACATTATCCCCCGGACATTATCCCCCGGACATTACCCCTAGGACATTACCACCCTGGGGATAATGTCCGGGGGGGGGGTAATGTCCAGGAGGTAAAGTCCGGGTGGTAATGTCCTAGACCCGTTTCTTGTATATTAATGTAGCCTACTAGTGCACTTGATTAAAAGCTACACATGTAATCGGCCATCGTGCCCATCCGTAAAATACCAGCCTCCAAATTGCTCCTCTTTTGAACGCAGTTTAATAAAGTTGTCCTTGTGCAATTTATTGCCAGACGTTCTTTCGCAAATGCCAATTGGTCTGCACTACACTTAAGTGTCTTTGTGATCCATTTCAGATTCAAAACAAACCACAATTCCTCGCTTACAACTTCCGCCTGTTCCAGGGGCACCTTCTTCTTCTTCGTCATCATCAGGTTAGCACGGGATTTCGACAGTTGCAGACATCGAAAAATAGTCTAGTGTTAAGTTCGATGTCCAACAAGTCAGCAACCATGACAAAGAAGTCTTCATGGTTACCATAACTATCTGTAACCATGACAAAGCGTAATAGGTAGCCACGAGAACCACAAGTATCTGCATTCACGAAAATAAATAGCCAGGCATGGTAATCGTACGGTACATGCCGGTTGTAATGACAGAATGTGCTAAAAATAATTAATTTTTGATGAATCGGGCACAGAAAAGGGTCTACTTGTTTTAATTCCGCCTCTGTCCGTACTTTGGCTTTGCCGGTCCAAAGCCTGGATAATGTAGGGGACGACGCCGATAATTATTTAATGCACAGCGTCGTTTAACAGCAACTGAATAAATTGTCACTTTCTAGAATAACGGAAAAGGTTGCCTTCACAATAGATCACGTGCATTCATTTAATTTTGCCCTGGCTACTGCAACCGAATTATCATCACGAACTCATTGTCCATACTCTACATGCTATAATAATCGTAGTCGTAATTTCCAACCTTCTAAAAAATACCTTTCAAAAGTCAAGCGCAGGGCACAAGCGTACGTTCGAGCGCTATTGTAAATCCTAAGTAAGTTACTGAGGCTCAGAATATGAATTTTTTATTGCAGCTTTAGTAGTAAGTAAATGACAGTTTTATCACCGGTACAAACCTTAAACCGGGTAGGTGATGATTATGGACAGTCTGAGGCCGAGGCATTTTGCTTACCACTGCTTTCATATAGCCATATATCTCCGAACTAGTTGCATCGGAATTTGTGTAGAAGCTTACAGAGTATTATGAGAAGTCTCCGAAAATAATAGACCATACCATACGCGATTGGCGCTTTCACAGTTGCAATAACAATGTATGATAGCCGATAATTGTTTGAATAACATTATCTAAATTTACTATTAAATCTTGTCGGTGTCGGTTGGACCAATTTACTTCAAAGTCCCATGTGCGTTAACTCAAAATGTTAGGGTTATTTGTTGCTAGGTAAAGGCGGTGATGTAGAATACGAAATGACTTCACCGAAAGGATCGCTTCCTAAAGGTATGTAGGCCCTACTAAACAATAATTATAACAGACGAGGACTTAAATATATCGCCTCTCCAGGATACCCTACTCAAAGTCTCTCTCAGCCCACCTCTAGCGAAAAAGAACAGTTTTCTGATACCTGTAAATGGCGTATTCAGAGATATGGGCACGCAGATCTGGAAAAAGGGTATATTCCATGTGGTCAGTCCAACCACTGAAATGTTTTGAAGCGCGAGAAGGGGAACTACAAGTTCACCTCGAGATGTAGAATTAAGATTTCCTAGGGCAACCCTACATGAGGTGAGGATAAAAAAAACGACCGCAAGTAGGTTGGGGCGCCACATCTATCTGACCCCGCCAGACCCAGACCGAGAAATCCTAAATTAAATGCGCTAGAATAAAGAAGCCAGTGGTCATGTCACGAATATTATGAAGCGAGGCATCGACAAATTCTGAAAACCACCAATAAACCAAACAAGCTGTGCGAAGCGCCCCAATGGGAGGCCAACACAAATGGCACTGCAGTAGTTAATCCAACTAAAGCCTTACAAATGCACAAGAGTAAGTGCGACATTGTGCGAAAGTGAACGAAGAATGACCCACACGATTTAGTTGTTCAGAGAAATCAGTAACAACCCAAAGATTACAGGCAGAATGATATCAAGAAGACAAACGTATTGGAAGTAGCAGATATGGCATAAGCATCTATTATTTCATTTGTTGTCTTATAGTATACTCGCTACCCAGTCACATAAATTTCGTTTTGTAAGCGTTGAGGGGCATCATCAAGCATGTATTTAGTGAATCTAGAGCACTACTCAGTAGATTTCTTGAAGAGGCGCTACATCAAGTTTTATTGATTCATTCATTTATGTAGGTGTGTTAACTGTGTATGCATGTATATATGTGTATATATATGTATGACATTGTATGTATGTATGAATCTATGTATGTATGTATGATTGTATGTATGTATGTATGCCAAAGTGCATCCATATGACGCTGCAGTGTATCAATATGATTATCATCAGCATAGAGGTGACGCAAGAATCACCAAAGGCCAGGACAGTTTCAATTTCTGCAGTGTATAGGCCTATGTAATTATGTGCAGCAATGGGCCGATAGCAGAGCCCTGCGGCAGACCGAACGGAGTGGTGTCCCAACGAGATTCAGTGGATCAAGAGACCGTGCAGGACATGCGCCCATTCAAAACAGAGCGAAGTCAGTCAAGCGGAAATCCATAGAATTATATTACAGCAGACCTTACGCAGTAGCCCATGCAAGTGACTTGTGACAAGTTGTGAGGCGGAAAACGTTGGAAAAAAGTCCTAACTAAATGAATTCACTCAATTCAGATGCCAAATGGCTGTTTTACGAAAAACTATACTTCTTCGCATATTATTTGTGAGAAGACATATGTTGTTTTAGCACCAGCTGGACCAAAACTGTCTACAGTAAAACCTCGAAAAGAAATAGAGCTTCCTCCAGCGCCCATCGACAATATCGAAAATGCAAGAGGTAACCGTAGGCTAAACTTTTGAGAAATCCTTTTCTGTCTCAACTGCAGTTAATATTCTAATCTATGTTATGTGGTATGTTTAGTCTAGGTGATGTTAAGGTTCTCTAGCTTTTGGAAATAATAAAGATGTAGGCCTAGTTTGAAAATAATATATATATATATATATATATCAAACACCCAAAGAAACGAATGTTGCACAAATCGTGTATTAAGCACATGGCTAAACTAATGACGGGCTTCTTCTCTCCGTCGGCCTCACTCTTTAAAGGCTTTTTTATTCGGGATCGATATATAGTCTCTGAATCGATATTCTGATCATTCGTTGATTTATTTGTTGTTGTTTTTACCGTTTTAGCAAATCTGAAGAAGACCCCTCCGCCAGTTCCTAAAGGAGGTAATCGTCCCAAACATGATTACAAATGAGTTTCCACCAGTTCTCATACCCTTCTATTTTATCAGCCAATCCGGACCCTTCGCTTGGCCCATCCTTTACATCATTCACCCACTGCCGATAATCGAATCTTGAAGCTAACCCGTGACCATCATCGCCAACTATTTCCACCATGGCACCATGCCGCATGTCCAATTCCCCCTCCCAAATTCTATTCAGATGGAGAAACTGACCAAAGAGACTCTGCTGTTGCAGACTCAATTTGATATGGCGCCGATGATTAACCTTGAGCTAGTGAATGTTGGAGATTCGCATTCGCATTATGTTCTCTGTCTTGCTTTAATTTTTCCGGTGTGGTAACATTTACCCACCTGTAACGAGCGTATATGCCCTCTAGTTAGTACGTATGAATGTATATTAAGTACTTACATGTAGAACTAACGTGCTTAGTCCATCCCATGCAAGTCTGATAGTGATTATCAGTTTCACCCAGCACCCCAAGCGATCTCTGTATATTTATACGTAGGCTATATAGGTTTTAAATATGCGCTATGTTACGTCTGTAGGCCCATGCGTTTTGTGTGTGAATTTAACTAGGTATATTTAACAACGAAGCGATTTTTTAATTAGTAGTACCTCATCTTAACGGACTGGCAAGAGCGGAGGTTTGCTGCCTGTAAAAATACTAATTCAATTCTGTGACTCAGTCGCAAGGGTCTGTTAAGCGGGGGCCGCCCAAGGGCCGAACCCAATTGTACCTGCATGCTCGCAGTGAGATTGTCCAAAACAACAGGCTTTTCACATTCAGTCTAAATTGCGATATTCGAAACCTCCGCTGATTATCTATGCACCTTCCCTGGGCAAATGACACCAAATGACCAAGATATAGATGAGTGTAGACATTTCAAAGGTTTCAATGATGCCAATGTTCGATCATTCCGTACCTGCGTCCTGTAAATTGTATTATAAAGCCCAAGGGCTATAGGCATGCTTCATATATCTGCTGCAACCCATTGATATCTTTATTTGGCTATGTCTTCCGTTCTTCATCCACTCATTTAACTGAATGTCCTTCGGTACATGATATCTCCCTGTTTCGGGGATAAGCACCCGTTTATGCAATAGGCAAAAACTATCAAGCACGCATGCCGTTCTGCACATAATGCGGAAGATTTTCCATCATACGAAATAAGCGTGTCTGCCTGTCTGTACGTTTTATGCGTATTATAGATGCCTTTTTGTACTACTTATCATGAATCTATATTTAGTGAAATATGTAAGATTGATTTTCTGTCTATTTAATTGTTTATTGGTTTGTTTAGATGTTTTGTGTGGATGTATATCCTTCTATGATTATGTGTTTATTGAGGTATGTCTTTCAATGTGTATGCATTAATATAATTATTAGCTCACATACTTATGCATGTCAGATTGTGGATGGATGGATCTTGGTCTCAGTATATGTATATCCTACAAGTTGTTTCTTTGCTGTCTAGTTGCAGACAATGCGACGCCTACCGTAGCGCCGAAGAAACCTCTTGCATTACCGAGTAACTACGTCATTATTGTGATATCGATAACATTAATTTTAGTCATAGACCTGTATGTATGTATTTCATTGTTGAACGACATCTTATAGCTACGAAGGCTGTTGACATCGTAACAGCGTTTGACGCATTTCAGTTCATTTGTGTGTAACTTTAGTCACCAGCTTTCTTTTGCTTCTGCCGTCGTTGATTTCGTATCTGACACGTTGTTAAGACGGCGATATATATATAAATATAAAACTATAAATTCTGCAACCACAGTAAGATGTATATAAATATATGACAGGTGGTTACGCTAACTTTTATTACACAAACGTATATATTCGTGTAAACTTACATGTACATCGTTGTTCATCTGGCCATCTGGCTTCCTTTCCTGTTTGCTATGTGACCTAAACGCTGTTTTTCACCATATCGGTAACTTGATAATTATTTTTTACGAGTATTTTTATTGATCATAAAAATAGTTGTTTGATGTATTTAAAGGATTCAATTTGAATTTTTAGATTGCTTTTGTATATAAGCATCAAACCATCGATATTATAGTTATGAGCTGTGTTCAGTATGTTTGTCAATAACTGTAGGCCTACAGAAACACTCAACATTCAACATCAACATTACAAGCTGAGTAATTTAGTATTATTTGGAGGTTTTAAATGACATAATGAATATTACAATAATTCGACGTAAGTTCTATTTTTCTTTTAAATCAGTTTAAATAATGAATCCCATACAAACCAATGCATAATGTAATAACTAAAGACCAAGAATATGATGATTATTATTATACATCAGTTCTACTTCTTAGTAGCCTATTATACGGACGTCTTCATTTCCGTCTGTGTACTTGTGTACGTACACACAAGAGCGTATGCATGCATGTGTGTGTACAAATGAGTTATGCGTGTGTTCACCAGTCTGTAGGTGTGCGTGCATGTGTGTTTGTGTGTGTGTGTGTGTTTGTGTGTGTTTGTGTGTGTGTGTGTTTGAGATTGTTGCTATGAATCTATGAGTCAATGATGCTTATTTCAGAGCCTGTTGGGAAACCTGTTCCTCAAGCGAAGAACGACGTCCAGTGTCAGTATATCTCATACATGTATATTTATTTTATATATATTAATTATGAGAAATACATATATATTTATTATATTTGTTCAATACTCAATCCTCAGATGATATCCGCGTTCTAGTAATGCCGGCTCTAAGCTTGGCTAAACGAGGAGGTCGACGCTAATGATCTTTGGTAGGACACAGCATATAGTCCCACAGTGACTAGCAAAGACAACGCATATATAGTCTGTGGTTATAGGGTGAATCCTCAATAGACAGCGGAGAGAGCCTGAGTAATTAAACTTGTCACCTCGAAAGTCGTAGACCTACACCATTCGTTTGGGAAATTGCAGCCCTGTAAATTCACACTGAATAACTATAGTTTGTATGATTACAAAGGTTACTGCCGTCACCCGCCTCCTTCATCCAGACTTGAGACTAGCACTGCGTGGTATTATTGGCATGGACGTGCAGTGGAGGAGTTAATTCTGCTCAATGTAATATTTTCCAGTCTTAAAAGACATCTTAAATGGCAATAAATGCCGTTGAAATCGCTCTCCCCTTAAAGTCAGGCTTTGGACTGATTTCAAATGACCCTAATGAGATTTTATGGTAACAATGGACCTTGACGTCGTCAGAGTATATTTTCACGTATAGACCTATAGCTCCTAATTATCGAAAGTCATGAAACAGATTGCGAATGACTTAACATAAGCCGAGATAAAAATCGTACGAGTGTCTAATAAGTTGGTGCTAGTGAAACACCCATAAAATTATACCGCCTTAAGGGAATGGTTTAGAGGCATATAATTATAATGATAAGTGCTTAGTCGAATAATTGTAAAAGGGGTTGGATGAGAAACACCGTGTATCGTTACTATCGTAGTTGCTAAAATAAATCATTTGAAGCTAAGTATATTATACGGATAATTAAGCATATAATATTAAGTGCAATATTGAAAGTTAAGTAAATGTTAACAATTTGTTTGATTGCAGCCAATTTAGCCAACAAGCCAGTTCCTCAAGTTCCGGTAGGTCTTATGCATCTCAAATGTATAACATATCAGATAAGATCGTATTTAGTATTGTGGCGGACTCCTTGCGGCGACGACCATGCTGTCGTAATGGATTTAATCGAGGTACTATAGAAGTCAATGAATGATCGGGCCAGTCAAGCAGTTCGGTATACCTGGGCATCCCGTCCTCCTTACGAGGTTCCCCACCAGGAAAGGAGAAGTCCAAGGAGGCGGCTGCCTCTTCCACCCCTTCTGGCGCTTTCGAACCTTCGCTCGATGCCATCTTGAAAATGACTTCAAGATCCATATAATCTTCTTCTATGCCTCCATCCGCGGACCTCGGGCAGAGGGCGACGATGGGTCCCTCTTCACCGTCAGGGTTCTTATTTTCCATTCGACAGACTCTAGGCTAAACTAGGCGATATTTGGACGAGATAAAGATGACGACGGTGCTATACAAACGCGCTACTTTACATAGGGAAAATTGCAGGACTTAGTGACGCCTATACTATTAATAATGACGACGCCTTCAGATAGCCAATTAAATCAAAGGCCGCTTTATTACAATTATCATAAACTTCCTGTCAGAACAAAATAATATGCAGAGATACACTTCTATCTCTTAACTTAAGAAAAGGCGTCACAACAAATCAACTAATGCCATACAATTGTTCAAGGCGGCTCCCTATGACATGTACACATTGAACTACACAAAAGTCAATTAATCTTCGCAAATCTTCGGCGCCACATTAATCTTTGTAACTATTTACTGGCCACTATAAAGACATCTAAAACTTATTAACTATCGCTAAACTCTTGTGCCCGTGACCGATCAACTATTACTCAGTCACAACCTCCATAATGCAAATGGCGGCCGAAAGCGCAATGACCAAGCCGGAGTTTTTCTAACTTCTCGATTAGCCGAAGTCACAGCCAGATAGGGTTCAAAACCTTCCTCGCCCGTGTCCAGGTCTTATCCTCATGCTCCCTTCCATGGATGCTTGGGCCTGTGGCGGAATTTTACTGGATAAAAAAATCGTCAATTGCAAACCACAAGAAACCCAACTTCTTCAATGGAAGCGACGCCAGCAACAAGGGAGAAAGATGCACTATACAAAGAGCCTACGTCATACTACAATTATATAGCGCAACTGAGCCTCTCCTTAGTTACATTAAATAGCTAATCTAAATAAAACTATCACATAATAATCTAATAAAGATTAACCTTAAGTGCACAAAAATTACTTTTCGTCACAGTATATATAGATATAGAGTGCCTCACAAACAAGGCTTCAAGCGTCTGCATATATTCTCTGATCTTATAGACTCAACTAGAGCGCTACATAATATTTCAATGCTTGTTAACACGGCTCTCTTCTTTTACCCACCCTTCCACCATCCACTGCATCATATCATAACATTGACCCCCGTACCATTCCACTTTCTTTGTTTGGTCATAAAAAATCCACAAGATCTGATAAGTAATGGTAATCGGATATGGAAAACCAGTTCATTCGTCGGCGCTAAGTCAAAACTGAAATCACTAGTTTTGACTTAGCGCCGATGAATGAATTGGTTTTCCATACGCAGGTTTGTGAGTCGCTGAAAAATGTAGGCTGTCACGTTATATATATATATATACATACATATATATATATATAAGATTCGTTTATAGATACATGTGAAATGAAATGCTTTTAAATTAGATATGACCTGATTAGTCATCTATGTATCGTTGTATCTGTTTTGCTTTGATTTGTTTCTGTTTTCTTGTTTTGATATGACCATCTTCTGGGTCTCTTATATCCCCCATTTATATCCCTTTCCCCAGAGCATCACTCAGCTGGTCTCAGCCTTGGTTTGGCGCTGCTTCGCGGGTGCAACCCCGTCTGCTTACAGGAATTATTCTGCTCCACCATGAGCGTCCAGCGCCGTCGTTTTCTGCGCTCCTATTGACAGTATGAGCTTGCTGTCCCACGATTGCAGACTTCAATAACGGAGCGCCGCTGAATAGCTATTATAAGAGGCGCTATGTAAATTGCATTGATTGAATGGTAAGCCCGGCCTTTCTCGTCGCTGACTCTGCAGTCTGGAATGAACTCCCAGTGACACCGCGCCTAATGCCTACGGCCATTGATGTCATATTCTACTCTAACCTAAAGACTGTTCTCTTTAGTCCCGGGGTTGGTCTGTAGCGGTGACTAATGATTTATCTACAAATTCTAGAAATGCTATATAAATGTCTTAACTCAAGTAAATGAATCTCTACTTAGAGGAGGGTCCTATTCTCTAACGCATTAGATATCTCACATACTTAATGACAATGTTTCACGTGAAGCGCATATACTATGTTGATGGCTAGTTCATTATTACGGCGGCAATTAAATTTGTTTTGATATGATTAGAGTTTTTAATCCGCTTGCTTATCTGAGAGACATTTCCTTCTCGTGCGTGTGTTATAGTTTGGAGGATATAGCCACGAGGTCGTAGAAGATGAAGTAGAATATGAAATGACGGTAAGCACCCTGATCTGTTAAGCATTATGCCTTCCTTCACTATGCTAAAGCAAATTAACAGCAGGCAAATTAAGACAAGAGAAAGCATGTAAAGAAAAAGCAAGCAATGGTAATGGAGATGTAAGGCCAAGAAAAAAAACTCAAGTTAGGGTAAGGCGAAGTAAGGTTGAATAAGGTACGATTAGATGATTAACGAATTTCGTCATTTCTGTTTTTAGACGTCAGCTGCAGTCCCAATCCAGCTTAAATATACAGAGCGACGCTGCTAAATATAGTATAATTATGTGTCTTCAAACAGAAACTAACTTATAAGCATGTACCCGAAGTGGTCGTCAAAGGCCATTAATATCACAAGACCAAGTTAAACTGTTGGGACTAGTTGCCCTGTTGCGAAGTTAAGGACAAGGTACAGTGACGACGATAACCCTAAAGACAGTCACAGTTATGCACCGAACAGCTGGATGCCTCCTCTACTCGACCATCCGTGATAATGTTCAATAAATACCCCGATGTAAGTAAGTAAGTAAGTATATTCTTTAATCAGATGTCTGCAAACGCACGACAAGTACAACAAAACAGGCACGAACAAAACATCTATATACATAATCTGTCTAGAGTATAAAAATTAGTAAAATGCCAGGATAGCAACTATTGGGGCCGGGCAGGAGGGAAAGTCAACGGGGGCTAAGGCGCTGATACAATAATCTCATAATAAAGCCACACCGGGTGAAATTATCAGCCCGGGGGACAGATCTGTTGTGAGCACGCGGTCGCAACTGGTGCTCCACACTCCTAATAGGAGGAAGAAGATTTCTTAGAATGTGGGCAGGGTTAGAGAGGATAGAATTAAAAAGAGAGACATCGGCTCGTTCGCAAAGTTCATCAAATGATAATTGATCAGAGGGGAGCATCCCGTGTCGCACCAGCTTCCGAACAACAGCATTGAGGCGAGCACAGTGGGTCGAATTAGTGAAACCATACCATGCTGGAGACGCATACAGAAGGTGGGCTAGAGTAGTAACCCACACAACATCATGGAGGACCACGCCATGTAAATTCCTTACAATTGATGTAATGTCGTATAAATCCATTTTATCAAAATTATATAGTGAAAACCTAGAGGCTTCCTTTGCTCAACCATCCGTGCTTATTGGGATTAGTTTAAAATATTATAGTTCGAAGTAAACTTCTACAAGGGATGAAAATGTCGTATATGGAATCTTTTGTGACATATTTTTGTGTAGGACACTATCCTTGTCAATGATGCGACCTGGAAAGGATCGTCTGAAGAAAGCACCGAGTAAATGCCATTATCTACTCTCACTATTCCATTCTATTTTCTATTCTATTTACGGATTTATAAAGCGCCTCTCACAGTGTTATGTTATAGATTGAATAGATTAGGTTTTGCAGTGGTGGCTTCAACTCTGCTTAACTTTCAATCATTAAGTGTCTGTTGACTCCTAATTACTGTTGACCGATTGAATGGTTGTAACGGGCTGTGTTTGCCCAAAACCTAACTTTTGGGTGTGGGAGAAAACTTAGAATTGATATTAAATTAACGTCCGTCTCTCTTTATGTTTCAAGTCATCTATAAGACTTCATTAGACTCGAATTGAATTAGGAAACACTTGAGTTTTCTGACTATTCGTTAAATTAATTATTTCAGGTTAATGAAGTCGATAAAAGGGGAAGGCGTCTTCATGATTCGCGAATCTACAACAGGCAATGGCGACGTAAACAAATTATTAAATATTATTAATTAAGATTATAATCATTAATATACTCTTTGTTTAATCTAAAGCTTCTGTAATTCCATGCATTTTAACCTGCTAGCATGCGACATGCCAAAGTGAAGTCTACCAAAGAGTGTAGCCATATGGGGCAAGTATGGACCTCCACGTGTTCCACACCTACGCGTATAATGCCCCACTTACACGTATAATGCCCCACTTACATGTATAATACCCCACTTACATGTATAATGCCCGTGGAAATGCGGACAGAGAACGTTTAATCTAGATTTCAGGGCCAAACAATTCATCCGTGATCTTTGTCGGGTTGGGAGCGCATTTTAAGCGCATTTGTCTTATAGAGACATTATACATATAATTTTATTGTGTATTTATGATCGTAATGGGTTCCGGACATCTCCCCCAGACATTTCCCCCACCCCGGACATCTCCCATCGACATCTCCCCCACCGGACATTTCCCCCAGTAGGACAATTCTCCCGGATTTTTCCCCTCTGTGATCAAGAAACGGGTTTCATGTTAAAACACAACGAGCAACCTTAATTCAACGTGTCTCACTTTGATACTCACTCACTCACTCACTCACTCACTCACTCACTCACTCACTCACTCACTCACTCACTCACTCACTCACTCACTCACTCACTCACTCACTCACTCACTCACTCACTCACTCACTCACTCACTCACTCACTCACTCACTCACTCACTCACTCACTCACTCACTCACTCACTCACTCACTCACTCACTCACTCACTCACTCACTCACTCACTCACTCACTCACTCACTCACTCACTCACTCACTCACTCACTCACTCACTCACTCACTCACTCACTCACTCACTCACTCACTCACTCACTCACTCACTCACTCACTCACTCACTCACTCACTCACTCACTCACACGCACACGCACACGCACACGCACACGCACACGCACACGCACACGCACACGCACACGCACACGCACACGCACACGCACACGCACACGCACACGCACACGCACACGCACACGCACACGCACACGCACACGCACACGCACACGCACACGCACACGCACACGCACACGCACACGCACACGCACACGCACACGCACACGCACACGCACACGCACACGCACACGCACACGCACACGCACACGCACACGCACACGCACACGCACACGCACACGCACACGCACACGCACACGCACACGCACACGCACACGCACACGCACACGCACACGCACACGCACACGCACACGCACACGCACACGCACACGCACACGCACACGCACACGCACACGCACACGCACACGCACACGCACACGCACACGCACACGCACACGCACACGCACACGCACACGCACACGCACACGCACACGCACACGCACACGCACACTCGCAATCACACTCTCTCCCGCCCGCCCGCTCGCTTGCTCGCTTGCTCACTCACCCACTCTTTGTTTCTGTTTGTTAGCTAACGCTTCTAGTTATGAGCGACCATGCTGTTCGAAAATATAAAATTTCAAGAGAGGTGAGTGAACATAGGCTACATACAGACTAATCTAGGATGAATTTGTAGGCGATTACGAAGAAGAGTAAATGAAGAGAATATCTGTTAGCTTGAAATGAGCGTGAAATGTTCTCACTTCTGTTTCTTTAGCCTAAGGATACGAGGGCGAGGTTCTATCCTTTGTTACTGTGAAGAGTTACTGTGTAGAGACATTGAGCAAGTCCTTCGCACACAATGATTGCTCTGCAGTACAACTGCAATTGTGTCGTCGTGTCGTGTGCACTTCTGAGCAAAAAATGTTGGAAGAAGGGCGATATCAAATTTCAGAATAAATAAAACATAAATAGATATTGATGAATTCATTAACGGTAGTAATTGCGCTGAATTGTTGAACCGTGTTTCTGTACCGGAGGAAACGAACTGAATTATAATTTTACTATAATGTTCAGTTAACTAAAAATTGGCATAGAAGTCGAAGTAACGCTTTTATGCTTAACTATGCACGACTGGAGTGTATATCAAATGAGTAGAATACATAGTTCCACATGAAAACTACATACATGCATATCATACACATACCATATACATACTACATACATACTACTAACATTCGACATAATATACATGTATACAGACATAAATACATGCAGACATACATACTTGCTCACATGAACGTACACAGGCATATAGACATGGATGTTCACATACATATGCACATGTAATCTTGTATATATGCACATATACACATACTTATGCACCAGTACAAACATGCATATGTCGGTACATATGTATTAAAGCAGAAAAGCGTCCAAAGACATCGTTTAAATGACCGGATCAAATGTTTTCAGGGGAGGCAATATCGGATGGCAGGTGGAAACACATTCGACAGCATATCTGATCTGTTGAATTTCTACCAGAAGAATAGCATTCCCAACCATTCGACGAAACTCACGAAGCCATTCAGAAGAGTCTAAAAACGATACGAACACTCATTGCATGGAAAGAAACTGGACTGGAAGCTTTCGCCTACTATGGGGATACATACTGAAAGTTAAACGGATGAACCAGGGACAAGGGAACTTAGCTTAAAGACGCTTTAGAAGTTGCAACCATAAACCGTCATGTACCTTTGTTTCCAATAACCCGGATGAACTCTTTCGATCTATATTTCAGACTATAACGGTCATGTATCACGAGGACTCCAATCGATGTGCTACTCCGTTAAACGATCATCGCTGGTGAGGGATCTTGTCAAAACGAGAGCTAGAGATATGAACAAGATTGAGAATCGCTATTCGAAATGTACATATCTTAAAATTAATTTGTGATTTATATAACCACAGTGTCTAGAGTAAAGACATCGAGTGGAAAGGTATAGGCTATGGTTCACTAAGGCAGGTGGCAGGCTATGGATAACTCAATTCTGAAACACAGGTAGAGTATACTTTGTGTGTCCCTCAAAGGTTTATATCCTCTGACCAACTATAGCTATTAATTTCACGGGTGAACGATAATCTCGAGAGCGTATTTTGTTTATTTTGCACTGAAACATTGGTCTGTGTATAGGATATATATTTGCAACGAGGTACTCCTCATATTCTGCGATTGATTTATGAGATAATAATTATCTGCCAAGGTAGTTTGATCGGAGAAGCCGCTAAGAAAACTATACAATCATTATACAGATATATGTGTATATGTATGCATATGATGCCAGCATTTTTCATAGGTTCTAGACGGGCCCCGTGTGGGTATAATTTATGGGTCCGTGCTAGAATCCATGTAAGGATTATGGCGCCAAACAGGGTATATAGGTATACGTACATGTTCAAGGCACTGCAACAGTTAATAGTCTCTGGAACGCGTGGATACTTGTGAACTGTTATTCATTAGACTTTCTGTCAATCGTAAGAGCAGAGATCTAGGTATCGTGCTACTGCCTAGAGAACTAAACATATCTGTATCTGTATACTCTTTTTAAAAAATCGATCTGATGCCATGTCCATCATCAGGATGACGTCAATGAGTACTATATATCGCTAAAAGTGCATGCATTTAGACAGTATTGAGGGGGGCCAGTGGTGAACATCCAGCATACTTCCTGAGACATAGCCACATTTGGGAATGCGCCCGACACGACGTGTGGCAGAACGCCGGACCCGGTCCAAGTAATGCAACGGTTCCCGGACAATTCGGAGACATACAATTCGGCGCCGGAAGAATTTGTAAGTGTATTTAGACCAGATGTCGGTATGTAGTAACTGGCATTTTAAACAATTCAGAATGGAACCGAAATAGTGTTCTCCATATTATCCAGCAGTTGTCTAGTTATTAGGCCTACTATGTGAGTCAGAAACCGAAATCGATGTAATTTGTAATATTCTTCAGTTTTATCTACAGTGGAGGACTACTCTAGCCCTAGAAGGTGCCTATGTGTAGAAACACATAGGTCCCTATGTGTAGATTATGACTCTACAATAATATAAAAACATGTGAGTTACTAAATTCCGACATCTGGTCTAAATTCACTTACAAACTCATCCGTCGCCGAATTGTCCGTCGCCGAATTGTCCGGCGCCGCATTGTTCGCGCGCCAAATTGTCCGGCGCCGAATTGTCCGGTCACCCAATGCAACCGCCCAGCTGGGAAACCTACATAAAATGAGCAGCAGTAATCTAGTCGGGCTGTGATGAAGGATTGGACAACTGTAGCGGTGGCAGCTGGACTAAACGAGCGAGGAACAGTGCGGTCTGACGCAATGGGTTGGTATGACTCACGGAATAGATGGTGAATATGAGGAGCAACGATAAGCTCTCGGTCTCGTGTGCTTCTAAGGTCGCGGACATCAGAGTTACAAGATAAGGATGGGGAAGTCGGCAGTAATGGCGGTTAAATACAGCATCACAAGCTGCTGTCGAATGCCCAGCCAACAAAATTTGGTTTCTGACGGGTTGAGTCGCAGGTATTTTGTCGACATTCAAGCCTTCAAATCATCCAAAGTCTGACTCAATGCCTGAACAGCAGCGGAGGCATTAGATGCCATGCAGGCTTGAAGATAATGAGCAAAGGTGACCTAGCACAGTAGTGGCGCTAAGGACCTAAGTAATCTCAGAAGTGGAGATGACGTACATAAAGGGACCCAGAACCGAAAGCCATAAAGGTCAGTGACTCACGTGGACCTGGAGGACACGTGGACCACATAAATGGAGCGCTCCCTAACGAAAGAGTTCAACTAGCTGGAAAAGTTACCGGAAAGGCTAAATGAAATCTCTAGCCGCTTAAGCAAAATATCATGTTCGACTGTGTCGAAAGCGGCACTGACGTCAAACAAGGCAAGTAGAGGAGTGAGCTGTGAATTATCCATAGCCTCGATAAGATCAGAAAGGAAACGAAGTAATAGCGTCTCAGTAGAGTGAACTTTCCGAAAGCCAGATTGGCATTCCGGAAGCAGCTTATTTGACTCTAAATAGACAATGAGCTGATAGGCATAGTATTCGCAACATGGCGTCACATATTGCAGACAATGTGCCCCTCACAACTAAAATGGCGTCTGCTTGGGTATAGCCATCACAGAAGAGCTTATGAACGCTTGCGTTGGATATGTACCTTTCTAATACATTCCATCAATAAAACAATATCAATCATAGTAGAGTATCAATCAATTATTCCGAAAATTAAATTGATCTATCTGAATTTGAGGTACCGATTAATGAAAGAATTAAGCAACTTTTAACACTAGTTTCAAATATAGATTGAAAGTTATCTAATGGCAAAAGGCCGTAATAACTGAAAGGGCCATTTTCAATCGTTTTGAACCGTATTTAACTACTGCAATATAAAACACATTCAGCACATTAATATCTTGTCAATCTGATCTGACGCTGGAGTTATTCGTTGACTTTCCTAATGATTATTTTGTACGTGTAATAGATATTATGTTCGCGAATTGCCTATATGCCATGGGACTGCATCAGACCTATGTAGGGTCTGATGTGGGGTCAAGTCTCAGCCATGCGAACCGTGTACGCCTCCTGTTGCCGGAGATAAGTCCACGGGGCTAAAAAACAGACGTCCCTGCCATAATCATCTCTAATTACACATACTCGGTTTACACTATAATCAAAATACAGATTATTGTCACACGTATAATGACGCCAGTGTTGTCAATTTTTTAAAATTTAGATTTAATTGTCTTCAGTGAAACGGCATAAATTATTTCCATCAGCAAATCCAAAAGTCCTTTTTCTTGGTTTCGCAAAGTGTTGACAATGGACACAGGCCTACATGCAAACCTCTTCAGTTATATAGGCACGTAATTTTCTCCAATGCTCTTTCCAGTGCTGACAACGGTGTCCAGCTTGCTTATCAGTTGGATAAGTAATTCAAACTCTACATCCTCCGCTTTTACTGATGTTCTTTGGTATGCCTGTATATTCAACTGTACACGAGGCGATGAACAGTGGTGATGAGTGCGTTGGCGTACAGGAAACCGTGTGTCACTTCCTACTGGAGTGCCCTGCTCAGATGGGCCTCCAGGGTGAACTCATCCGATTGTGCGCACGTAAGAATTGGACATTCGACCTGAACACCGTACTCAGTCAAACCACCTGCTTAGACATCATCTACAAGTGGGTGGCAGTTTCCGTTCGGAAAATATAATGAGATTAACATCTGATCTATGGTGTAAATAAAAACACTGACATTATTTTGCAATAACACTGCATAAACACTGTGCACATTTTTATATAATCTATAGCAAAAATCTTATGTATATACTTAAAATTGCATAACCATGCATAACAACTGCATAAATTCAACGAGCACTGTATAGCATTGCATATAGAGTATGAGCAGAACTCTTAGAAACTTAGATGACTGAATAACTATTCATAACAACGGCATCAACTCAACGAACACTGCAGCATTGTGTACATGGATTGAGCGGAACTCTTATAGAATTGATAATATTCTGAATATATTCAATTATCAATTATAGATTGACTTTTTAACTCGAGACAAAACTGTACTAACATAATATGTACATTGTGCTTTGTATGACGCATATCATCCTTGGCATGGATGCGTCGTTAAATAAACATAATTTACATAATTCTAGACTTTAATTGTACAATACGCACTTGTAAATGAGTTATGCAGTGAATTCAACCAAATGACAGCGCTTAAGACATAAGTCGTAGAGATGACAAAACTTTCGAAGCTACAAAAGGTTCATTTTGTTATTCTGCGGATTTTTTATTGTTCGCATCTGATGTTCCTGCTATGTGTTTACAGGCGGTTCAGTAAAGTAGCCTACATACTTATTTATTTATAGTCTGATCGTTTTGTCCCTGCATGTCTTGAACTGTCCGTCTCGTCGCTTTCTCTTCTACTTCACGATCTATCACGCTTGGCACAGATGATAACTCGTGTGTAGTGCTTTATGAGTCTAGATATATCTATCTAGATAAATAATGTGTTTAACTGACATTAATATGCGTAAAGAGTTGAAGATATATGGATGCTTGAAAAACACTTGACATTTTTTGGATTTAATCTACACGGTTGACCTATAGACTCAGCGAGTAGTGACACACTCATGATAACTGCCATATAGATATATAGGCCATCTGGCCTGACCCAGTAACTTCTAAAGCGTCGTAATGTGTTACGGGTTCGAGTTACCTTTGGACTGACACGCTTGACCAAATCTCAACCGATGTCAGCGCTTGTGAATAAGCTTGTGCCATGTGCGTCGCCTTGGAAGGCGCATTAGAAGTTTGGAGTTTACGATTACGAAATTTTAAAAGCGCTACATCATAATTATTCATAGAAACCTAGACTACAATCTTAACCATTGATAAAGCTGTTCTTGTGTTGCGGATTACTGTAATAATCTGAGAAGTCACAGTTTACACAGCTTACTATTAGCCATTGCTAATCTTATTAATATAAAAGCAGAGTAAGGTTACATACAGCATTGGCAAATAGTAGTGATCGTAATTAAAGTTTTAATGGTATCAGAATGACTGCTTAACACATTCAATCCATTAAGACGCTGCTGACCCAACTTGGAACAGAGGTAGTTCTTTTCTGATTACTGATTGGGTTCTGCGTCTTTTGATCCCGCGTCAGTTGATCCCTGTCAATTGATCCCCTCGTCAATTGATCCCCTCGTCAAATGATCCCCTCGTCAATTGATCCCCTGCCTATTGAACCCAGCCCAACTGATAATGATTCATGTTCCACTTGCGACCTACTACATTTATTAAAAGAACGACGTAGCAGAGTACGAAATTTTAGAATGACAGGAAATTACACAAGCATAATTGAGAGTCAAAATATGATTAGTTTATGAGCATAAATGTTTATGCATGAGTTAAATGAGCCATTGCTCGGAGATATAACAGAATCTCCGACCGGCCGAGTGACATGAACCCCGGGCATTGCTTTGTTATTTTCCAAATCAGTCAAATCAATCGTTTGTTTAATAACGGTCTCAGCTACAAGTTTGTGATGGGCAACCTAGAGATTCATTTAGGATGAATAGGCAGGGGATCAATTGACGTGGGGATCAATTGACGTGGGGATCAATTGACTGGGGATCAACTGACGGGGATCAGCTGACGAGGGATCAGCTGACTGGGTATCAATTGACGCGATACAACTGAATGATCTCTCGACATCTGCAGCAGATATACATGTACGTAACGTCATGAAAATTCTCAAGGAAATAAACACATTTTAAACAAATCGACCAGCTTTTGAGCCGCTATATCTTGTAGTAGATTTTTTGGTCCGGTGAGTCACTGTGTAGGGACTTTGAGCAAGTCCTTCGAACACAATTGCTCTGCAGTACAACTGCAATTGCGCCGTCGAGGCGTGTGTGTGCACTTCTGAGGAAAAAAAGTTAGAAGACGGGGGGGGGGGGGGGGGCGGGTATCAAATTTCGGTAATAAAATAATTAATAAAATGAACTATAATTTTAGCATAATAAATACGACAACAATCAGTATTATCATTACTTTACTTACATAATATAAATTTCAATTAATGTTTTAACTTTAAAGGAAAGCAATAGAAACATGTTTTTAATTAGGCCTATATAACATATATATTTTAGGCTCCTGCTCGCGGACTACAAGGCAGATGGCTGCGGATCATAGGTGGTCCGCGGAACGCAGGTTAAGAACCTCTGAACTACATTATTATGTAGGATTAGGCCTAAGAATTGACTCTGCTGATACTCCCGGATGAATGAAGTTGTAAACAACTCAACTGTTGGTGACCAGGTTTGTGCAAATATAAAGACGAAGATTATATTTAGTATACAAATATCAAAACATATGCCAATGTAGGCCTATGCTATGCGTATGCAGGATATACCAAGGTTATGTAATATATAAATACACAATAACAGACAAATAATAATTATATGACTATGTGCGCATATACAGAGGTGTTTTTAAAGTTACAGTGAAGCCTTGGTCCTTATCAATATAAAAGGAAATTTGAAGGGCTATGTCGCTCGTGTTGATTAACAGGCCGCGTCTAAGAACGCCGTAGCTCATAGGTCTACTCATGCAATAACCTAAGATATAGAATGTTTTTTAACGGAGTCACGATCCAGACCTCTTCGATGAGAACACAACCAATGTAGCCCACTCTTCATATCGCATATACGTCAATACCATATCACATATCATGGAGCAGTAAGCATTTACTTACACATGATAGGATGAAAGTTTTCCATTTGTCGATTAAGAATCAACTTTGCTTAGGTGCAATTTTTTCTTCACAAGCTTCTCTTAGAAATTAAATAATGTCATTTATTTCATTATTTATTGCCACCTCAGGTGCTCTCTTACCGATCTACCCCAATTTCATATCCGACTCGCGATTTGATTGTAACTGGAGGGGTTGATTCTATTTCTGCCCGTAGTCTTCAGACTTTTCCCTCGGGAATTTTCGCACTGTGAGGACCTCAGCTTAGGTTGTACAAACAGAGGTGCTACAGAAATGTGCAATTGCAATACAATACAAAATCCAAAACTTCCTACTCGAAAAATTGCCATTAGCCTAAACTCTGCATATGGATCAATGTTGATAACTTCCCTGTCTCATTCTATATTATAAAATAGCTGAACAGGGAAAACACAGCACACTAGATATGATGATTTATACTAAAGTAGTATCTCGGCCAATATATTATCCATTATGAGCTAAATTTTTATTTTGCTTTAAGTACCTGTACTCCGTTTAATTATATTTTTTCTCTGTCATATCCTATATAATCCAATTCAAACCAGATAATAGCTGAACAGGGAAAACACAGCACACTAGATATGATGATTTATACTAAACTAGTATCTCCGCAAATATATTATCTTCTATGAGCTAAATTTTTATTTTGCTTGGAATAGCTGTACAAAGTTTAATTTTTCTGTCTGCTGACACAGCCAAAATAAAGTGTCTTACTGATTGGACCTGGGTGACAATTTTGGCGGAATCCTACGTTGATAGATGTTGATGTAGGTCACCGTTCGAAGTATTCTGATTCCAACTCCAATGTTCATAGTTCTTAAGTGAGCTGCGTTGATGGAGTCCAATCAGATGCGGCGATCTTGTATGATAGGTGGGGACACCCAATGAGAGGGGTAGCAAATTTGGTGGGGGGAGATAAACGTGCAATGTGTCCTCTCTTTGTAAAAGGTGGGGGACTTGTCCCCCTCGACTCCCATGGATCGCCGCCTCTGAGTTCAACGCTTACGACTCCTTATGGTTTGCGTCGAATCCGACTTTCCTAGCTCCTTGGCGGATTGTACCTTAGAGCAGCGATTTCAACCGGTGGTTTGCGTAACCCTTGGCCCCTATAGGGGTACGCCATCTGTTGAGGATGGGTACACAATAACAATTTAAAAACTGAAAAAAATATGTCGTGAAGAAATAGATAGTAATCGCAGGTTTTGAAATGCCATATTTATACTGTAACAGTAGTATGCAAAATATTGTTAAATAGCTTTATTTTTACAACATAGTAATTTTAATGCAATAAATTAACAAACTTCGTTAATAATCTTATAAGCAATATTCTAATTCTAGTAATTTATTCTAATTAAATAAATTATCAAAGAACTTTTCTGACAAGTTTTTTTGTTGGAGGTACTCACGAAAATACGTTTTTGGTCTGTGGTAAAGCAAAGAAGAAGGTTGGTAATCGCTGCTTTAGAGGAAGACGTTCATGTATCCTTGTGGGTAGTGTGCCCTCATAATCCTCTTGTGGTTCATTTGGAATCTAACGCTCATAGTTCTGTTGCTTCTGGTGGTGTAGATTCATAGTCCTCTTGTGGGCTGTTTGGAATCCAATGTCATAATCCCCTTTGAGTAGTGTAGAATGTAGAGTCCAACGGTCATGGTTAGTATCTTAACTGAATAATTTATAATGGTTCAATTTTCTATCCTGGACTGTTAGAAGTCAGTATGAGTACTCTAAAGGACTTTAATATGTAGGGCTTTCTAGACCATACATGTATCATGTATTATAGAGCCCAGCGTTCAGCGCTATGCTGGGACTGTATATTATTAGGAATATTTTTCTGCAGTTGTAAGTCTTCTGGACTGTAGACCCCTATGCAAGTTAACGGTCAAAGTTCTAATCTTTCATGCAAAGAACGAAACGGACAAAGTTTTCTTCTGGATTTTCATAGAGCGTATACGAATTCAAATTTATCCTATGGACTGCATCGACTTTAGCTTTCATCTCTCTTTTGGACCATCTTAGAAGCCAGCCATCATAATATTTACTCCTATATTCTGGAGGAACTAGAGTAAACACATTGCCTTGAAACACTTTCAAGACTAACTACCTATTATTTCGATATTGTTATAAGCTCATATATAGTGATTGCATTTCGACAGTCAACATCACCGACAAGATCTGTCTTGCATGTAGCGTCATCAACAATTCCATTGTAAGCCGGGAAGTCAAAAAAGATAAATGTCCATAAAAGATAAATTTCTAAACAGAAAGATTAATCACCTTGGAAGCACTTTTCTTCAATTCCATCATGACCACAGACAGTCCTTAGACGTTAGGCTGCTCGACGAAGCCATAATTACTTGGCCTGTTGGCTCAGGATGGAAATTCGTCAAGTGGCTCCACACATCTGCGAGGGCTAGTCAGTGGTGACCCTTCAACTTACCCGAGTTCTGCTCGTTTGCGGTATTGATTTGAATTTGTTAATCCCAATGGTTTTAACATCGTTTGGGTTGGCGCAGAGGACGCATTGACAAGACATATATATACTTCACAATAAAAGTGTGTAGATACAGACAGATGTCGCGACGGAATTTAAAACCGAGCACCTTGTCTCAGGTCAATCTGGGTAATTTCCAACGTAAGGTAGGCCTACTTTAGCAGTACATGGTCAACAGCAGGAGGTCTTTCAAGTCGTCTCTGCATGCATAACGACCCGTTCCTGCACATATCTTAGCGGCTAAAGTTTTGCCCTTATCAGCAACAAGTTCATCGAAGGCCATGAGCGAATTATTCATGAAATGGACTCATCAGCTGCGCGTCCTCAAATTCCAAACCAAGCCTAACGTAGGCGAAGCCCTATATGGTCTAAAATTCAGCTCAAAGCTGCTTGAACGATCCATTTCGAAGGGTTTAATGGAACAACTTCAAGACGATAGGCCACATCAATATTTGAATTAGACCGAATTTCAATCCACTTTCAAATAGACAATTGAATCTTTCAGAAGTTGTTCCTGTTCTTCGTCGAGCATAAATAACCCGTAATATTCACACTATCTCACAGTTGAATTAGGTGAACTGAGATTTATATAGATATTTATATAGGCATACAGTTTGCACAACAAGTCAACAACTGCAACAAGCTGAAACAATTTCTCTTTTGCAGCGAAGTATTATCAATATTGAGTTTTTTCCAGGTAAGCACTAGAACTCACCGTGTCAGATATAAGGAATTTCTTTGATATTGGGTGAAATGTACCGCAAGTTGAATGAAAACATTTAGGAGATTAAAATGCCTTTGCTTTAATATCAATTCTAGCATTTGTTTCCTTCCTTTTTATGTGGATCATTTTGAGTAAAATATTATTGCGCCAGGAAGCAAGAATAATCATAAAAATATTGCGATAAGCGACTGCGCGATAGAGTTACGCTGGTTTCCAATGCGCTAAGCGCATAGCCTACATCTAGTACGGTTGCTTGAGTTGCGTATACGGCAACAGTACACGTCTGAATGAATCCGAGCAGCTATTTGGGAGCGTAGAACATTGCGCGTTATTTATAACAGGTTCCAAGAATGAAACTTAGAGGTCTATAGTCTATGCGAAGCAGATTTGAACTAAATGCGCATGCTTTACAATTGTCTTGCAGACTGTGCTTCATCTTATCATAGATTACTACGCGTCTCTTTCTTTTGTGGCCCTAGATTTCTACGCTCTGCAGTGCATGATGACTTTGTTGATCTAATTGAAACTGGATAATCCAGCATGCAGTTGATCTTAATGGAATAAGCTGTCTTGCAGTTTGTTACTTTAGCTTCTTGATCAGTTTGTCGCAATTCGCAAGCGCTTCTTCAATTAATTCAATTGGTCGCGGTTTAGCGCCTTCATGTCCGGAGTGAATTAAACCATGCTTTAGGCCTACTTATTTTCTCAATGTCACAAGTAGGCCTAATAATATTCTAATGAAGATGAAGATAAAGAAAAACATATGCCTACTGTTGCCTTTTCACAATTGTTCTCAAAGTCAGCTCCAGATTAAGATTTCGGTTAGGACTCAAAATTACTGACAATAAGTTAACATCGAAACATTTAAATGAAAACCTAGTCTATAGGGTCTATCTAACGTATACTAACCTGTTAAACAATTTCTTTTGTGAATCACTCGCCGAAACTTATGATCGTCTGCCTCAGATGACGGCCTATGACGACTGTCACTAGTGATTCCCCAGAAACAGGTTGAAACGTGGCGCCTTGCGTCTGTTCAGTGAACTATAAGGTCATTTATTAATGAATTTGACAATTGGCAGAAGCACATCCTCTCATCCCTATCACTGACCTATCTATTAATAGAAATAATTGTAATAGCTCCAGTAAACCATTTCAACGATAATGGAATTTCAAAGAGAAAAATGAACAGTTTTGCTGCTTTGAGAGCGTTGCTGGAAGTCATGCCCACCGACAAAGTGGAAATAATAGCATTTTGGTTTTTGTTCAAATGTTCAATGTTAAATCTCTGACATCATATATTCATCTATACAAACTAATCTCTACATAATCGATCTTCAGCCCTACGTAATCAATCGACATAATTTCCTATGTCGACATTGTCTATGCATATCTCAAGAACAAAATTCATATATATATATACATATATATATATTTATACATGAGCATATTTTTAATTCGATATGGCAATTTTCATACGCATATAAGTAATTAATTATGTTTATCGGCCTTGAGAGGTCGATCTTGCATCGATAGTTGCAATCGGCTCTTGACGCATGAGTGCTGTCTGGCAATTACTTAATCACCGGCGATCATATTGCGAATCATGAGAGTCTCACTTATGAACTCTTTCTGACATTTCAAGGACGCCCGCGTGGCTACCCGGTGGGCCAAGCCAGGCGTGCAGAGATCGTGTTTCGAGGGTTGCCTGTCCTTAGTCTTGAACCTTATAAGAGCGTCCACTGTCCAAGGCTGCTTTGCATCTGAGTCGAGAGTCGTTTGGCTAACGACGGACTGACCTGCCAGTTGGAAAAGCTCCCAAAGTTGTTTACATTCTAGAACCAAATATGGATGAGGTGAGTTGCAGAGCAAACCGTTTACTGACTGACTGGTTTACTGACTGACTGATTGTCTGACTAACCGACTGATTGACTGAATGACTGACATACTGACTGACTGGCTGAGTTATGACTGTGACTGACCAACCAATATCTGATTATGTATGATAAAGTAAGTGACTATTTAGAGAAGTTTCTAATGTCTCGATCATGGAAATGTTTGACTGAGACCGACTCACTCGCCGTCTGAGCCCTCCATCCTCACCTATTACCAGGGTGGCAGGTCACTGGGATGCTCCGTCGGCGTAGGTCAATTATGGCAACAGGTGGTCGCTTTTGCGTCACGTTCGTCCGTAGGGTCTAACAAACACCATATGGCAAATGAATGGACGTCTAGCAATGCGACCGAATGTGCAAAAGTTTCGGGATTGATTTAGTTAGACATACAGTTTTGGGATCTGTTGACAGTTAAAAAAAATAGCAAGGATTTGTTGGAATACGTGGTTAAAGCAGATATCAGCCGTAGTAGTGGCTAGTAGCCTGTCTACTTGTGTGACTCGGGTTCGAATCATGTATCAATCGTGGAAAACGTCGGCATAATATTGAGCCATCCAGCTGCACGTAAAGTAATACAAATCTTAATCTAATTAATTCGGCTTATACAGGTTCAGCACAGGCGCTGAGTATGCTTACATATATTAATTTTTTGCACTTTACAGTCACAAAAGGCTTTTTTGATTACTAGAAACCTCAATTTTATTATATCTGGTATCTGTTTTGATCCAGAAACCGACAATGAAGACCGAGAAAGAGGTTCCTGGAAGCGAAAACTCGGGGGCCAGCTGCAGCTCTGCAAGTACCGCAGAGGACGCCGAAGAAATTTCCGTCAAGGTGATCGTTGTTTGCTTCATGTTCGTCATTAGGGTCTAATAACAACTTATGGTGATGAATGAACGCCTGAAAATGCGTTCAAATGAGCAGAAGTTGGGGATTGAGTTGGTTTATTAGAAATAATGTTTTGGGATCTGTAACCAGTCAAAGAATAAATAGGATTCAGAGCTGATAGAAATACGTGGCTGGGAAAGATTTAGTAGCAGTAGTGGCGAGGGGTACATAGGTTCGTCATCCGTCTGACTCGGTTCTAACCACGTATCAGTCATGGTGAAAGCCGATATGAACTGTGTTATCCAGCTGCATGCAAGGTAAAAGGTTTTCATTTAATTAAGTCGGCTTCTATTGGTTCAACAAAAGCTATAAGAGCAAACATATTTAATTGCTGTACATTACAGTCACACAAAAATATACTTGGTTATCGGAATCATCAATTTTAATGTTTCGATTCAGAAAGCGACAACAAAGACCGAAAAAGAGGTTCTTGGAAATGAAAACTCGGGGGCCAGCAGCAGTTCTGCAAGCACAGAAGGCGACGCTGATGAGATCCAAAAGAAGGACCTTCCTCCACCCTATCCAGAGGATGTTGTCGAGATCGTCAAGGTGGAAGAGGAGAAAAGCGTATCAGAGGCTTCCTTTGATCCGTGGGATATCGTCGAAGAAGAGGACACTGCAACCAAGTGGAAAGGTATAGTCTTTAGTTCAATGTATTGGATTCAATCGATCTTAGGAACACCACTGCAACCCTTTATAAACGTTTTCTTTTGACAAGAATTACACGAGCATACTTGAGTCGATATCTTTAACAGGCGCAGCAGAAACCTCCAACGAGAAGGATGAAATTGGGAACGATAGAGTTTGAAAAATTCACTTTTTGAGTATTTTTATTGTTATTATTGTTTCCCCTAGGTAGATATGATCTTTCAGGCTTTAAGAAAAACTACACATTAAATGGTAGGGCCTATTTGCATGGAAAATCAAAACATTTCCTGAGAAGTGACTGTCAAGATCCCTCCACATGCGACAATTAATAATTTTTGAAATAGCAAACTGTAGAAATATTTTGATTCCTTGAGACATGAGCAGTTCCAGACAAATATGTAAAAATTTAACGAGCACACGCGTTCCCCAGGAGCAAGAGATTGGTATAATATCAAGAAAAATATCCAGAGTTATTTTATTTATTTTTAAGTTCATTTATTTTATTATCATTGCTAATTTTATGATCAAAACTAATAGGCCCCTACTTATAACAGCAGTGTTTTATGTCTGGCGGAACGCGCCGTTTTTCCGACACCTTTTTACAATTACTATAACAAAAACTCTAAAATTTGATAGGAAACTTTACAACTTCAATTTATTATATTATAACATTTATAAGTAGGTCCAAGTGTATAGATTGTAATCATTGTGTTCTATTAGATTTAATTTATTTGGGAGCTAATTTCGATCGACAATACAGATGCGTTTCGGCACATATTTTTTATAGAAATAAGCACTGTGTAATGGTTATCATAATAATGCTTATAATCACGTAGTAAAAGAACTACTGCTACTGTTACTATTACCAGTGCTATAACTACCACAAATTGCACATTGAATTATCACCCTTGTTTTGTAGATCGTAGTACTTTGTTGAAAATTTGGTTCGTGATTTGGGTCATTATTCGAATACTCATGATTGTCGCATTTCTCTACTTCTTCATCTGTTCCCTCGATGTTCTTCAGGACGCCTTCCAACTGCTCGCAGGTATGTCTTCTTCCTTTGGAAAAGTCTTCTTTCTTTGGAAAAGTCTTCCCTTATAAATATATACACTTGCGTTTGACTCGATCTAAAAGCATGTTCAAATTATCTTAACACGCGTTTCTCCTGTTCAATTTCGGATAGTCCGGTCTAAATCGCTTTAAGAGGTACTTTCAAGGCGATGTATGAAATGTAGACCTATGTCATAAACATGCATACACGCATGCATGCATAAGTACATATAAACATACGAGGTCGGCTGACCGCGTTAGTTAAATGTTTGCTTCAGTTTTTAATTAAACATTCTATAAGATTAGTTGAATATTAAGAATATTGCCTCTATGTAGAGTGTTTCTCAATGCTGCCCTAAAACTAAGATGCAACTTTGGTGGCCCTATTAAGTGCATCATTTGACCCTTGTTCATGTAGGCCTCCTATTTATTATCATTTGTAATTAATTAAGTTTGTAGGCCTACTTTGTTTACCGAACATGTGACTAAGAAGCAAATTTTTGGGCTTAATTTGATGATTTGATACACATGTATAGTTGTATAGATTGTATACACATATCCACAAACATACGCATAAACGTAGGCACGCACTTATACACATAATTAATAATTAATTATGTTAGCACATAAACAGCACGTGACAATTAAAACCTGTTGCTGTCATTGGATACAATCAGAGCGTCAATGCCAAATACTAAATTAAAGGACATTAAGTAAGACGGATAGTTCGGTGCGTGATAAAAATCAACCAATCAACTGAATATTGATAACACTCAATCAGAAACTACCGATAAGATTAGACTGTCACTTGAGTAATCGTGAAAGAATGGTATGATGTATAAAGAACAACAACGAATAATAGAAAGATAATTTTTAAGTTTGAATGCAGACGGAGAAAGAGTTTATCAGCCATTTTGAGATGTGGAATTAAAGATATGGTCAAACAATTAGATTTTGAGAGATCAATTGATGGACGAACATTATACAGTCCCCCACAAAGATCGAGATAAACACAGGCAGAGTTAGAGACTGAGTTAGACAGACATTGATATGGCAGATAGATTATATGAGTTAGAGGCAGTGACAATAGAGGTAAAAAGTGACAGAAAGATAGAAACAAGAGGTACAGTTAGAGACTGAGACAGAAACACAGACAGCGAGAGAAATAACATCTAACAGAGACATAGACGTGAGTAGACAGAGACAGACGAGAGTAAGAGCTAGAATCAGAAGAATACATAGATAGCAATAGACACATAGACAGAATAAGAGAGAGAGACAGAGACAGAGAGACAGAGAAGAGAAATGGATGAACATGCAGAGAGAGAGAGAGATGGAAACGGAGACACGGAGAGACGGAGAGACGGAGAGACGATGGACATGAAGTGGTACTCAAAACAGACATGGTCTCATTACAGTGTATCAACCATTGTGATTTTGTGTGCACCAAGTTTGACTGTGCCTGTGTCATCCGTTGTGCCTGTGTGTATGTTTGTAGGTCGTGCGGCCAGCAGTGTCTTTGCCAACAGCGTTCTTATCAACAATCCTGTCTCTGCTCTGATGATCGGTGTCCTCGTGACCGTTCTTGTTCAGAGTTCTTCAACGTCCACATCTATTGTCGTATCTATGGTCGGATCGGGATGTGAGTATTCGCATAGATATAACTACAACACAAAAATGATGATAATTATTAAACACTCAAGGCTGTACTGTTTTCAAAGCGAAAACATCAACAACAATGATGATCACATAATTACAAATGATGATGATGATGATGATGGTGATGATGATAATTATGATGGTGATGATGATGGTGGTGGTGATGATGATGATTATGATGGTGATGATGATGATGATTATGATGGTGATAATGGTGATGATGATGATGATGATGATGATGATGACATGTCAGGTACATCAGTGTTTAGTAATTGTTCAATATAAGCGAACAGGAGAACAGCGAAATTTAGTTCATCATTCTCTGCAACTGCCATTCCCGACCCTCAGCACAGCGCAGATAGGAGAATGTCCCAGATATTGTATGATGGGGAGAAACTGCGACGTAGAAGTCTCTTGAATAACCAACCACCCTTCAACTTTCGCTTCTGTTCAACAGTTCCTTTCACATCGGTGACATAAAGTTGTTATGAATGCACTGAACCTCTTGCCGTGGCTTAATTAGGAAACTGCTCTTATTCGTCTGTGTCATTAATGCTAAAAAAAAACTGTTACGTTGTATTTGTGATATAGTGTTGACGGTCCAGCAGGGAATTCCCATCATCATGGGGGCGAACATCGGAACAACCGTCACCAACACCCTCGTGGCACTCACCCAGTCAGCCGATAGGAACGTATTCAGAAGGGCCTTTGCCGGTGCCACAGGTCAGTCATCAATTATACGTCAATTATTGATTGTTTAACGCAAGCAATATAATATTGCGTCACCTTTCACTTCTCTCTACGATGAAAACCCATTAACTGATGGTGAAAATCCACTAAACCTGTACCAAAACAGAGTGGATAAGAATCTAGGTGGCAAACAAGCTGAAATAAGTTTACACGAGATATGCCTGTCATGTAACATTAAGACAAGATGAGATTGACCGCGATGTGAATCAACAAGTGGCATTGTCAAGTATCGTACTGCGTATTGACTGCTTTCATATTAGATGAATTCGAGATATTTCAGATACTGCTCATAATATTGCAATTTGTATTCGATAAATTCGGTCAATATGGGGTCGATGACCACCTCTAGAATTATAGATGCTACCATCCTTTCCACACCTGATGTAGGGGGTTGGATATTTAGTAACTTAAATGCGGGCATCTAAATGTCATCTTTTATTTATTACTATTACTTATACGCAGAGGCGGCGATCCCTAGAGACAAGCCTCCCTAAAAACTAATAATAATGAATTTCGCTTTCATGTTCTTTTTTGTTTGCATATTTCTAATATTTTAGCACTGGAGCGGAGCAAATTATATTATGAAATTGTATTGATTGAAACTCTATATCAAGCCACACTCAGATTTCTAAGGAACGTGACACTCTCTAGGATGTTATTGGGTTCTTTCGATTTCATAAGCGGACTTCATGTTTTAAAAAACGTCTCAAAATAATGAGTGTTACTGTTAATAAAACATGAAAAATCCTTATAATTTCAAAATCTTGGATTTGTAATGAATTTTTGTACACGAAAAGGTGTAAAAATGTCTTATCGTCGCTCTGCATTTCGTACACCGCTAATAACGCTCCGGGTGTCCCTCACCTGCCAAACAAGATCGCCGCCACTACTTCTACGACGGCAATTTTTTGATATTGTTTCCATCAGACGGTGTTACATCGATATTCTGTCAGTAGAAGCTCACAGAAGACCAAATGAGCGGCGTCACTTTAAAAAATAAGTACATAACAGTTGCAAAATATTTTCTTTCTTACAGTGCACGATGCATTCAACTGGTTGACCGTTTTCATTCTACTCCCCCTCGAGTGTGCTAGCCACTACCTTTACCACCTCACTGAGGCCATGACCGCCAACATCGCCCCGCCTAGCAATGTCGGAAACCCCCAATTTCTGACAGCGATCACCAGTCCTCTGACGGAACTCATCATCATGGTATGCAATAACCTCCATATAAATGAAACTGGGACATTGAACTAAATTAACGTCCGCTGTGTGACCACTCCACCTACTTCCCCTACTACTAATCCTACTTCCCCTACTACTTTCCCCACTACTACTACTTCCCCTACTACTAATCCTACTCCCCCTACTACTAATCCTACTTCCCCCACTACTACTACTTCCCCTACTAGCTACTACTACTTCCAATAACAATAATAAACATGAAAATAATGATAAGAAGAACAACAATAATAATAATAAAAACAATAATGTCATTTGTTTCCCAGATTGACAAAAACGTGATAACTGCAATCGCTGAACAATCCGACAGAGCCAAATTTCCGTTGGCTGAATATTACTGCAAAGAAGTGACCCAAAACAACGTCTACAATCTGACAATAGGTTAGACACAATCACTTATAATTATTGGTCATTGCAACCGTCAGTTCACACCACCTACGTAAGAAAATTTAATGCAAAAATGAAGCCTCACAATTTTTTTAAATAGTGACTTAGTAAACCTCACTAATTTTGCCAGTCTTGCGATGCCGATACTTCTTTGTTGCGCCATGAGAGTTTATATTTAGGAAACAACTAAGCCCTAATGAACAAGTGTTCGAGCCTTGTGAGCGCCAACAGTGAAACGACCACAGACCACAGAAAAGTTGTGGTCATCACACGTCAGTGTACTGTGTAAACCTGTAAGAAGGTTTAAAGACCTCTTTGGTTTCATATAGGTATCGGGAAAATTACTATGAAGAGTTTTACATTGGAGTTCTACATAATCACTTGTTGTTCCACGCTGCATAGCTTACCTGTTTGACGTTTGTTGTTTGCAGAGGCAGCGCAGGAAATGTACGATGAAGTGAGTAAAATGATTTTTACCTATGACGTCACCATAACGACATACGACAACGGGACGAATATGAGTACAGTCGCGTACACGGAGGTACTCGATGCCAACTCCACTCAGTGTACGTTAATTATTGATTTTTTTATAATTGAAATCTCTAATAATGTATGTTAATCATTGATTTAAAAAAATTGAAATGTCTGATAAAACTTTATAAAGAGCAAATGTACATTTGTAGCAGCTGGAAAATAGAGAAGAAATTGATTTTTCCAGCAATTTGTAATCAATAAAAATAGGTTTTGAGAAAATTGTGCAATGAGCAGCGTACGTAGCAACGTCAAAGAGAGCATTTGGAGCGTAGCATACATGTAGAGAGCGAGACAGAGAGAAAGGAAGAGCTAGGTATACATATACGACTCAGCAAAGTGCAGCTTCCAGATGAAGCTGAAAAAGCGAGAGGGAGTCCAAACACTCGAGAAATCTACTGGCCTGGCAAGCAATGTTGAATTTGAAAAGCCAAATGGTACCCGGATGTTTCCCACCGGACATTTCCCTCGTCAATACCCCCGACATTTTACCCGGACATTTCCCGTCGGACATTCTCTCTGTTTGATTGCCAAGCACAAAAAGTGATAGAGTGCATTATTTTGACAATATGAATTGCTTTTTTATTAATTGTTAATTATTTATCTTACAGACGACGCATAATGTGTGTAGGCCTGTAACATTCTTATTTAAGCCACAGTTTGCATGTTAAGTATATGCTCTAAGCCATTTTCATGCCCTCAATTTAAAACAGGAACTGGATTAATGATAATATTTTCCTTAAATTGAAGTTGGATTGATGCAGAGTTCTTCTTTTGATATAAGATGAATTGATTTAAAGAATGCGTAAATAAAAGCTGGATTGATGAAAATTAGTCGTTCCTTGGCAATTCGCTATTATTGTATTAAATTCGCGCCGTCTGAGGATTGGTTTGGGTCAGTTTAAGCCTTGTGATAGTCGGTTAAGGTCAAAATTAGGGCTAGAGTCGTCCGTAGGTTATATTCAGCGTCTGATTAAGCAAGCATTATTTCTATGCATACAGCCTCCGCTTAACCAAAAGTTTGGTCATCGATCCCGCCTCCATTTATGCAGGTAGCTTGATATTCAAATAATTAATAATTAATTAAATACTTGGATTTTATCATAAGCATTTGTCCTGAGTAAGTGATGAAACGGGGAGAGCAATGTCCTACGAGGAGAATGCCCTGGAGAAAATATCCGAAAGAAAATGTCCACAACTTGTGGCCGCAAGAAATATCTGCTGAGACAAAATGTTTGTCATAATTACTTGAAACACTTCCACTTTCTCTGTATTTTTTCAAGGCGCCATAGCACCATTCAGTTAGTCAGATCGATTGAACGTCGATTAAGGTTTATTAGAATGCATTTAATTATGAGGCAGCAAATATCAAATATAATGACTGATTCTGTTAGCGTTGTAAAAAAATTTGGTTGAAATTTACTACAAATAGCAATAAAAGGTCATAATCAGGTGAATTATAAATCCGAAATATCACAACAACAGGAAGTAAGCAACAGTGAGAAGTTTCGTTAACATGACAAATTTGGCAATAGTTGCAGATTTACTATAATTATTTTTGGCAGACGATATTTGGAATAATTGTTGCCAAAAATCATTTCTTAATCGAAGTTAGGCAGAAGAGGCAATTCCTTCCTAACATATCAGTGTGCATAATATTATGCTGTATAATTCGAGTCTTTTATATCTGATAGGTTCTTATGTATTCCACGGTACTGGAATGCCTGGAGCTCTATCGGAACCGGCGGCAGGTGGAATCCTTCTACTTGGATCACTTCTGGTGATGACCTTCAGCCTCCTGTTGATGGTCAAAGTTCTCAACTCTCTGATCAAAGGACCGATGGCTCGCATGATCCGCAGGGCCGTCAGCGCTGACTTCCCCGGTTGCTTCAGGCACTTTACCGGATACGTAGCCATGTTGGTGGGAGCCGGTGTCACTGTTATCTTTCAGAGCAGCTCCGTATTCACATCCACACTCACCCCTCTTGTCGGAATGGGTGTGATCACGGTTGAGCGAGTCTACCCGCTGACCCTCGGCTCCAACATCGGAACGACCGTGACGAGTGTTTTGGCAGCGTTAGCCGGAGATCCCTCCAAGATTCAGGACACCCTCCAGATATCGTTCTGCCACCTGTTTTTCAACATCACTGGCATCGTCATCTATTACCCGATTCCTTTCATGCGTGTACCCATCCTTATCGCCAAAATTCTTGGCAACACGACGGCTAAATATCGATGGTTCGCCATCGTCTACCTGATAGGGATGTTCCTGCTGTTTCCGCTCATCGTCTTTGGTCTATCGATGGCCGGATGGTATGTTCTGGCAGCCGTTGGGATTCCCTTTCTCATTCTGGTGGCGTTCATCATCGTCGTCAACGCTCTGCAGAGCAAGAAACCCAACTGGTTGGTTCGGCCTCTTCGGACCTGGAACTGGCTGCCCAAACCGTTAAGATCTCTCGAGCCCTACGACCGAGTCTTCACCGTTTGCTGTCGCTCGAAGAAGTGCTGCGGCGGCAAGTGCTATAAACAACGCGAAGCTTCTGACTCTGGGTCGGATTCCGAAACCGATAAGTCAGAAGAACAAAAGGACCTTGACATGGTGGTTGTGGTGGAGTGCGACAAGAGCGAAGGAACGGATAACCCAGTCTACGAAGCAATAGAGGATGACGACGACTGCACATCTAAACTTTAACATTGAATATTGCTATACGCGTAGTGCCAGTGGTTCTGTATATAACTCAAAAGATTTTCATCCTGCATTTCAAACTTGTAGATATTATCAAGCAACTTCATTATCATTGGCATCCTCATCCTCATCATCATCTTCATAATCGTTATCATTATTAGCTACAGCAACAGCATCGTCGATGCTTGTCTAATAGATGTAAATCTAAACGTTCTCTTTGCTTTACAGTATATTGTCAAATAAAGGAGACAATCATTGCCTCTGACGCTAATCTGCAAATAACCTCACGCTGTTATAATTCAATCAAAAATCAATCAAAAATACTTGACATAGCGCCCCTTCAAGATATCTGCTCAGAGGCGCTAATTGTCCTGTAGAGTCGATTTGTGCAAGAATAATATTACGCGCAGAAGTGTCATAACTTGAGAATCGGTGCTATATAAGCCAGAAGAAGGGAATAACCTTGAGAACTGTAAGAGAACAGAAAGAGGTCAATGATCACAGCGAATATATGAGTAAATAATCATTGCGAGAGATGAATATTGGTGATCGAGATGATGTCTTTGGGTGCATCCGAAGAGGACAAACGAGACGACGGAAATTAACCTACGATTGATTAAAACTACTCATAAGGCAACATTTTGAACAAATTGAACAACACACGTTGCGCATTCTCACTTAGCAAGCCTTTCTTCTAGTACTATTGTTAGGAGTCAGCAATTAAAAATAATTACTAAGAATAGTAGATGTGATGTTACGCTTTTGACTTGACACTTGAAGGCAACTAGAGATCTGATTAGCGTAATGACTTTGACGCGCAAATGTAACTCAACACAAAGTAGAAACATATTGATGTAAAGCTTTTACAAAAGTTCAATTGCGAAATAAACAGCTGATCTGTGAAATGAGTTTGTGTTTGACTTGTGGCTATAAACTCTCAGTAAAATGACATCGACACTACTCTTCCCGTAATTGTACCAGTGTTGTTACTGATGTCACGTTAATCCTGTCCTAAAGATGAGCTAGAGAGCAACCAGCGTAGCCGTTCGGACGTTGTGTTCAACTAACATACAATTTTCTTCTTCTCTACCTGATTCGCATCAATCGCATGTATTTCAACATTCAAATATCTTCTAATAATTCACACTTCTGCAGTTGGCATTGAATTGCCATAAGCCATAGATCTGAGTGACAATCTATATAGGCTGATAAGCGCCTGTGAATAAGCTGGGTCCCGCGACGGTTCTTCGCTTTAGTGGGCGTTGTATATGTTCAGTTTATGATTACGATTACATTGTATATTCTACGCGAATGCACACATCTGTAGATTCGCTACCATTTCTTTTGGTCGTCAGTATGGCTGCCGTGAATATACCCGAGTACTCGACTCCAAGAATTACTCGAGTGATTTTTGTGTACTCGAGCACTCGCATGCTTCCACTTCCAGTCTGAAAATTGCAATTTCCGATTACAGGGCTTTCTGAAGTCAATGTCTTATTTTTTTGTGTAACAGAAAAACGAATTTTTTTCTTTGGCTGTTCAGTAACTTTTAACCCCAACCATAACCATATTGTTTTTGGTCCCAAAAACGTTACAAAAACATTTCATGGTAAATCAGAGAAAACATAAACATGGTCACAATCGTATTACCTATTTAAGATACAACATGTGCAGACGACTGGTTTAGGATATTGACATAAAATAATTAGCCATAGAACTTAACTAGTTAATTAAGTAGACAATCGGTTAGGAAAAAGAAAAGAAAGATGGAGGTACATTTAAATGCTTGTTGTCGCATTGGAGATTTAGTTAGAACCTACATGTATGCTCTGCCTAATTAGTCTATCTATAGTCTACAGTAAAAGCCATCCAGTCTATATTAAGCAGCCTGTATTAAGCACTTCCGGTAATAACGAGTAATAATATTTATTATTATTATTTTTTTTAATTATTATTATTACAATTATTATTGCAAGTATCTGGAGTGACAAAGTACCTCAAGAAAAGTTTAAAAAACATAACTGTCCAATGTCCATATCTTCGGTTTTTTCCAACTGACAAACCGCAGGAAGTTTGCAAGTGTACCATGGACGAATAATGACAAGTCATTTTAGGATTCGAATTTAACTTTCAGCAGCAATGCAGGGCGGTCATTGCGTTATACATCTGATTTAGCCAACGGCGCCCTCTAGCGAAGACAGGAATAGTCAACCTTACGAAGATACGGGTAGCGAACTGAATTCGTTTCCTCAGCTCTGCACGCAAGTCTGTCATCCATTACTCTTTGGCCTCTCTGACTTACTGTCTTTTACTTACTTTCTAATAATAGAAATCGTCTCAAAAGCTTTTGGTTAGCCATAAAGACATGAAGTAATTTATAGAGAATAAACAACGAATTGGCAGTTTCAAGCGCACAAACTACCAGGAGTCTACTCAATTCACTGACAAGAAGTGGACACAAGTGAAATTTGTTGGTATGTGTAAAAGAGGCTATGATGTAAAATCGCTCTCTGGTCTGATATACACATATTCAAATAGGCATAAAAATATGTATATATATATACATATATCATAATTTATATGCAAGCATATAATGTATATATACATTCAATCAGATGGTCCTATGAATAAATATTAACCTTACGGTTGAACATTATATGTGATATTGTAGGCTTATATCGCAATTACATATTATATATATATATATATTCATGAAATTTGACGTGTCTTGTCTCTGAGTCTACGAAATTGCGTGGGCTCTTGAAGCGTATTGGAACATGAGTGTAGTGTGGCAATCACTAGTGGATGCTCTAAATGGATGGATGGTGTCTCACTCATGTTTGCTCTCTGACATTTTAAGAACGTTCCCTTGGACACCCAGCAGGCCACTGGGTGGACACGAGGTATCAAAGGGTCCTCGTCATCTTTCCTGGATTCTATAAAAGCGTCAGCTGCTCTAGGTTGATCCACAGTTGCTTGGAAAGTTTTTGGCTTCCGACAGACTCGCCTGTCATCGGGAAAGGCTCTTCAGTGATTGTGCAAATTGTAGAGCAGAGATGGAGGAGGTGAGTCGAAACATCGAAGCATTCAGTGACTGTGTACACTGACCTGCTGACTGACTGTCTTCAGGGGGTGGCGAATCTATTGTATTTAAGCATTTTTAGAGTGCCTCTAGTATGGTGATGGAAAACCGTTCAGTGCGAAAGCCCCGCGAGTTGCGGGTTTTGAGAAAAGCGAAAGAGAATGAGAGATAGCCAGAAAGTAGTGTAGAGCAAATAGAAGGAGAATGCACATTCTACAGAGAGGGAACAATTGAAGCAAAGGGTCGAGACTGAGCCATAGTTGTTTTAGTTCGAGGAACCAAGAGGTCAATCCTCTTGAACGAGCGAAATGGACGGTAGAAGGAAGCTGAATGATGCCAAAGTATTACGTCAACCAGGTATCTCGGGGCAAAACTCCGCTGAGCTTTAAGGATTAGAATGAGGGTCTTAAATTGTATGCGAGGATAAAGAGGGAGCCAATGAAGTTCATAAAGGAAGAGATGCGAGAGAACCGGGGCATGCGAGTTATCAATCTAGCAGCTGTCTTAAGTACTGACTGAAGAGAGGAGAGACGAGCCTTTGGAAAACTAATGAGAAGGGAATTGCAGTAATCAATTCTAGAACATATGAGCATGCTCTCAGTTATGACCATTGCAGTATATATATTAAATATAATATATATATATATTTGTATCTGACTAATAAAGTCTGACAAAATACATGACTGACCAGACAACATCCGGTCATAGTAGTGAGTTAAACCAGTATCGAGGATGCAGAACTTTGGTATTGAGGCAGTCGCCATGTGTGACATTAGTAAAGTTCAGACACATATTTTGCGTGATGATGAGTTTGCCACCCATCCTATCCAATTAGGGTTCGTAACCCCAGTCAGTAGTGCTAAAACATTATAAACTTTGTTGTCCAGCTGCCTGCAAGATTAGTGGCCCTCACCTATTTTTTTCCGGTTTTTACAAGGTCAGTAGTTGAGCTACATAAACACGTAAGGATATGGTTGCAGCAAATTGTGGTTATAAACTACAGTTGATTTTCGCAAATTTTTATTATAAAGACATCAGTTTATTTTTTGATCTAGAAATCAACAATAAAGACAGTTTCTGGAAGTTTAAGCTCAATGACCAGCAGCAGCTCCACCAGCACCCTCGGGGACGCCGAAGAGATTCCAAAGAAGGACCTTCCTCCACCTTATCCAAAGGATGACAGGATCGTCAAAGTGGAACAGGAGAACAGCTCTTTAGAGGCGTCCTTTGATCCGTGGGATATCGTCGAAGAAGAGGACACTGGAGTCAAGTGGAAAGGTGAGGTCCTTATGAGGCTCGATATAGAAACTTTCTTGCTATGTGAGTAAGTAATTTTCACAGGCCATAACGATCTATTTTGGCACCAACGAAGAGCTACTAGTAATATTGTCCTCAACAATTTTGCTGTTTCTAATCTGTGGTTAAATACTGTTCGCTTAGCACTACGCTGTCGCATTCTTTGCATTTGATATTTGAAATGATGTTGAAAAGATCATGAAGTTCTATGTATTGCTGTGTTGAACTGAACGTCTGTGAGCTGTTCATGCGAAAACCCTTTTGATGCCTGTACCGGAGACAAAATAGACAGAACTGCCGTAATTTGATTTGTTTCGTGTGTGATGATTCAAGAAACAATTTCAATCAATCAATCGTACGATCAATCAATCAGAGTCAGTAATTACTACAGGAGCAAAACAGCTATAAAAATTATGGCATCATTCTTGCTGTTTTTAGTAATTATTATATCTTAGTCCTCTTCTGATTATTATCATGCGAGGTATGTGTAATTCTGAACAACTGAGTCTTACGCCAAGAGTTCTTAAGCGCATACGTGGAAAATTAGGCCTAAGTGCCACAAAATGCCTTCTCAATAATATTGCGCTAGATATGATAGTGTCTCGGTTTAATTGACGACCCATCCTTTTGCAGTCACTCGTGCTGAATTTGCTGTGTGAGCGATATAGGATTCCGGATAGATGTTACAACTATGAAGTTCGAGATCAGCCATGTACCTTCTTGCTACCCAGGAATTAACATGCCCCATTTTGACAGTCTACCATCTGAGCGAATTAAATCTGTTGGCTAATAAATACTTGGAACAAAGCCTTCTGTAGGGCCCGCCAAACTTAAGCATTGATGACATGATGGCGAAAGAATCATCTCCAAAGAGAATCTTAAAACGGCGGCAAAGAAAACTTTTATAATAATAATCTACCGGGTACTAAACGCTTCTGTTGCTACTGTTACTAAAACCGCCACTAATAGCCTGTAAGTTGTAATAAAACTCCTTTGTAGAACGTAATCTGTTGATGAAAATTTGGTTCGTGATTTGGATCATAATTCGAATAATCATGATCGTCGGATTTCTCTACTTCTTTATCTGTTCCCTCGATGTTCTTCAGAGCGCCTTCCAGCTGCTTGCAGGTATTTATTTGTCGATTTTGGGATCAAACTTCCAGTTTTTATACAAGAACAGGTGCCGTCGCTACATCTAGAACGCAACACCTGTCCAACACTCTATAAAAGAGAGTTCCTTTCGATTTAATCTGAAAAACAATGCTTTTCGAGTCTAATTGTGAATATTAAACCCAAAGCTGTAAGGAGGACACTATGAGACTACAGTTGTATTTATAATTTTAATGCGGTAGACGGTTGGCATTAGTCGCCGTCACAGTTATACGAAGCAAGTAAAAACTGTATGGACATCAAGGACAAAAGTTTAAACGAAATCTCACATTGTTCCATATGGTGTATACATTCATGTCTGTAGGTCGTGCTGCCAGCAGTGTCTTTGCCAACAGCGTTCTTATCAACAATCCTGTCTCTGCTCTGATGATTGGTGTCCTCGTGACCGTTCTTGTTCAGAGTTCTTCAACATCCACATCTATCGTCGTATCTATGGTCGGATCTGGATGTGAGTAGGCCTATCTACATGAATGCAGGGATTAGCCTACATATTACTTAACCACGAGAATTATGAACAGACACTCAGGGCGATGCTATATCTCCTCAACAACGAAAATAACATCACCCGAATACAAAAACAGGAGCATATAAGCACAATGATAAGAGACCTAAGTATTACTATTATGGTTAGTATTGCCATAATTATTAGTCACACTTGCAACAACAATATAATTTATCGCAATTATATTAATAATGATAAGAATAATGACGATTAAATACAGCAATTGCAATTGACAAAAAGTTTGTCATCGACATCAGCGACAACAATGATAGGCTACCAATGCAAATAATGATAACAAAGGTAGCAGAAAAAATAATTCTTCTTCTCATTATTATCTTTAACTTTCATTACCATCATTGTTATTTCGTCTCCACTAACATGAAGCATCTAATAATTCACAATCATTATGTAATTGACCTAGTTTAAATGCCAATGAAAACCATTGCGTGATCGGCTATCAAAACCCGCCAGATACAAATTCATTCATGTTGAACAATGATTTAAGCCTAATGGTGAATACAAAAACACAAACAAATGTATGGCTGCTTCCAAGGATTTACTTAAGAAACTCCTCTTATACGTCTTTGTATTGTAATGCAATCAAGCATTTATATAGCGACGATCAAACCAGCGCTTCATCTATTATTTATTGTCTATTATCTATGTTCTTAATGATAAAATAAATTACTGTTATGTTGCGTTTGCGTTTCAGTATTGACGGTCCAGCAGGGAATCCCCATTATCATGGGGGCGAACATAGGAACAACCGTCACCAACACCCTTGTGGCAATTACCCAATCAACCGATAGGAACGTCTTCAGAAGGGCCTTTGCTGGTGCCACAGGTCAGCTATTCGTAATATATTTTAATCACGTCTTACATGTATATGTGATTAAACATAAAATTATGAGTTATGTCTTATTAAGCTGGATAAATATGCATAATCTATCCGTATTTGTAGTCGTGATCTCCAAGTTTATACGCGCGCAACTCTAAGCCTAGCGCCGTGCAATGATGATAACGATAATCTTACACCGGGCGCTCGTGACAACATAGTTTAACATAGGACATTATCTGATAAAGACCAGTATAGGAAGAATGCCCAAAATAACAATCACCTACAGTAACTGCAATAAACTCGTTTTATCAGAATCTCATTGTCAAAAGATTCTTACGATCTTCCCCAGCGAGTACTTTATGAGATCCTCATGTATAATTAAGGAACAGCCAAAAATAAATCATTAACCACATTCGGTCAGTACAGAAGTATCTGTGAGACCACACATATATAGTTTGACAGAGAAGACATAATAAAAATGTTCACTAAGAATTGTTGCTTATCATTTATAATATAATAAAAAAATAATATTGATTTTTGTAGTACACGACGCATTCAACTGGTTGACTGTGATTATTCTGTTGCCCCTCGAGTTGGCCACCCACTACCTCTACCATCTGACCAAGGCTATGACAGCCAATATTTCTCCACCTAACAACGTTGATAACCCCAAATTCCTGACAGCTATTACAAGTCCTCTGACGAAACTCATCGTCATGGTAAACAAAAGCCGCTATATAAACAATGTTGGGAAATTCAGCAGCATGAAAATTATTGGTGACACCACTAACACTGAAAAGCGATTTATTTCAAGCGTATAATTGATACTACCAGCAAACTCATACCAACTACAATGCAATTGAGGGTTGCATTTGCGAATTTTTAGGTACGCTATACTTATTATAGTTACTAAGGCTCGCAATTATATTTCATATTGTCCAGAAATACTACTAAAACAACAACTAGCCCTACAACTAACGCTACAAATGCCACTGCTGCAACGACTAATACTAATTTTACTAATACTATTACTTCCACTACTGGTAGTACTACTACTACTACTACACCCACACCTACCACTTCCTTAACCAATACTACTACTTTCACTACTATTTCCGATACTACATTCTTCCATTGTCATTACAACCATTAATAGTAATGATTGCAATGCTGTTGGCGAAATATTACGGCAAGGAAGTGTTTATAATGATGTTGTCATTAATTGTAGATTGATAAAAAAGTGATAACCGCAATCGCTCACCAGTCAGACAAAGAAAAGTTTCCGTTGGCTAAATATTACTGCAAGGAAGTGACTCAAGACTACGCATTCAACCTAACAACAGGTTAGAAACTAATTATGAACCGTTGCTTCGGATACAGCGATCGGGTCATAGCACTGCGCCCCACAGTTTAATATTATGTGATCGTATATATCCAGCCAAACTACAGTTATTTTTGTTTTCGTTCATTACGAAACCTATTTCTTGCAATACCATACAGGCCATTTTCAAGTAATGATCGAAAATTAGAGCATTCAGATTACACCTTTCGTTACAACCACCAACAAACAAGCTTTCAATTGCACAGCGTGCCCTTCGACGTATTGGCACGATGTCCAGGACCTTAGAAATCGTCCTTTCACGACCAAATGTCGAAGAGCAGGAACTTATTTTGTTCCCAAAATCACGCAATCACATTATGAGCAAAAATTGCTTCCTGGCTTTGTATCTTGAGATTCATCAATTCGTATTATATTAGATAACGCTTGCTGTTATATCCTGTCGGTTATCTTTTGCAGAGGAAGCGGAGTTAGACTACCAGAACGCCAACGACAGGTTGTTTAGTTATGACATCACTCTGACGACATACAACGGGACAAATATGAGTCAACTGACGTACACGGAAGTACTCGATTCAAACTCTACTCAGTGTATGTTGCAACTGGTTGCTGATGTTGCTACACTTGCAATTTCTGATAAATTAATATGTAAAATTAGTGTATGAAGCACCGGAATAGGGAGGACAAAAATAATGACGTTTAGAGGGAATGAAACAGCGTGAGAGACAAAGTCAATGGGAGGCTGAGAAGATCCTGTGCAACAGAGCAAGAGAACAATGCAGTTTCCAGACAATGCTGATGACATGCCACTCGAATGAGCTCCATATGTGAGAAAGTCATGTTTGATAGGATGGGTGGAAAAATGTAAGAATATATTAGAAGGCCTTTTTACCAGTCAAACACCTTAGTCATGATCTGCTATTTCATTGTGTAAGCTAAATTAATCGGCACTCACTTCCATTTTTTCTGTTCTCTTAGTCAGACGTGCAAGTCTTCAATCAACCAGTCAGATATCTTGAACCTGACCTGCTTAGATTTGCTGGAATGTATTCATTTATGTTTAATCAATGATCTAATCCTATCTATTACATTCTTGTGATTCTATGGCACTTTACTAAACTGCCTAAGACACAAGTCTGTGGTCTAAGCTAACATGTGCGGCAATGATCATTGTTTCAAAAGAAATCACAAGTTAAGATTCGGCAGCTCAAGAAACCGGAAGAAGGCTATGACGGTGGGCTGCCTGCCTCCGATGAGAACAATCTCGGTATAAAAAATTTTGTGACAATTGGCAATTAACTAAAAACATTAACAGACGAAAGGATGTATTTTAACAATTTGCTGCTAAGAGATCCTTTAATGTCCCTAGTAAAGCAAAAGATGCAGTAGACCTTAGTTGAAATATTCTTCAATTTATTTCATCACTGCTCTAAATGCGAAAATTTTCTTTGGGATAGGTGCCTACCTCTTCCACGGCACTGGAATGCCTGGATGTCTTCCTGAAGCGGCGGCAGGTGGTATCCTCGTAATAGGGTCACTTCTGGTGATGACCTTTAGCCTCCTGTTGATGGTAAAAGTTCTCAACTCTCTGATCAAAGGACCGATGGCACGCATTGTCCGCAAAGCCGTCAATGCAGAATTTCCCGGTTGCTTCCGATACTTCACCGGATACGTGGCCCTCTTGGTGGGAGCCGGAGTCACAGTTATCTTCCAGAGCAGCTCAGTGTTTACATCCACACTCACCCCACTTGTCGGAATGGGTGTGATCACGGTTGAGCGAGTCTACCCGCTGACCCTCGGCTCCAACATCGGAACGACCGTGACAAGCATCTTGGCAGCGTTAGCCGGAGACCCCTCCAAAATTCAGGACACCACGCAGATGTCGTTCTGCCACCTGTTCTTTAACATCACTGGCATCCTCATCTATTACCCGATTCATTTCATGCGTGTACCCATCCGAATCGCCAAGATGCTTGGCAACACGACGGCTAAATATCGATGGTTCGCAGTCTTCTACCTGTTGGTGATGTTCCTCCTGTTTCCACTTACCATCTTTGGTCTATCGATGGCTGGATGGTATGTTCTGGCAGCCGTTGGGATTCCCTTTCTCATTCTGGTGGCCTTCATCATCATTGTAAATGTTTTGCAGAACAAGAAACCCAACTGGTTGGTTCGGCCTCTTCGGACCTGGAACTGGCTGCCCAAACCGTTAAGATCTTTTGAGTCCTACGACCGAATCTTCACCGTTTGCTGTCGCTCGAAGAAGTGCTGCTGTGGCAAGTGCTATAAAGAACCTGAAGGTTCTGACTCAGGGTCGGTTACCGACACCAATAAGTCGGAAGAGCAAAAGTACCTTGACATGATTGTTGTGGTGGACTGCGACAAGAGCAAAGGAAGGGATAACCCTGTCTGCGAAGTAGTGAAGGAAGAAGAGGACACGAATGATGACTGTGTATCTAAACTATAACAGTGAATACTAAGGGCTACATACGCATTGCCTGTTACTTTGTATTATAACTCAGAGAACATTCAGCCTGCATTTCAAACTTGTAGATATTATCAAACAACTTTCGCTATCATCAACATCATTAATTCATTATCATCCACTTGATATTCGTGATCACAATCGCTATTAAGAACAACAACAGCATCGTCGATGCTTGCTTTATTGATGCTTGCTTTATTGATGTACTTGTTCGTTGCTGTATATTGAATTAGAAGGGGTGAATTCGTAGCCTTTAACAAAAAACCTGCAGATTAATATGCGCTGTAATTATTCTACAAAGTGATTTTAGACCAGCAATAGGCTAGTAGCATCATTGAGCAAGAGTGTTTACAGTCGCTCATAGATCAGCCCGTTGTACATGCTTAATATGTTAGGTAGAGAAACGTGATGACTTGATTTGCCCTGGTGTGAGCCTTGGAAAAAGTAGAGAAGCATGAGAACGTAAATAACGAAGAAAGTTGACGATCACTCTGAATGTAAGAGTGATGTAGATGAGAGAAAACTGTTGGTACACGCAGTGGGGGGGGGCACTGGAGGTGGATATGCTGGTGCAGTACGATGCGACTAAAGGCAGCATATGCCCTACTACAAAACAGTCCTTGGTGCTGCTGTTGTTAGTATATCTTCCAGCACACGTATTGGACTTCCAAAATGTAGAAAACAGTTTGATTTTATAGAATGTTTGGTTTGTCAGTAGACATTTAAAATCAACTGACGATCCGATCATTTTCCTATTTTAATGTGGTTTGTTCTTTCTCATAGATTAGTTTCTGGTCCTCTACTAGATTAGTCAGATGGCATGATGATGCCTCTAAATTAAAATTCAAAGATCTCCTGTCCCAGATGGCCTTGTCTGAGATCGAAAAGTGCTGTGATCAAAATAATCCTTCGCTTGCCTATGGCCTCTTCACTTCTGAAATCAAATATGCTTAAGATTCTGCTTTTCCTCTGACCTCTAAAAACATTAATACTACCACCGCCTATAAACAGCCCTGGATGACACCAGCTCTACTTAAATCATGCAATACTAAATCTAAGCATCATATGGCCTCTATAAAACATCCTTCGCCTGAACTCAGATAAATTTAAGACCTATAGAAACAAATTTAAAATGCTACGCATTAAGGCTGAAAAAATTGCTACACCTCGGAATTTATAAGGTATGGCAATGATCTGAAGCAGACTTGGAAAATAATCAGGACGATTTTGAACGCAAAACCTTTGGAAACTCTGGTGGAGTCTTTAAACATCAATAATATTGAAATTACAGACCCAACCCAGATCGCCAATAAATTTAACAACTATTTTATTAACATTGCCTGTGACTTAGTAGAGAAAATACCCTCCTTCACTGGCTCATTTTTTGATTACCTTAACGCACCCAACATCAACTCTTTTGCTATTTATCCTACTTCCCCAGAAGAATTAATTTCTTTAAATCACTCCCTGAAAACCACTCATTCCTCAGGTCCCGACGACCTTGATCCTTCATTAATTAGTCCAATATTCTCTCTCATTGCTGCACCACTTGCTTCTATCATTAATTGTTCCCTTGACACGGGTATAGTTCCTACTGCTATGAAAATTGCGAAAGTGATACCTATTCACAGACAGGGTCCCAGGGATCAATTAGGTAATTACAGACCTATATCTACTATTCCCTATTTTTCCAAATTATTAGAGAAAGTAATGTACTCTAGACTTTTTTATTTCATTGATCAATGCAAATTCCTCTGCCCATCGCAACATGGTTTCCAGCCGGGGCACTCCACAGCAATATCCCTGCTTGATCTTCAAGAGCACCTATCTCCTGCTATAGACCGAAATGAATTCTCAGTGGGCGTCTTCCTGGACATATCCAAGGCTTTCGATACCGTAAATCAGAGTATACTTTTATCTAAACTGGAATCCATGGGTATCCGAGGAGTTGCTTTGAGCTGGTTTCGAAGCTATCTTTGCAATAGATCTCAATATGTGTATTGTAACGGTCACAAGTCAAATACTGCCTACCTAAAACATGGTGTGCCCCAAGGCTCAATCTTAGGTCCTCTTCTTTTCTTGATTTATATTAATGACCTCCCAAATGCGTCTAGACATCTCCACTTTTTATTATTCGCTAACGATATCATTACCTCCAGTTCTGACTACTCCAAACTCATTGATCTGTTAAATCACGAATTAGCCAGTATAACTAATTGGTTTGCTGTGAATAAACTGTCTCTTAACGTTGCAAAAACGAATTATATTTTATTTGCATCTCATCGTAAAACTTTACCTGAAATCAATAAGCCTCTTATGTTAAATAATATTCCCATACCTAAAGTTACTTCTACTAAGTTCCTTGGTGTTTTCGTTGACTGGAAAACTGATATTGATAGCATTGCAGCGAAACTAGCAAAAACATAGGAATTTTATCTCGTATTGTGTATCTCTTGCCTTTAACTCTCCGCATCAGCCTTTACTACTCCTTTGTTCATCCTTTTCTAACTTATTGTAATATGATCTGGGCATCTAACTATCAATCCAGACTTAAAAGACTTCACATGCTTCAAAGTAGGGCCTTCGCGTTATTCGTCGTATTCGTCGACTTAGACAGTTCTTCATTGGGCATGTGTTCTCAAATACTTAAACTTGAACAGATAACTGTGTTCCAACTTAATGAATTTATGTACAAGTATTTTAATAATTTATTGCCATCATACTTCGAAAACTGTTACTCTACTGTGCTCCAAGTTAACCCCTATGGCATTCGTAACGCTGATAACTTAAGACCATGCCACTATCGAACCGCATGTTCTCGTTAAGTGTCTCTGGACCTCAGGCGTGGAATAAATTACCATCGAATCTACGCCAGTCAATCACCATCTCTCAGTTTTAAAATAAACTTAAAGAATACCTGCTAAAATTATAATTTATTGAGTTACTCGTCTAGATTAAAGTTATGCTTCCTAGTTCTATGCCTTAACAGTCTTAATACCTCTGTTTTACAATGTTACATGTTAGTTAAGTAACTAATTTTCTTGTTCATTGTCTTGAATTTACTTGCATAACCGTGCTATTATCAATTTTGTAATCGATATCCCTGCTAGCAGGACCTCGGTCCCTTTAGGGTTCCTCCTTTTGTGCTCTGTCAACCTTACTGTGCTGTTTGACCTTAATATTATGTTTGCTTAATTGGTTGTTCAGTAGCCAATAAAATTTTGGTTATGGTTTTGGTTATTAAAAAGACGGGTAAACATAACTCTGTTTAAAGTAGAATTACAGTGGTGTAAAGATTTCATTGAAATTGAAACGACAATGGGTGAGGTGTATTAAACAGCTGATCACCGGAACGAGTGTTTTTTGATAATAAATAAAAAGACAATGTAGGCCTGGCGCCTATGATGATACTAACACTATACCTGATTATTTTACGCCTTATCGCCTAAAGTTTCCGTTACAACACTATTCTTATCGAAAAGACAATGTCTGAAACTCGAAAAGACAATGTCTGAGATCCGACAATAATGTATGAGACTCGAAAAGACAGCCTGAAACTCGTGATATTTTAGACTCGAATAGATAGGGCACTCGATTCTTGTAATTGGTAGTCAAAAAGTGCTACTGTAGTTAGTGCGCTTACTGGCACAAATAGTAGGCCTATCAGACCATTACCATTTCAAAATTACATCATGCGCACGTTGCTGACTGTCATAAGGCCGTTATAAAAGTTCAAGAAATCGGTCGATGATCTCTATTGGAGGGAAATAGTGACTGCAAATCCTACTCCAATGGAAAAATCAGGACCAAATCCGATTAATCATAGAACTAGAAAACAGTGCTAGGTCCTGGGCTACAGTGACCATGCAAAAGTTGAAGTTAAAATCTGTATTAGGTTTATACCTTAAGGGCATCAAAGAACTATCAGATCGAAGTGAGTTGGGCTGCAAAATGCACAGCCGTATTTGAGGGACCGACAGAACTGCAAAGTTAAACACAGTTGGAATGGCCAAAGATCACCACGCTATAGAAGAAAGATATGTCTGTTTGGAATAAATTAGAGGCACTATGAACCGTAGCGAAGATTCGGAAAAGGAGTCTTGTCCTTGCTTAATAGGCATCAATGGGTAATGAATGCATCGCAATGGATGCGACTTGCTGCAAGTATACGAATACTTTGTTTTGATGCTGGCAATAAAGTTTTTAACCATCTGTAGTTTATGAAGGTGCTACTAATCCGAAATAAATTATAGTTGTCACATCTGCTGCAAACCAATGCGCCAGCAATTGCGATAAGACAGTGTGAGACTGATAATGTTCGAATATGGTTAAACACTCTTGGCCACACACCAGGCCCAAATCGTGCGCAATCGAAGCTTAGTCATTCATCTGAGCATATGTAAATCAGTCAAATCTGTGGAGTTATTGGATTGTATTAAAAAAATTAGTTCTTTAAGGATTCGGAAGAAGCTGTAACCAGTGAACAAATGTAAGACGTAGGCAGAGCAGAGCTGGGTGGACAATGAGGAGGTAACATGACTAAGATTGAGAGGTGACCTAGATTTGACAAATGATGACCTAGGACAATGGAAATCAATAATTTGGCCATTCCAACTGATGTTTATGATCACACAGTAAGCTTGTGACAAAGTTGCTGTTTCTATTAACACTGCACAATAATTGTCAATAATAACTTGCAGAAAACAATATGTGATACACACATTAGGCTTCTGGTCACCATCATCTCGTTCTGAAAATTATGAATACGTGTTGGCCTATCTGCCAAAACAGATTGTCAAAAGTGTGTCAAAGAATATATTTTGACCATTTTATTATACTACAAATAATCAGAATAACAATGATAGCAATATTATTAAATTAAATAATCATAATAAAATTAGTTATAATGATTATAATTTTTTATACTGTGTTGTTAGGCTATTAGCAGTAGTGATGATATTAGTATTGCAAGAAGTTGTGGAGGATTTAGAATCATTTATGTGCAAAAGTCACGCAGAAATGCGAATCCGCGGTCTAGGTAAAAAATAATTTAGAGGCTAGTCTATTTAATTAATAAGCTCCGCCACCACCAGTTCATACCAGTTGTCTAGTGTCGTAGCAATCCAAGCAATTGTCGAGTCGGTTCAATCAAACAAAGGTATTTTTAGCAAATTGTTTCAGGCATACGCTAGCGGCGAGGATGATAAAAAAAGAACGCTGAGTTTTCTGTACCATCGAATAAATATTATAATAGCGACGTGTTGTAACAACTAATTACGTACACTGCAGCTGCCAGTTCGGAGAATGACAGATAGGGCCTACGGTAAGTGTTCAGCGCAGAAGGCCACATGCTCCTAATATTTATATAGGCTACCATAGATCAGATGCGAGCGTTATTAGACTTTGGAATCAATATCAGCGACAGGTTTTATCCGAATTCGCATCATAGCGAAGCGTGCTTTAGCGATGGTCTGGTGTAATTCATTGGGTATAAATAAAGATACGTCGACACTTTTAGAGTACTTTTAAATCGCCAACAAGAAGTGGACGAAAAGAATAGTTGATAGTAGGCCTATGCGTAAAAGACGCCGCAATGTTATAGAGCAAATGCATATAAATATTTACTAATGGCTAATGCTATTAGCCATTAACAACCGACTCTTGAGGTGTTGACCACCAGTGTAGTCTGACAATCACTACTGGATGATCGATATGGGTGAAATGGGTTTCACTCATGCGCACGGTCTGACTTTCCGGGAACGTATTCGTAGCTGCCCACCATGCCACTGGGTAGACAGCGAAGTTTCAAGGAGTCCTCGCCGCTTCTCTTGGACCATATAAAAGCGTCCACTGCTCTAGGCTGGTCCGCAGTGACGTCGAAGGTCTTTGACTGTCGACGGACTCGCTTGCCAGTGGGAAAAGTTCCTTAGAGATTGGTTAAATTCTAGAGCAGACATGGATGTGGTGAGTCATAACGTTCACAAACTGACTGACTGACATGCACACAAACTGACAGACAGGCTCATTTGTTGTGTTGCGACAAAGACCGATTTATGTAGATTAAATAGCTGACTGAGCAACTTACTGATATCTCGATTACGCTACCTATTGTTTACCGGCCAAGTTCCCATCTGATAATTCCATCCCACTTAGACACGGTGCATGAGCAATTGGCAGAATTTGGGCAACAGATGACCGTCGTTTGCTTCGCTGGCGACATACGGTAACGAATGGAAATCAAGAAGATGTGTCGGAAATCGCAAATGTTCAAGAAATGGTCAAGCTAGCATTAACGTATCAGGAACTATTAGGATCAAAGAATTGCCATGATTCAGGACTTTAATTTATGAATGCAGCCTGTAAGAATATGTCACCGAAGTATATATCAGAAGCACGCGACTTCTCACCTGCCAAACTCAGACTAATATCTCATATCAAATATGCTAAAAATCAACATAATATTATATTGATTTGTCCAGCAGCACGTAATATTCTACACCTTCATCTCGTTGTCTGACCCTTTACTGGTTCAGGGATGGCGCTAGGTAAACACTTAACAATTTCGAATTAACAGTCATCTACTATAGTGTATTGATATAGGTCACCATCCCAAAATCTGCGATGAAGACAGAAGACGAAGTAGCTGGAAATGAGAGCTCAATGGTCAATGGCAGCGTCGCCAGCTCCATTGGGGACGTCGAAGAGGTTCCAAAGAAGGACCTTGGTCTACCATATGCAGAGGTCAAGGTCGTTGATGTGGAAGATTTGAAGAGCGCATCAGAGGCTTCCATTGATCCGTGGGATATCGTCGATGGAGTGAACGATGGGGTCAAGTGGAAAGGTAAGATTCTCCAGTAGACTCATCGTCTTGATAAGATATCTCCGTCTCGTCTTTTCACCCATACGCAATCGCTTGACGTAGCATTAAACTATCTTTGCACATCTTTCGGCCTACCACAGATGTATGATCGTGACTTTCTTGAACATTAAGTATATAAATGTTAGGTCGATGCAAGTCTGGAGATAGTAATCGTAAAGAGCATAGTATCTTATACCGATGGCGCGGCTGATGTATCCGTATTTTAGGAGTAACCTGGAGCGAGTGCTGTAATATCTAATTCTTGTGTCAGTGTAGACATCGTTCATTGTTCTCATGCATTAGCTTATTAAGTTGCTTGTAATATACTCAGAAAATGTATTCTTCTTCATTCGTTCAGTAGTAGCCTAGTTACCTCTTATCCTTCGTCATATAGACCTAGTTACAGTTCGTTTCTCAGTGCGTCCCGTAGGCGCAGTAGCGTAATTGTAATGAGGGTAATGTACCTGTACATGTAGTCAATTTACCCATTGTGATAGATGGACATTTCTCAGCTATTGCTATAACTATTATTTCCTCCAATACTACTGCCACTACTACCACAACTTCCACTTCCACTATTAATATTAATACTACTTCCACTATTTCCACTTCCACCACCACCAATTCCACCACTACTGGTACCACAACCACTACAAATACTAATCCTGCTATTTTCATCGCAAACGTCATCACCGTAAAATCGTCGTCGTGATCATCATCATTGTTATTATTATCGCGTTATGTTCATCGGAGGACCATCATTCTTTTGTAGAACGCACTCTGTTGATGAAGACCTGGATCGTGATTTGGGCAGTGATTAGAATATTCATGATCGTCGGATTTCTCTACTTCTTCATCTGTTCTCTGTTCAAGGCGCCTTCCAGTTGCTTGCAGGTATAGTCCTTTCAGTTCTTTCGGATATCTGTTGCTGTATTGCATGTTTTCACTGTAGTGTTCCAAAGAGATGACAAGTCACTATTTTTAGATACAAATACTTGTGTACTTTGACGCTTGTCACAGCGTGTATCATTTATGGTGACTGTCTGCCTCATCGATTGTGATTGTGACTGTATGTCATCCATTGTGACTGTATGTCATCCAGTGTGACTATATATATGTCATCCGCTGTGACTGTGTTTCATCCATCGTGACTGTGTTTCATCTATTGTGACTGTGTGTCATCCATTGTGACTAAATCGATGTAATTTTTAATTCATAATTCAATTACATTTTTTCCTGTCATTTGTAATTCAAAATTACATCATCAAAAAAATTACTTTACGTTTTTTTAAAATAGAAAATTGATAATAATATAATTCGTTGGATCAAAAATGGTCTTACTTTGATATTTATGGAATCACAATTACTTATTTTTAAAATTTAATGCTGCCATGCCTTCTCTGCACCTCAAGAGAGACACTTCAGTTTTGCAGGCCTAACAGACGTCATCTGTCGGATACACTGGTGGAATTAATTAATGCATCATCGTGCAAAAAGTTAACAATCGGTTTTACATCTAAAGTCAGTTTTTATTGATGTCACAATGTGATTTAAATTATTATGTCAACAAGCATAGACTCAGTCATTTACATGTTTTCAGGAGTGTCTGTTCAACACTTATGGTCGATACAAGCAGGAAAATAATCTGCTCATTGCGTCCTGATATTTTTTTTGTATCGCCTCACGATAGATAATGCAATAATTATTACCACCACTGCAAATTGTTTGAACAGCTGCTGCTTCTGAAAGAAAATTAAGCTAGCGGTTTCTGACAATATTATGCAAAATAAAAGGAAATAGAAAGCGTGTGTTTCTTGCAGAATCTTTCATGCATTTGTTAACTTTGAATCCCTGATAATGTCAGTAATTTGTAATTTCGTGTAATTGAAACTACGTAATTTGACATTTGTAATTTTCAGCAATACTCTAAAGTAATTTGCAATGTGTAATTAAATTACATTTCACCAGTTATTATTACTGTGTAATTCAATTAAAGTGTCAGTCTTTAATTTGCCAATGCCTGGTGACAGTGCGTAATCCATTTCGACCGTGGCTGCGCCATCCATTGTGCCTGTGCATATGGGTGTAGGTCGTGCGGCCAGCAGTGTCTTTGCCAACAGCGTTCTTATCAACAATCCTGTCTCTGCTCTGATGATCGGTGTCCTCGTGACCGTTCTTATTCAGAGTTCTTCAACATCGACATCGATCGTCGTATCTATGGTCGGGTCGGGACGTGAGTATCTATGCAAACCAGACATTGACTAAACCAAGAATATTATTTTGCTCTACTTCCTATCCATAGTTTATGCATCCTTTAGAAGTGCATAGACCGTCCTGAGTGGGCGAAGCGGGCGAGTGGTCTGGGATCACTATTTTGTCCTTGCAAGGCTGGACTAAGGTAACGATGTTGCTAACACTTCATTCACAGTCATAGCTTTCATCTGTTTGAATGCCCTATACATCCATGTTCACAGCGATTTTTGTTACCCCAGATACATGTACGTGCATACTCACACACACACACACACACACACACACACACACACACACACACACACACACACACACACACACACACACAAACACACACACACACAGCTGCTTCTAGGTGTTTGCTTAAGTGACTGGTACCATTCGTCTTTGTCGTTAATGTTAAACGAATCACTGTTATGTTGTGCTGCGTTTCAGTGTTGACGGTCCAACAGGGAATCCCCATCATCATGGGGCAAACATAGGAACGACCGTCACCAACACCCTCGTGGCACTCACCCAGTCAACTGATAAGAACGTCTTCAGAAGGGCATTTGCTGGCGCCACAGGTCAGTTAATAGTTGTTTGTGAGGCGCCCTTGTAGCGGTATGGCCGTGTTACGGCGCCATATAAATTGTCTTTATTAATATTATTATTATTATTATTATTATTATTATTATTATTAATAATAAATCAATTGCTAACGTAAACTGATGCTATGTAAATTGCATCATACTGTGATAGTCGGGGTTGAGTTTAATGAGATCTGATAAAATGAAGAACAACCATTTAAATAGATCTAATTTATTCTAAATCAGTCGAGAGACCCGACAGCGTCTGAAGTGAATTGCAGTCAACAATCCTAGATCCGTTGAGAAGAGTCGAATACTTCGGTGAAATTGGGGAACCCAAGGTTAAGAAGCGGTGGTTAAAACCAGAGAAACTGATTAGTGCAGAGCTTATACTCAAAGAACATTAGCAGAGCGCATCATGCTTTAACGAGGTTTGTTACAATTATGGCAAAACGTTTACAAAATATAATGTTATCGCTTCTGCGTAATTCAACGCGTTCGATATATTTTAACTTGGCGTCATGATTTCACAGAGGTCCATTACCTGAGGAACCACAAGAGGTGTGCAGGTTCAAAAACACAGATCACTGCTCAGGTAGTCAGAACTATCGGTGAACTACGATGATCATGATAAACATGATGACAACGTTGACGATGATGGTGATGACACACTAGAGTCATATTACGACACGGTCAAATGAATCGTAGATTCCGAGAGAGACAGAGTCTCAGAAATTAACTGCCCCTATACAGCAAGGTAAACCTAGAGTAGTTCTGACGAGATTCTGGAATGCTGATACAATATATAAATTTTATTTTGACACCTTCTGACAGCGAAGAAGCAATTGAACACAAGCACAAAGAGGAAAACAAGCAACTTCAATAACAACAAAGAACAATTTAGAATTTATAATATAATAATATTGATTTTTGTAGTACACGACGCATTCAACTGGTTGACTGTGATTATTCTGTTGCCCTTCGAGTTGGCCACCCACTACCTCTACCATCTGACCAAGGCTATGACAGCCAATATTTCTCCACCTAACAACGTTGATAACCCCAAATTCCTGACAGTTATTACAAGTCCTCTGACGGAACTCATCGTCATGGTAAACAAAAGCCGCTATATAAACAATGTTGGGAAATTCAGCAGCATGAAAATTATTGGTGACACCACTAACACTGAAAGGCGATTTATTTCAAGCGTATAATTGATACTACCAGCAAACTCATACCAACTACAATGCAATTGAGGGCTGCATTTGCAAATTTTTAGGTACGCTATACTTATTATAGTTCCTAAGGCTCGCAATTATATTTCATATTGTCCAGAAATACTACTAAAACAACAACTAACCCTACAACTAAAGCTACTACTGCCACTGCTGCAACGACTAATACTAATTTTACTAATACTATTACTTCCACTACTGGTAGTACTACTACTACTACTACCCCACCCCTACCACTTCCTTAACCAATACTACTACTTTCACTACTATTACCGATACTACATTCTTACATTGTCATTAGAACCATTAATAATAATGATTGCAATGCTGTTGGCGAAATATTACTGCAAGGAAGGGTTTACAATGATGTTGTCATTAATTGTAGATTGATAAAAAAGTGATAACTGCAATCGCTCACCAGTCAGACAAAGAAAAGTTTCCGTTGGCTAAATATTACTGCAAAGAAGTGACTCAAGACTATGCAGTCAACATAACAGCAGGTTAGAAATCAGCCATGAATCGTTGCTTCCAACACAACGATCAGGTCACAACTCTTCGCCTCACAGTTCAATGCTAGAGTTTCACCACATCATTAAAGACCAGCGATCAGTCGAACGACAACGATTTCGCAATTCTTAAATTACGAGGCCTAGTTTTGCAGCACCGTAGTCTCTGTAGACCAATATTAGGTGACAATAATGATGAAATTACTTATACTAATAATAATACAAATATAAGAACAGTATCATTATATTATAATGGGAATGCTGACCGCACTTCGTGATACGCCTATCGACAACTTGCAGCAATATGTCGGCCTGCCTTTAAACGCATTGGCAGTATGTTGAGGAGCAAGAAACGAGTCTCTCAAACTTATGAATTCCAATTCTACATAAAAATTGCTTTGTGACTTTTAACTTGAAAAAGACCATACAAATCGTATCGTATTTGAACATTTTTAATGTTGCTTTTGACGGTTGTCCTTTGCAGAGGAAGCGGAATTAGAATACCAGAAGGTGAACGATAGGATGTTTTCTTATGACGTAACCCTTACGACATACGACACTGTGATCAATATGAGCCTACTGACGTACACGGAAGTACTCGATGCAAACTCAACTCAGTGTACGTTAACCTTTGTTTTTCATAATTTTTAATTTGCAAGCTGAATAGGAAATAACTGTACAAGAATAGAATGTAGCAACAGTGAAAAGAGGACGAACGGTAGAGATGTGGAGGGTGCAGGAGAGAAAGGGAGATAAGGCGACAAAGGGATAATGAGAGATTAATGTATGACACTGTGTTAAAGGATTGCACTTACACTGTGACCATAACTGAGGGGAGAGATTTATGTTCGACTAATACTAAACCTTTGAATAGCTACGTTGAATAGGGGAGATAGGAGGAAGATATGCGATTTACTAAGCCTACCCGTTGTAACCACATTCCAAGCACGACTACTTGACGTCCGCTATATAATATAAAAGTTTCTAAAATAGCTATTAATAGTTGATTGTGCTTGGCTGGAATTTAACCCCGTTAGATGAGATGCCAACAGTCTAAATCAAAGATGTCAACAGCGCCTCTATTTACATGTCAATAGGACTAAGTTGGTGGTGGCTTCAATGACAATTGCAATAATGAACCGTAATTACACAAAGAAGGCTGTCTAATCTGAAAGATCACAGAGCCTGACAAATAGGGTTTGGTGGATAGCGAGATCCCAAAGAGAAGTCCAGGATAGAAATTTTGCAATTCTTCACTTTTTAAATGTGGCAATTCTTCACTTTTGAAATTTTGCAATTCTTCACTTTTTAAATGTTGCAATTCTTCACTTTTGAAATTTTGCAATTCTTCACTTTTGATGGAAATGTACGAGAATATACGCGCAAACGAAAACAATGAAAAGGTAACTCGCTGCTAAAAGACCACATATTGATCGAAGTTAGGTAGAGAAGTCAGTTAACCATGCTTTACTTTGATTGCTTCATTTAAGCGATTTGCTCTAAAGTGTGAGTCTTTCTTTCGGATAGGTTCCTACCTTTCTCACGGCACTGGAATGCCTGGATGCCTTCCGGACCCTGTGGCAGGAGGAATTCTTCTTATCGGTTCACTTCTGGTGATCACATTCAGCCTCCTGTTGATGGTCAATGTTCTGAACTCTTTAATCAAAGGACCGATGGCCCGAATAATTCGCCAAGCCGTAAACGCAGAATTCCCCGGCTGTTTCAAGCACCTCACTGGATACTTGGCACTCCTCGTTGGCTGCGGAATCACCGTCATCTTCCAGAGCAGCTCCGTATTCACATCCACACTCACCCCGCTTGTCGGAATGGGTGTGATCACGGTTGAGCGAGTCTATCCGCTGCCCCTCGTCTGACAACATACGTTATCGTTATCGTCAGCCTCCTCCTCTCAGCATCAGCGCAGTCGTCATCAAAAGGCTTATCAATTACGACAACAGCATCGTCAATGCTTGCGTGATTATAATCTATCTGAAATTTATATGATATGACAAAATATGATAACAGAAAAATCAGAACCAGCGTTAACAAACATAGGCAAATTTTGAATGAAGCTTACTGGATGCTATCATAGTGACACAGTCGCATGCATGCATTTCAGCCTTCAGGTGATTGTAGAATAGTATTGATTTAAAGTTTTGTGAATTTTTAAGCAACGATGGATCAGTTGAAATAAACAGCTGATTACTGAAATGAGTTTCCGTTCGACTTTTAGCCAAGCAAAACAGAGCCTAATGCAATCGACGCAGACTGTCAATGCAATTATGCTTACGTCTGCAAGTGCAACCTTAACATTATAGGCCTAAACCTACCCCTTAATCAGAGCGAAACTATTATATCTGAGACCATTGCTATTTTTAGTGCATTAGTACTATTATTCCTTATGATACTTTGGCTAACTAAACCATTACTATACTATAAAACCATCATATTACGCGCATGTTGCGTGGTAAAGATGGCTGTATGTTTCTCAAGGGTGACATCGCGATAAGTTTGATGGTCACACTAAGACCTGGTTCTATAATTCTGGCATCAACGGTGACCTAAAATAAGTTCTTAATTAATTTCATGATTCTACTTCTGGCGTTTATTGAAGGGTTTCGCTTAATGGACTCTTGTGAAAGGAGCTTCAGCATACTGGCTAGACATCTAAGGTCAAGAGAGCAGCCCATCACCTTACAATCAGTAGGCTACTGGGCGTTTTACAAGAATGATGTCCTACGAACAATTGCTAGCTAAAAAAATATAACCATCTCATCTTTGAGCTGTTCAATGTCCGAAATTTAGCTGGCTCAGATCGGACGCCAACACTCGTGTCATCCAGGAAAGGTGAGACCACCGTCCAGCTGGTCACATCCAGATTCATGCAGTGATGGAAATCATAGATCGTGCATCTTCGGAATAATCTTGACGTGGTCTCCTACACAAAGGGCGGCTGTGTACAAGCATTCGATGCTTTCTTGCTTGAATGTCGCTGACGCTGGACTGTTCATCGCTCGTGAATAAGGTGGTGCTCTGCGCTTGGCTTTATGTGACACTTAGGAAGTTTGGTGTTTATGGTTAATCTTATGACTGGTAAGACGTCCCGTGTTTGGAAGGCGCATTACTCTCTTCGGACAATATGCGCTTCATTCAACGTGTTGTTATATGATGCAATTCAATTCAGCCGCATTTTTATATTTCTCCTTTTACAGAAATGCTCAGAAGTGCACGCACGCATAGATGGCACAGATGCAATTATATTGCAGAGGTTTGTGTGCGAAGGACTTGCTCAACGTCCTTACACTGCGATCGTCTCAGAAGAGGATCGATCGCGAACTCTTTACACTCTAGCAAATCGCTTTAACTAATCGGCCACCAAAACCCACCAAAAATCTATCATAGGCAGTTTAGGTTTTAGTCGGGTATGGGATCATGGGTACACCAGACCCCTCATTACCGGATATACGCTTCTCAGCCCAAAGTCAGACGCGTGTTTTGGGGAAGAACTTAGAGGAATGCATGATGTTGTTTCCTTCCTGCATGACTCTCAAACAGGGCGAGGATTTTTTTTCTCACGACGGAGACTTTAAAGGATTGCCACAAGGATTCATTGGTAATGTCAGTGAATCATATATTACGTGGTCTGTCATTCTAGCACGATTCAGTTGAAGCCCTTTACAAAAGAAAAGCGTATGGGGTCTATCAACGCAGGTCGTGACTTGAGGGGAGGAGCTATGTACCTAGATAAACTATTCCTGATTCCCAGTGCAAGAGAGCATACATTCTTATATATATTATATATATAAGATTGTATATATAAGATTATATACAGTGGCATAAAGTTTACATTTATTGTAGCATACGTAGGCCCTATGTATATAATATAATGGAGGACAGCCTCATGTGAGCGAATCATAACAGGCCTTAGGCGTCTTTTGCATAAAAAAACTAGGCTTGGGTCTTGGGTCTCTCTTACAATGCGTCAGGTTACGTATGCATGTATATACATGCGTTTGTAAACTAAATTGCTGTATAAAGTTTAGAGGTATATAGGCAGTTGGCGTGCATTACAGAATTAGTAAGTGTGTGACAATCGTATCTTAATTACGACAGCTATCATAGGCTGACCGACACAGCTTTTGTGTGACACTGATGAACTTCTGGTGACCGTTGTATTCGCATTTGTTTTGCGTGGTTTTTTACACCAAGAGACCTGATGAGACTCAGTTGCTTAGGTGAATAATTAGGCTAAAGACTTGTGCTCTTAAATCAATTAGTCTATCCAGATCTATTCCGGATTGATAATCGTTTCTAACTGCAATGGGACGCGCCGAAGACGACTTCAGAGAAGAATTGCTTTCTGAAGGGAAAAGGAGCCGCAGTGGCACCAGCGTCAGCCGGTTGGTCATAATATCTGTCACTCTGCTCAACGTTATCCTGTTCGCCTCAACTGTAACGCTGGCCATATACGTGATAAGGGGAACCAGCGTTGGGGTACACAGCAGACAGACGCGTCAGTTTGATTACCCGCCAGAGAGGGACCCAGGATCGCTGTGTCCACCTTATTTGCAGTGCTGCCAATCGCTCGATAAGAACACTCTCAGGCAGCTATGCAACGATGTCATCGGTACTACGACAACAACGACGCAAAGAGGTATGAGCTTTACCACCATCAACTCTACCATGACAATCACAAGCACCATATCTACCACCATCACTACAACCATTTCGGCCATCCTCCTTTTATTTCCTTTTTGCTCCACCTGTTCATTCATTATCTTCTCATCACAATCATCATCGCTATTGCTGTTAGGGCTTTACCACCACCAGAACTTTCATGATAATCAACCGTATCTACCATCGCCACTAACCCCACCAGCAATATTATGACCACTTTTCTCTGTCCATGTTCCTCCATTATTATCATATTGTAGACCAGCAACAGCTTCGGTCAACTCTTCTGAGACTTCAAGAACCCTAGAAGTAACTTGTTACTAACGGTGCTCTATACACGTTCGTAATTACAATTACACCACTTCTGAGACTATTGATACAGCTTCAACGTCTGCCTATAACGCCGTCAAGAATTACAACGTCTCAGCTAAATTTCTTTAATGCGCAAATGATGAGGTCGTGCACAGTAGACTCAGTTTGTAAGTACCTTCTTGATTCGGCAACTCCTCTTACCTCAGATTTCCTCTTCCTTATCAGAACCTCATCTTAATCGACATCATCGTCAGAATCCTGACTGACTTGCTTATTTACTGATTTGAGACTGCAAGCCCTGCCTATCTGACTTCCATCTGCGTAACTTAAAAGGTCCCCAGGTAACCGCGTCACGAGTAGGTCCTATGTCAAGGCGTGACAGCTGAGCAATATCCTCGTCTGCACCGAAGTCCTTCTGTAAGACCCTCCACAACAACAACAACAACAACAATAATAATAATAATAATAACAATAATTACAATTATGTTGTTTAAAATACAATGCAATAAAATACAGATAAAACACAATATCAACCCTACTATCATCGTCGTTGTCATCTTCAGTATGATCGTCGTCATAGTCGTCATCTTACAAGGGACCGGAATAACTGGTAACGCAGATGAGTAAAACTGATGTTTTACTCAGTTGCGTAATGTATTTCCTCCTTCGGGTCATAATTTATTAAGAACGTCTGGCCGCAGACTAAAAACGGATAAACAGTGTTCAACCATGCGTGCATTTCAAGAGAAAGAACCCTCCCTCCCTCCCTCCCAGCATATATATATATATATACGTAAAACAGATACATATATAGGCCCTGTAAGTCTCCCTCTCACTTTCCTTCTATCAGACTCTCTTTGTCAGTCTGTCAAGCAGAGAGTGTCTAGCAATTTCTATATAACATTTTATGTAATTATTACCAATAACACTATCTTCTAGGACTCGCTGTCAAATTGAAATACAACAGATGCTGCTCTTACACAGCTGTTGTATGTCGATTGCTCATCGACGTATAGCGATAAGATGTATACAATTCAACTTCAGTTTAGTGAAGTTAAGAAAATGCTTTGGTTGACATTCAAAAATTTCTTTACCACCTGTCTCAACATTCAAAGTTACAAGACTTAGTTACTTACATACGTTGTCTGTTGAGCCAACGATTTAAAGAAAGCCAAAATTCTCAACACAACTTTGTCTCTTCTTGAGTCATTCACTGTCTGAGCCGAATGAGCAACGTTTATGTCACTGGTTCTGAGTAATTGTGCGTCGTATTTTGACCTTCTGACTTCATCTATTATTCACATGCTAAAGTTTAACACCAAAGCCATCGAACTACAGAAAAATGTTCATATCAGATCCGTAACATTTTATGTGCCATTGTATCAGACTTCTCGTATATTAAAGTAAAGGGTTCAATTCATATATATATATATTCATATACATGCATACATAGGTACTTTGCTAAAAAGCAGTTTTGGTCTGTAACATATATGCTCACAATCATTTTTTTGAAAATAGAAGAATGCCTTGCATCAATCCAACTCCCATATAAGATAGAATTCTCATTATCAATCCATCTTCTCTTTAATGAAGAATACTTTCAGCAATCTTTGAGGAAATAATGTCATTCATTAATCCAACTGCTAATTTTCTACATAGCGTACACTTGCAAGAGTTCCCATAGGCCTACTTCTATTCAAGCAAGAAACGCCCTTCGTTAATCCAGCTTGCATACAAGAGTTATATACACCATACATACATGTACACTCATATATCTGCAAACATGCATACATAAGTATGCAAATACATGCGTACATATGCACATGCATACATCTGTATGCATTGTATATACGTGCTTATGACATGTATGTACATAGGCCTACGTAAATACAAATCTGCGTAGACCAAATACCTTTGTCTAGTAAAATATATGTGTAAAAAATACATTTGAAAATATGCACAGATATTGTATGCTCGTGTGAGCATACAATATCTGTATATTAGAGCATATTAATATACCAGTATTAAGTGTCTTAATACTATCATACCTATGTATTAAGACACTTATCATAGTGGTTCGTTTTGAACTAGGCCTACTGTTCAGATGTTTTCTGTGACTTTGTATAGCGCCAGTCGAATGTGCCAGAAGTACTGCCGGTCCTACTCTCACACCTCCTTCGTCAACCTCTCCTCGTTCCGTCGTTAGCAAGAGAATGACACCAGTGCTTACGACTACAGTGGCAACGACTACTACAACGACTTCCACTACTACTACAACATCAGATGTGGATGACGACTCGTATGATAAGTTAGTATTTAATTAACACTCGAAGACAATTTTTAACAAACTTAATGAATACAATTTCAACTGACTCCAATTTGCGCAATATTAAACTGATTCAATTTGACTATTTTATAGTGACTGAAATATGCGTATTTAAGTACCCCACCCTGGCTTGCAGAATTAGCAACTTCTTTAAAATGAAGTAAAGACAAGTCAATTTTCATACTTGGCTCATCAACATGATGGTAATAATCCTTTCATTCTGTCATTATCATCGCTATCCTCAAAAATAATCACCATGAACATCGTCGTCGTACTTAGTTTATTTTGTAACTGGCGGTATATCACCAGTTTGCATTGCTACGTCCACATGGTAGGCTTAGAGCTGATCCGATTTCAGACCAAATGTCAGGTTCCCACTAAATTTTAACCGCGCTTCGTAGGTTGTTGTAATGAGATGGGCCCCGATTTACGCCCTAGAAACACATTCCTTAATACTCATAAATTTGCAAAACAAAATAGGTCATGGCGATGTCCATGACATCAAGATGCCAAATCTGCAAAAATATTGACTTCATCTGCAGAAATAAAAAAGTTTTTCTCAATTCCTCGATTTCCGGGGTTTTCGGGTTCTCCGATTCCCATTTCTCCGATTAACCAATTAACAGCGGGGAAGTAGTGATAGTAGTATAAACAGATGTAGTAGTAATATTTGAAGGAGGAGTAGTGGAAGTGGAAGTACTGGTATAGTATTGGAAGAAGAAGAGGAGGAAGAAGAAGAAGAAAAAGATGTACCAACAGTAGCATCAATAATACTGGAGAATACTGGAAGAAGTAATAGTATTAATAATAATAATATTGTTAAAAGTTGTAGTGGTAGTAGTAGTGGTAGCAGCAGAGGTGTCGATGGTGATAATTTGCTTCACCAATGACGTAATATCTGTTTTTAGGTTACGGCTTCCTAGACACCTTCGCCCTACTCATTACAACATCCACTGGAAACCGGATTTCTACCAGACCTCTAAGGACAGGTTTTCTCTGGAGGGCAGCGTCGAAGTCTTCTTCCTCTGCCACTCCCCAACAAACATCGTTTCCCTCAACATCCGCGAGCTCATCGTAGACAGATCATCGGTCAAGGTCACCAATCGTCGTGACAAAGTGTCCATTGCCTGGACGTCTATCACGGAAGATACACCAACGGAGGCATACAACGTTACACTTGAACGATGGCTTTCAGTTGGAGAGGAGATCGTCGTGTCGATGAAGTTCACTGGAAAAATCAACGATAACGTTGTCGGTGTTTACTGGAGCGAGTATCTCTCCACCAGCGGACCTAGGCAAGGAGTTTCTCATGCTAAGTTGCCTTTGGGATCGTGTTGTCATTACTTGACTAACACACGGTCGCAAGCACGTACTATCTTTCTTCCACTCACTTTCCAGTCTTTCTCTCTGTCTCTGTATCTTTGTTACTCTCTCTCTCTTTTTATATCTTTCTCTCTTCCTCTGCTCATCTTTCTCTCTCTATTTATCTCTGCCTGTCTCTGTCTGTCTGTCTGCGTCTTTGCCTCTCTCTCTCTCCCTCTGCTCATCTCTCTCTCTCTCTTTTACATCTCTGCCTGTCTCTGTCTGTCTGTGTCTTTGTCTCTCTCTCTGCTCATCTTCATCTCTCTATTTATCTCTGCCTGTCTCTGTCTGTGTCTTTGTCTGTGTCTTCTCTCTTTACCTCTGTCTCTATCTATCTCTGTCTGTCTCTGTCTGTCTATGGCTGTCTGTTAGTTGTCTCTGTCTCTCTCACATCCCTGTCTTTATGAAACCTTAAATGACTGAAACTCATCGAACGTTATTCTTTAACCTCAGCATCTCTCAATACACGGATGCACAACCTTGTTCTGGTGAAACTCGACTGCTGCAAGTCTATTTCCTATGGTCCTCTGAAATCACAGGTGCTGCTTCTTCAAACTCGAATGATGAAAGAGGCTGGAACTCACGAACCGAGACCCTAAAACCCGTTCTTTATTCTATATAGTGCGGTTGCTGTTTTGACAGCTTGGTGTTCTCATTAAACGAAATTGAATTGAAAGTGACTTCTTGTCTGCAAGCGTATCCTACTGTTCAAACGAACACTCCTCGTGTACAACAAAACACGTAAAAACCAGTTGCCATCCTATTTTAGCTAGCATGTTTGTCCTCTGTAGTCTTGTTAAAGATCCTTCTGTTCATCGCTCTCAACTGAAAACCAACTTAACCTACTCAAGTCTACTGTTTGGCTGTCAATGTAGGCCCAGCTTCAATAATTTCATTCTTCTCATCTTTGTTATAGGAGAGCATCATCGGCAGCTTACCGTTGAATTTATTGCACGTTGCATTATGCGAAGCTATTTTATGCTGCGTTGTGTCAGGGTGATAGGCTCTGGTGAATTAGTTGTTGTTGTGGATCTATATCTGATCGATCCATTGATTGGTTTTAGATACCTGGTATCGACCCAGATGGAGACAACGGATGCGAGGAGAGCTTTTCCGTGTGTTGATGACCCAGACGCCAAAGCGACGTTCACCTTGGCAATAGAACGCCAGCCTCAAGTCTTTACCTTGGCAAACACTCCTCTCAACTACACGACAACCAGTGACAGGTAGGAGTACCATTCTAAAAAATCTGCAAGTGTAATTGAAGCTACTATAGCGCCGAAATCCAATGTACAAGATATCATCGATGGTGCCCCGAACAAAAGTCGTGATCAGGTCAACGAAGTTCTAATCAGGAAACCTTCAGGTTATTCTAAATAAGCCATGTGTTCAAGGTTGCTTTTCTCGATGACTAACCCCTAACACGTGATACCCATTATTAAGAAGCTTCATTGAAATCTCATGTAAATAGGAACTTAGTAGTCCAAACGGGTTCGACAGAACACTTGTGGGGAAATGGGCGTTTTGGATAAATTAAATTAGAAGAAACGGGTGAGTGATAAGGAAAAAATAAAAATCCGTGGACTGTCGTAAGACGAAACAGGCAGTTACTGAAATTCAACACAATGCTAAGAAGTAAAAAAATATGAAATCCAATAAGCCTGGAGAAACGGAATCAGGTAGAGCTATATAAATGGTAGCTCCGGAAACGCAGAGAGAGCAGAGATAGGAGTTCAAAGCGTTGGTAACTCGGTTCTATTCTCTATCAGCCTAGACCGGATTTCTGTCACTTCTGTCAATCAGATCATGGAGTCAATGTTCGGCGGAAAGAACTATAACAACGGCGACGTTTTTGTGGCTCTTCGTCGATCTGCACTCAGCGGCCATTCAACATTCAGTCACGTTACCACAATATATTTATACTGCATATATTGGAGAGTCACATACATGTAGGCGCCAAGGCCAGTGATCTAGTCGATTTAAAGAGATGCGAATTGATTGCGAGTTGTTTCAGATGAAATTCTTTGGATATGTAACACCTATTATCTAGTTAGCATTAATTTAAATCTATTTGGTTTTTTAATCTGTGTAATTGCAGTAGTCCAGGTTGGCTGACGGACGTATTCGACACAACATTGCCCATGTCAACCTATTTGGTCGCTTTTGTCGTCTCTGACTTCAGTGGAATCAACGCCACGACAAATGCACGGAGTCATACCAAGGTAATTAAAGACCTTCGAGATAACTTATTATAATTATATCTTATCCGAATGCTTCCCTTGCCTAGCTACAATTCAATCACTCAAGGATAATATGGATGCTAGAATCAATCAATATGAGCAGATTGGAACTATAAATATGGGCTGGCATAGAGAGTCCACTTTTTTTACAACACAGTCTAACTCTGAGCTGTGAAAGGAGTTCACTGACCGTATGCTGTCAGTGGGGAGAATAGGCTATGAGGAGACGACTGGCCACCAGTCATCGTAATATACAGCGGCTAACACTTCAATCCCGTGTCTACTCTTTTGGGGCAACAATAGGAACTGTGCAATTTTATTTCAACCGATCGTTTCTGAACTGCGCCGATGTAGAGGAGCCAGGGGAAAACATTTCGCATGTACTCTAAAACCTGGCCGAACTTTGGAATGGGACTAAGTGGTTAGAGTGCTGAACTGCCAATCGGGGTCGGGGTTCGTAATCTCTTTCCCACCTCCACCTCTGTCAAACTCAGCTATATCGAGTACACTGACCGCATACTGCATGTGGAAAGATCAGACGACAAGGGATAGAATTGTTGGTCACCAGTCTTTTTATGCAGTGGCTAGGAATATGAAGCTGTGAGCCCTATGGCTCTCAATCCCTCATACCAATGGCTGCCTCAGGAGTAACTTGAGCGACTGCTTTTCTTCATCGTCATCATAGTCATCCTCTTGGTCTTATTTAAAAAAATGTTCTGTGGTGCGTATGTTTTAGATTGGTCTGTGGGCACAAGACAGCTTCAAGACGGCTGGCTTTATGGACTATGCTGCCGTTGTTTCAGTAAGGAGCACAGAATTCTATGAAGAGTATTTCAACTATTCCTACAAGTGGTCGAAACTAGGTCAGTGTTCTTACGATACCAGAACTTACGATACGTACATAGATTTCAACGGTAACATAGGAAAAAGGTGACGAAGACTCACTTGTCCATGCAGAAATTGTCACTGACTCAATTCTTTATGAGTCTGAACACTTCGCAGACTTATGATGTATAATTAAGAAATCTGTTAACATGCCTCTGTAACAGTAAAGGTGAATGTAATGGTGTAACCATGGTGTCTGGTGCAGGATGTCTAGCCCCAGAGGCGGCGATCTCGTTTGACAATTGGGGGGGCACCCAATAAGAGGGGTAGGATATGTTGGGGACAAATGTATCACATGTACCCTCTTTGTAAAAGGGGGGGGGGGGTGATTTGTCTCCCTCGACCCCGGGATCGCCGCCTCTGTCCAGCCCTGAGCCTGGCTCGAGATTAACCCCACAACTCGGCTAAGCAGTCTATGTTGCGCCCGTTTGTAAGCTGATATTCAAGCTGCAGAGCTTTATTTGTTGGCACTCAAAAGTCCTGATATTACATTTACATTACAATGCATTTCGTGCGTTTGTTTACACTCCCCTTCAGAAACTCTCCGAACATAAACATACAGATAACAAACTAAAGCGCTGAAATCACTTAAGTAGGCCCTAACTAAGAACGCTTGCTACAATGGAGGTTTCATTTAAAAGGAATTGACTGTGTGACGAGCGGTTTGTATTCTGCTTCAGTGAAATCGCTGACTATTGAAATGAATGACACTTCACTGCGTCTTTCTAGGCTTTTTAATCTGACTGTTTGTATTCTGCATATCTGGCCGATCTGACTGACGTTTTATTTTACACGATCTGACCCGGTGGAATCAAGCAACTTCGTTAGGTAGCTTGGCGATAGTTGTCAATAATCTCAGCTAGAGGCCCTTCGAGATCGACTGTCCGAGAGTCCCTTATAAAGTAAAATTAACTCCTGCAAATCAAATGCATACCAACAGTCATTTGCAGTTTGCGTCAATCTCGCTATATGTTACAAATTCAAAATAAGTTTCAGTAGTCATGCAGGCTGTAAGTTACTTAAATGTTTTGGGACACTAGAGTTTTACACCGTGGCATTTAGTCAGAGTATCTAATTCTGTCAGACATGGTGGCTGTGCCGAAACTGTCGTTTGGTGGAATGGAGAACTGGGGATTGGTCACCTACCAGATTTCCAGGTTCCTCTTTGATCCGGACTATTCGGACTCCGATGAGAAAGAGGGCGTAGCGGGCATCATTGCCCACGAAATTCTACACAACGTGAGTTCATTAAAAACTCGAATTCTAACTAGTATTTTGCGTCAGAGGAATAAAATTTCATTTTTGAGGTCAATAAGTAAGCTACAATATGGTCTAAATAGGTATTGCTAACAGGTAGTAGCCTACCTTGTATTCACCTTCATTGTATTTATTTCGCTTTCAACATAGACTGCATCTGCGCATATTGCGGTCGTTGGTGCATTATCGATGTGTGCAAAATTTGCTTGTGTAATGGATGGTCTCTTTTGCAATTAATTATTAAAATAAGAATAATTTTGTTTAATATAGGGCATTTCAATAAAGGGCAAATCCGGGTATGTGCACATTTAAAAATGTCTTTGGTGCGTTGTTCAAGGTCAACATACCGTGATGAGAAAACATCACGATAAACATTCCGGAATGTCTTCTGGTAACGATGTTATGTCACCTGCTCATTTCAGGGACCACAATGCAGCTAGGACAGACCAAGTCTGTTGCCTATTTTACACAGCACGTGTGAACCACTGTTATATGAATGAATAGATTAAGTTCGGAGACTCAGAGCAGTCCCGAGACTATGCACCTATAAGCAACCTAAACTGTATCAAAGATTATTATTAAGTCATAGTGCAAGATCATGATGCGTGCTACATTATGATTCCGATTGAGAACCATTCAATGCGTTATTAACACGTAGATTAAATAGTTGAATGCAATAATGGACTTAGAACCACTTCTAGAGATATGCACATCGGAGACGATGGGGAATTCTCCGAAACAACAGTAAAATATTAAATTTTATAATGGACATTACCTGATACAACAGAAATTGACATTTTAAATGGTTTCATACAAATTATATTACTTTCAGATGTATTAATCACATGAAATCATTCGCTTTTGCAACACAAAACACAAAATCTCAACGGTCAAGTTCTATCGTGCGTGCTTATGTTGCAGTGGTTGGGAAACACTGTTACGATTCGCTGGTGGGACGATCTTTGGCTATCTGAGGGCATGGCTAAGTACTTCCAGTATCTGGGCGCTCAGGCAGCTAACCCGTCATGGGAAACGGTAAGTAAAATCATTGCCACCATTCCATCACTTTCACTAATCGCACAAAAGCTAACTTTTGCTATGACATTACTGTCCCTAAACTTTCATTCACTATCCATAATACTGTCTTTTTATTACCGCAGCTATCACATGCACTATCTCTAGCGTTGTCACTATTTCACCATAACACAACACAGCAAAGGTTTTGAGTCCATTTCAGTTATCTCTTCGTCCTCCCCTCTTTTTTGTCTTGTGCTTTCAAACCGTTGTTGTGTGTGGAAATTTTGATGGCACAACTCTTGCTGTGATTGTTGTCGCTGACGGAGAGGTAGCCTTGTAGCTTTGATCCTCTTATCGTACATATACTTTCCCTAATTCCCAACATAACTCCTATCTCTGCCGTTCGGTGACCAAAGTGACTAAGCGTGTTCCTGAGGGTCACACATCCTGTGGCGCTACTGTGATTACTACAAAATGCTCTTACCAGACCTGTCATAAACGAACGAGGAAATTCTCGGCTAGTTTTCGTCAACTGTTGATGTTTAGTAACCATCGTCTTGTTTGTCGTGATCTATAGGAGCAGTTGTTTATAACTCAAGAATTCCAGGCGAAGGCTCTTTGGATTGATGACTCAGGTGACAATCCTCCTGTCTACAATCCGGCTCTCTATAACTACTACGACCTCGATAGTGCGTTTAACGGCATCACCTACTCCAAGGTAAGAAGGGCTTTGTAGTGAAGATGGTGATGATAATTCATTAATTCATTCATTGCAGAGATGATGCTGGCAGTTATGATATCGAAGATAATGGTGGTAGAGATTGAGATGATGATGATAACGATGACGACAATGAAACCTTTTCGTAATGAAGGATTTTGAGAATATGATTATTCGTCACCTTCTTTTTTAGGGTGCCTCAATAATAAGAATGATGAGCAAACTAATCGTGGGAGATGACGTGTTTCGTGAAGCAATGAAGGCAAGTACAACTAAACAGTTGACACACACACACACGCACATCTACGTCTACACCTACGCACACATACACACACACGCACATATGCGCACACACAGCCTTAGGATATTTCGAGTCGTGGGTCAAATATAGTGTGAGGGTCTTATGACACATATCAACCAATAATTCTATTTTAGTAGATTGTTCAAAGCCTCTGTGCTGAATTCATGAAAAGGTTCTTTATGAATTTTCAGTGAAAGAACTATTAACAAGAACAACACATTCGATTAAACTATAAGCGTGCACCTCTAACAGAAGTACGTAACGCTATTTCTTTGCAGAAGGGGAACAATCATTACTTTCTGTGTTCAAACTTATTTTAGTTTAGCAGCGTGAGAACGGATTGGACGAGAGACAGATGGATCGAGAAATGCCAATTAGAAGAGAAATAGACTTGTCAATTCGAGCAGAAAAATGCATGAATAGGGTGGAAGAAGAAACAGATATTATTCTGATGCACCGGAAGATGATAGTAGGAGCTTGTAAGTTCTTAGTTTTTATTATGGGCCTACTCTGAGAAAGTGAACTGTCTAGGTGAAACATGCTGCATGTACATTGCATGGGGTCTTGTGTATGCGGTCCTTTACTTGCAATTGCTCAGCGACGTTGTCTGACACTTACTGAGTCTTTCAGTTTGTACGAAATATAAAGCAATGGGCTGAGATCAGAGCTTTGCTACAGACCAAAATGAGTAGCGACCCAGTGAGAAATTCAACAAGAAACTAGTAGACGATAAATTATAAACCGTCGTGGTCGACCGTATCAAAAGCCTTACTGATATCAAACAGAACCAGCACTTTGTTTTTTTACACATCCGACAGGTGTAGGCAGAAAAAGGGACTCTGTAGAAAAAAGCAAAGAAACTAGTATAATTAATAATAATTATTGTTTGCAAGTAATGTAAACACATAATGTAATCATATATATATATATGTATATATGTATATATATACCAGTAGCATTATTCTGTGTTTATGTTTAGAGTTACATTTTGGAACACCAGTACGTTAACGTGGACCACGACGATCTATTCGACTCGATGTCTCAGGTAAAAATGCACACATTCAAATTATTCAGTATTATTTTTAAATAGCATGCATACAAAGAATGTGACGATGATGATGACCGAAACTGAAGGTGATGATGATGATGATGGATTAGAGGAAAGATGATGATCATAAAAAACGCTCTCAACTGTTAGCCCAGTTGAAGTCGGTCAGCAGTTTATAGTTTATAGGTCTGCTGTTGATAATGGGATCTTACTTGAATGGTTACATTTATATCCTTCGGCTCATGTGGTGCTCTGCTCAAGGTCCGATCTTAGAGAGCGCTTCTGTTGTGTAGTCCACGGTATCTCTGGGTCCCTCTATACAGTACATGATACAGGAATGCAAATAATATGCACGAACACTGTGTATGCAATGAAGGCATATCTGACTTCCGGAAAACCAGTGGATTTTGATCTGAAGAAAGTGATGTCAACGTGGATAGAACAGATGGGATTTCCCCTCGTCACTGTTTCCAGAACCAGCGATGACTCATCCGTAAACGTGACTCAGCGAATGTATCTCTATGAACCAAACAGCACAATCGACGAATACTATCCTTCGCCTCATGGGTATGTATACACCCAGTGATAGACCTCCGCTTCAACACGTGGCTTATCATTTATATAGCTTACACGCTTAGTGGTAATATTATATAATTTTATGTTAGGAGGTTTAACTATACTTTGCGGTCCATCTCCCTCAGTCACCCTACTCTCTACCCTACTCATTCGCCTGTCTCAGCCACACTGGGCAGCCAGCCAGTCAGCCACGCCACTTCTGGTCACCCCGCCGGCCACTGGCTGTTTCCCTCAGCGGACCGGGCATATCCCTTAACCCTGGATCCAGAACTATCATTAGCCCATAGGTTTATTCTGGTTCTAATCCAAACAATCTCCAGGGCCCACGTGTATGAAGTCTTTGAAAACGGGCCTAAGTCCAAGTCCGGACCAGTGTTCGCTGTAAATCCGACTAGAGAACTAGATCAGAGTGTATGGGGATTCTTGGAGACGCCTAAGGCCTCTAAAACCAGACTAGCGCTAGTCCACCTGGCAGGCAGGCGTAAATCTACTAGTCAGGTCTAGTGAAGTAAAATGGCGACCGCCGTCTCGATTGGTCCACTTCGTCGAATTTTCCGACTTCAAGGAAGGTTTAGGAGAGATCATTGTTCACTCTGCTATTGTCGGACGATAAACTTAATTATTTTCTACGTTTTCGCCGTCACAAAATTATTATTATTATCGGTGATCTTCGTTTAATCGGGAGTTTTAACACTGGTGTATACATCACATCGCCGAACACACGGCCTTTAGCTTGCAATGGTCGAACTAACTTTTCCCACATGCAAGTTCAATAATAGTTGAATAAGGCAATCGAAATCTATGCATAGTAATTTTTGCGGAGGAGTAATATTGCGATAACAGTGACATTTGTGTTTTGACAAAATCGTCTGTTAATTAAAACAATGAGCATAATAAATTTTGTTGCCAGATCAAGTCCAAAAGTATCATATAAATAGCTTGCACAATCGCAACTAGCCATAATCGGGCAAGCTAGTGATGTTGGGTTTTCCCACGCCCAAGTATATGACTACCAAGTTTGTTACCAACGGATCGTTCATACACGCCATTTTCCCGTAGTCTCAAAAATCAGCCTAAATCAGCCTACGAAGTCCGTCTTTGAGCCCAAAGCTAGACTAACGTTACGACCGTTTTAAAATCCGCCATACACGTGGGCCCAGGGGCGCATTCAAATAGGTATAACGATTCTCTCTATAATTCTGTGAGGAACCTACTTCCACCGAATTGAAATTAGGCTCTGTGAAAATAGGGAGGGTCGAAATGGGTCCAAGCTTTAGACCCGACCCGATTCGACCCGCCGAAAGTACAGATATTTGTGGCCTGGAGAACCAATCCGACCCGACCCGACTCGTAGGTCGACCTAACCCGTGGACAACTCTTATATTATCTTGTCAAAATCCAGACATCTCCGTTGAGGAGCAGAAAAACCAGTACGAAAGGCACAACTTCATTGGCATTGACGCAGCCCTGGAAGTTATTAGTCAAACGTTAATACACTGTAGGCCTATACGTCAAGAAGTTTTGACCTTATGGGTCAACTCATTATTCAAGTGTACCTGATCAATATTAATTTTTATACAGTAATTTTTAACTTATATAGAAATATAAGGAAATAATAAACCAAGCCAGTACTAGCAAATAAAGTCAATATCGAAGCGGTTTTAGAATTGCAAAACTGATGAAAAATTTAATAGTCATTATCGTTTTGCCAAATAAGGGGTAATTTTTTAAAGACACAGTGTCTATGCCTGTATTGTTATTTAAGCACAATCGCAACCACACGTAAACGATTATTGTAGATTAATTTATTGGATGTTTGTTTGACTTAGGTATCTCTGGGAAATTCCGTTATCTTACATAACAAGTCTTAGCTCGACTCCCGTCAGAGTCTGGATGCACAAGGACAGAAACAGTACGTACATTTACACGCCAATGGAACGCAGCATCGCCCATTATTACATTCCAGCCAGTGGCGTAGGGCTTACCCATATTCATTGGAAGGAACGGAACGTTCCTCTAATCCGACCCCTATAAGACGTCGTTATCCAACCCTACTTTTACTGCGTCAACACTGTCAAACGGTAATAAATCGACATAGTGAATGCCACTGAGGTGTCTAGTGTCTTTACCCTAACCCAATCTGATCTCACATAATCGAATCTTATCTAACGAAATTGACGTATTCTACTCACGGTACTAAGTCTTCTGTCGGGGATTGGGTGCTTGCTATGTGTATATGTTGCTTCTACTGTTGTTGTTCTATATAAATTGAATTCAGGACAAATGCAACCAGACGCTGTTATCATAAAACACATGATAGCAATCGATGGTTGATATACATGTAACTGAAATGACAGTTAGAACCTCGATCCCTTCAACGGAGATATGACCCAAGCGTGAGCCATGCGTTTCAATTTTAAGCGACTTCTCTTACTTAGCCTCGGCATATGAGGTGCGATGCACAAGTAGATACTCACTGTCTGTCTGTCTGCGTTCTCTATGTGTCTGTGTCTATATATCTCTGTCACTGTCTCTTTATGGATGTCCTTTCTTCACATCGACGTCTTAGTAGTTTCAGCTTAACGACACTGTGTGAAACCAATGATCATTAGCGTCGCACTCCTCCTTTATCCAAGCTTGGGACTGGCACTGCCAGAGTGCAATGCAGGAGCTTCGACGTTGCACTCTGAACATACCCATTTAATTGAAATTCGTTACGAGGGATCAATTGAAGCAGTTGTTGCTAATTATGCTTCTTCCCTATGGCGGAGTTAGGTAGCCCAAGCCATCGCCCGATATTTAAACACGATGACTATCAGAAAATATTCTTTATAGAAGAACATTTCAAATACGATGATTCTGGTAAGAGTGGAGTTAATAAAAGAATAAATTATTCTTCTATTAATTAATTTCGTTTGCATTTTACCTGTTGGTTGCAGTGAGCATTCAGTTGACACGGCCGTTGACCGCCAACGATTGGATCCTCGTCAACCATAATCTGTACGGCTACTATCGCGTCAACTATGATGACGCCAACTGGAGACAACTGGCTGCTCAGCTGAAATCAGATCACACGGTTGGAGAACTAGTATTCTTATTATTGTTAAAATTTACTCATTCGTTTCATGACTGAATATTCCCGCTGAATAGTTTCTACAGTAGGAGGCACTACACAAAATAGTGTCCCAATGCAATTCCAAAAAAGAATAATAATAAGTTGAATAATCACTGAATCGATTCCAAACTTCTAAAGCGCCACTCAAAAGCCAGGCGTCGGGCATCAGTTTATTCAGGGGCGCTGGACGAATCCAAGATCAGCCATTTTACGAAATTTGTATATGCATGCACGACGTTGTATGTAGGAGACTGTCTATAGGTGTCATCCGTATGTCTGTCTCTCTATGTCTGTCTGTTTGTCTGTCTCTCTATGTATGTCTGTCTGTTTATCTCTGCATGCCTAACTGCCTGGATCCTTTCCTGTCTCGTTTCTTTGCATTAGCTGTATTTTTCTTCTCTATTTTTATTTTTAGCGTATTCCGGTGAATAATCGCGCTCAGATGATCGACGATAGTTTTACGCTTTCCATGTAAGTACAAATAAATATACAATATACAATAAAACTACTTCAGTTAATTAAGATACTTGCTTAACAAAGCAACTGATTAAGATACTTGCTTAACAAAGCAATTGATTAAGATACTTGCTTAACAAAGCAATTGATTAAGATACTTGCTTAACAAAGCAAGGCAATCGAAATAAACAAATTACGATTTGGAAAGACGGATATAACATACAGTTAAGAAGATAAATTAGTAAAGCGGATGAATATGTAAACACATGTATCAATCTTTAAAATACAATTAAATAAAACAACAATAATAATAAGATAAATAATAATAATAATTATATAAATAATAATATTAATAATAATAATAATGATAATATTTTATTACAGCAGTAACAATAACAATAATAATATTAATATTAACAATAATAATAATAAGATAAATAATAATAATAATATAAATAATAATGATAATAATAATAATAATAATAATATTGATGATGATGGTGATGATGATGACGGTGATGATGATGATGACGAAGACAGCAAGAATGGTAATTCTTGATGAGCAACTCACATTCTCAGAATCCACAAATCCTTTATGCGGTGCTTGCTTACTTCCGTTGAGGGTCATTTCCCGATCACTTTCACCCAATGCCGCACTTACTCTTGCTAAAGCGTTTGTTTTCTTAGCAAGATCGACTACTGCGCTGCCATCTATATTGGCCTCTCATTGGGGCGTTTTGCACAGCTTGAGCGCGTGCTTCGTGCAGCTGCAAGGTTTGCTTGAGGATTTGTTTTATCTGCGAGTTGTGCAGCGCTGGATTCCTGTTTCCAAGTGCATTGCCCTTAGAATCTCGGTCTGGGTCCGCGGTGTCGGTTGTGGAGTTCCCCAACCTACTTCCGGAAATTTTGTTGCCCCACCTCAGGTTTGGTCACCCTCAGAAATCTTCGGACTGCATCTTGAGATGAAGTTGTTATTCTCTGTACGCGAACATCAAAACGCAACGTCAGCCATGTCAGTGGTTGGAATGCCCACGTGGAATACCCTTCCTGCCCTAAATCTATGTGCTCTTTATTCAGCACACACTATTTTTCTGGTGACGGAGGCTGAGTAAGAGAATTATTTGTCAAGCAAGAATTTTTCTGGCGATGGGTTCTCCTTTTTGTTCAAAATTTGTTTTGGTTTGGTTTTTGCGTTTTCAGTGGTAACAAAAGATTTGATTTGTTAAATCTTGCATCGGCAAAAACGCTGATACAGTTTCAAAAAGTGAAATTATTCAATTATAGGCACCTGTGATATGATATAATGTTAATATATGAAATTCAATGAGAGTTATTATTAATATAGCTATTAAGTTATGACCTTGTATGGAAATGTGCACGACCAAAATGACGTCCCCCAATTTACAGGTGGCGTCTCAAAATTGCTTTTATCGCCGAAGTTGTACTGAGAGCGCCTCTGAATATGTTATATTGACGGGGCACTATTATATAGGCTGAAAGATGATCATAGTGCTGGTGATGACGATGATGATCATGAGAGATACCTACTGAAATGTCATTGAAACGAAGTTAACAAATATTTTTCATAGGTCGGGAAACGTGACGCAAATTGTTGGTCTGCGTTTGATCGAATATCTCTCGTCGGAAGTGGAATATCTGCCCTGGAAGACATTCAATGACAATGCGGTTCCAGTCCTGAGACGATTCCAAGACAATAGCATGTTCCATGACCGACTACAGGTAGGCATATCCCAATCCAATCTAATTCAATTCCATTTTAATTGTACGCACTAAGCAAGTGCTTCAATTTTTCTATGCTAATTTCTTCTATTCCACGAGTTTCAGCTTAAATGCAGTGCCTTTCATCGTCAAAGCTGAATACATACACCAAAACCATATACCAGTGCTACATAAAAGCTTTATGAGCTCTATGCGTGCAAAGCATTTAAGACAAAGGGAACTTCATCATAACTACACAATAATACATTGACATGTTGTCATGTGATTTAGGACTAGTGTATCATTAATACTAGATTATGTCAGTACTAGGATTGTTGAAATGAGATTGCTAACATGTACAATGGGAACGCCTCTCCTGATATGAAACCAGTGTGCCCCTCTCCCTCCCCTATACTTCCCTACCCATCCATATTAGCCATATAAAACGATATGTTAACAGTGAAGTATACGCCTAATAATTGGGCGCTTTTGTTCATATTTAATTACATTATGTTGTGCTTTAGAATTCTTCACTTAGGATAAATAATAATAATAATGATAACAATTATAGTACTAATTATTATAATTATTAAAATTACAATAAAAAATGGCACTGCTACTAATAATACTGCTACTAAGGACATATAACAGTGAATTTGCAAATAAATGCACAAGATCTTGTACAGTTGACGTTGTTTTTAGACCTATATCCTCAGTCTACTACTGAATAACTACAACTCTCTCGGCTGGGATTCAAAACCAGATGATGGCATCACTGTCATGTAGGTGTCGATTGCTCCCAACTCACTTTTGCGTTCACTAACATACATACTCAATCATTTATATACTAATTCATATATGTGACATTATGTGTATTAATGCATAGGCCTACTATTTATATTTATTAACAGGCAGATTCATACACACGACCTGTACTCACTCGTTTTCTTACCCAGCTCTCCCAGCGTTGTCTAATATCTTGTAGGCAGTGTGCATTAATACACCCATAAACCCATACCTTTACGTATCAACGAATGCGCACACTCATTCCTTCCTGTTTTGTCAGCATTCTTAAAGTGTAGGCCTACAGCAAGTTGTCGGCATTATACGATTTTTTAATGTCTCAATTTAAACATATTTCCCATTCAATTTACTTGTTAGCATTTGCAATGCTTCGGTACTCCATATCAGCTCATTCGTCAATGTTGGAATTAGTCGACATCTCATCGTCAATAGTTATTATATTGCTACTTAATTCTCAGTATTTGTAGTTTTTCGGTATCTCATACTCATCCATAACTATTAGTTTATAACGTATTTAGATTCCTTCGGCGCCTCATACTAGAGATGGCCTGCAGTTACGACAATGATCGGTGCATCAATGAAGCTCTGAATCGGTTCCAATTATGGAGGGTCAACGCGATGAATAATTCGTTGTAAGTTCACTAGCCGTAATCATAATCGCGTGATTTGTACAGCACCCAAAAGGGGGCGAAGTTGCGGAAACCAGCTTAGTCAAAACTTTGTAGGCAGATAGGGTCAAAATCGGGTCAAGGTAGAGTTCTGAAAGGTTCAGGCAAGGGTGGATGAATTTAAGAGGCGTCAGAGGTGAGGAGTAGATGAGGAATCGCGATAGAATTTTTATAAAAGAAACCAGTGTTCTCAATTTTGGGTGGAAAGCTGTGGGAAGTTAACAAGAGGTGAGCTGATGTTGAGTTTGTAGAAAGGATGACATGATTATATGGACCGTTGATATTGATAAAGATGCGATGGTTTGGAGATTTGAAATACTCGCTTCAATTATTTATATCAATCACGAAACATTTCGGACAACACGTTAAAGTCCTTGTGATAGACGACTCTTTGCATATAAGCATAATTTCTGGCCATTCAGAGGTCGTGAATGAGTTAGTACATTGCGATTAGCGCTCCAGTGGCTTGGAGTTTTCGACTATATGCTCTAATTAAGGGCGCTCTGAGTATATTATGACATATAACTGTACTATTACTATTACTATACCTTAAAGAATATAACAATAATGTTGTCTGTGAAGTGGTCCACTAAATTTCTCTCACACACTTGTAGGATCACACCAGATCAGCGATTTGCTGTCTTCTGCGCGGTGGCTGCACATGGTAGCCATGACGACTGGCTAGTGCTCGTTTCAAGGTACAAGGCAACGAAAAGTCACTTCAGCGGAGAGTCAACTAAATTGGTTGAAGCTCTGACCTGCACCAGGAACATGACAACCATCAGACGGTAAGAATCATCACCTTTCTTCATCACTCTTATAATGCTGACTCAGTGTGCAATCCTTCCATTCGGCTAACCTATTATAACTGTACGGCTATTGTTATAAGTGCTTAAATTTTTATTGTTGTTACTATTATTATGATTACTTTGTCGTTATTATTATTACGTTATCGTTATTATAAATAATAAACATTATTATTTTTCTTCTTCTTCTCATTTAGTCTTCTAGATTCGGTTCAGACTCAAGACACGAGCTTTGTAGATTCATCCGACTACTACTACATCCTCAGGTATATCGCCAGATCCAGGCAGGGATACATGACTGCCTGGGAATACCTCTACAGATATGGAAATTCCACGTATGTATATAATATACTCAATGATCTTGTGGTGTTGACCAGATTACACTGGACAACAAATTTTCATGAAAGTCATACCTCTTAGATTAAATTTGTGTTTTCTTATGAGTTTCAGTGTGGTTAACACGAATATTACAATGAAATTATTTTGTTGGCTACAATTTATAAGTAATTATCAATAGTGTCTATTGTCATTAAACAATGGGCTCACGTGAAAATTACAAGTAATAGTAAAGGTTCGCTTCAACTTGCGATGATTTGCATTGCTTGTCTCTTTGTGAAGTCAAATTTAACTGTTTGCATGCTAGAAATACACAATTGAAGATGTATCTTTGCAAAACTGATAAAAGATTTGACACCCCAGCAATGATTAGCCTCCAACAGTAGTCAGCCAACATGGAAATAGACCAGTTTATCTGGAATCGTTACTCCATAATAGCAATGTCTTGGTGAAAAAGTTCATCTCTGGCCATGACACAGTTGTGTGGAGAAAAATTCCAAGTGAGAATGGCGTAAAGTGGATCTTTACGGACATGTTGCAGCGAAAAAGTTAGTATCCCATTCTCTCTGTTATGCAGCATCATGCTTTTTCGATTATGGGCTTAGGCTCTTGACTAGGAACTCTCTGTCCCCTTTCTATTCTACTCCGAAATCTGTCTTCCTTGGCCTGGGAGCGCCCCTCAGTGGATTTCTTGATAAGGCCCTCAACCAATTTCTTGTAGTTTTCTGCCCTGACATTGCCGAGGAAGTAAGTTTACACCAGACGAAATGATCTACTTTCTCCATTCAAGCTGATAATTTTTCGAGTTGCTTTTTTCAGCAATGAAGTAATGATCTTTTTCTGTCTTGCAAAAGTTTCTTGTTCCCCACAAATATACCAAAAGTCATTTGATCTACTAACACAGTGATGAGGCATGACAAAGTATATTCCTGCACTTCCGCAATACTGGTGACAAGTGCCAAATGGTAGTAACTTAAATGATTTGCAAATCCCTCAAAACTTTCTATTTTACCACTACGCTTACATCATCTGTCGTCGGCTATCATGAAGTCGTGATGTCATGACTGACCTGCATTACATCAGACAATGATGTACTGCCTCCTGGGGCATGTCTATGGCAATATTTTGCAAAAAATCATGTAGTTTCAAATACAGCAGTGCTACGTGGATAACCTATGCACTCAATGCGTATTGAGACTGATGCCTAGCAACCTTTATCTCTCGTAAACGAGAGCTAATCAATAAATTTCATTGTCATTTTCGTGTTCAGCACCTCACAATTAGTAAAGATTTGCTACTTTCATGTAAAAGGCAAATCTTGTGTTGTCCAGTGTGATTATAGGCTTAGATCGGTTTTTTGTTTGCCATTGATTTAGTTTTGGGCGATCCACTGCCTGTGTGGATTTGAACTTACTGTCAGAATATCAGGACTACAACTTTTAGAGGAAGATGAAGAGCAGTCTCTACCAATCGGAAATGTCGTGTGTTATTGAATATTGTCTGTAAATAATTCTTTAATCAGATTGTTAATTGTTTATAGCTGGAGTAGTCACTTGATAGAATAGGCTTATATATTGTTTATATATATTTAGAGGTAAATCGTTCTGCAAACGATGTGAGCTGTGTGCTAAGGCGTCCTGTGTATAGAATCTCCATGATATAAATATTAAACGATTTTTGTTTTTATAGAGTGAACCGAATGGCAATTCTTACAGCATTTTCAACTGTTATATCGACCAAAGCTGAAGCTGACAGAGTAAGTAATCGAAGAAGTTGAACAGTTGCTTCCCTCACAGATTTCCTCGCATTTAGGCCTAATATTGAAATTCATTTGTACGATGCAACTGCAATTTTCTGATGGTACCCTCGTTACAAAGTTCAAAGTGCACTTCAAACGCACCAGTCAATGTTCTGTTATTTTACTCAAAACGAAGAACGCCCCGTTTTCACGGATGTCCGCTCGATAATCCGAAGGTTCGATAGTCTGAAGATTCGATACTACGATATTGGATTAATTGACGAAAGGAATGTGCAAAACTGGGAGCTGGATTGATATGAAAAGAATCATGCATAAATGGAAGCTGGATGAATGAACAGAATGATGCAATCCAGCTTCTAGCCAAACAAAATTCTTTTCATTAACCCAGCTACCATTAAAACCGCAGTCTTGTCACCTATCGACCGGACATCATGCAATCGGACTATCGAACCTTTGGACTATAGACACAGAACCATTTCACGAACCGCATCAATTTCTCCTTTCCTCAGTTCACTTTCTTGCGCTCGAATTCTAAACACCATCCAACGTACCTGTCTGAATATCTGCCTCGATGATCCTGGATCCTCGACCTGAAACCGATTTAGATTCAGCCTACCTTCTGATTTTGTTTTAGCAAGGGGCGTTCTACGTTGTGGGTGAGCTTCTAGTTCCACGGGTTAATTTGCATGATTATTGGACAGAGCTGTGCTTTTTCGGTCGTGGGCCCTTCCATCTGGAATAACTATCTACTTGGGCTCCGGTTTTTACTTGTGATCCAGGTCTTACAAGCCGCTCACCTTGAGTCTTTTACTTTAGTTGTGGCTTGTCTGAGCGGTCACTCCTTGGTTGACCTTTAGAGCGCTATGTAAGTGAGCTGAATGAATAGAAACTGATTCCGGTCATTTAGCCTGTTTGGCGCCGCATAAATATCAAGGTCTCCTGAGATGGTGTTCGGATGTTCAAACTGTAATGTTAAAGGTATCGTATTATATGAGTTAAATATATGGTATACAACTGCTTCAACTGTAATTTATAGCTAAACCTCTTCACTTGGCATTGAATGGTATCCATTCAAGTTCCATGTAGAATATGAAGCTCACGTAGGCTCCATGTGGGCATGATGTCAGGGTCAAACGATAAGCTTGTACAATTGTAGAAGCTGCCTCCTCATCAACAGAAACTTATAATCCTATATTGTTTCGTTGATTTTTAGTTTGATAGCTATCTCATCCAATATCCGGCAGTTAATATCTACGAAGCCAATGATCTCAAATCTCTGCGACAGACCATACAACAGAACATCGACTGGAGACAAAGAAATGTGCTGGATATGAGCGATTGGCTGAGAGGCCTGAATTTCTAGATCACGTGTTTTAATAATTACACTCGTTTCAACTTATTGTCACGCTTAGCTGTTTCTTTAGAGATCTTACTATTTACACAGGCCCAACCTCAGTAACCTGTCTGAAGGAGTGCGACCTTGCGTTAGCCTCAATTTATTTTGATCAATGCTATTTTATTTAGTTATTATTTTTATTTAAAAACGAATAACCTACGGTTAAGAAGACTTCGAGTGATTGTCATTAAAAAATAAGTTTTTCAGTGCCGATAACAGGATGAAGTTGGAAAACATTGTTGGCTTCCGATAAATAAATAAATAAATTGACAATCAATGGAGCCCGGATTATGTTTGTACCCTAAAACGTAATATAGGATGAAATTATTTGTGCGTGCTGTACTGTAGGTATCTTCTTTGCGATTTGTTTTATACAATGGAGTTGGGTGAAGCGACAAAATTGTTAGCGAAATGTTTAGTAATCGCATTGTAATTGTGTGAGCAGTGGTTAAATTCAGCCGGATCACGCCGGATCTGAGATCCGCAACCTTTGATTTGAGATCCTCCGCTCAGCAGATGAGATCCGCCACCTAGCCTAAATACGTGTTTTGTTTAAAAAATCAACCAAACACACCTTATTTCACACATTGCCTATCCGAAGATCAAATAGCGATTGTTTCTGTTAAAGATTCAACACTTAGCCTGACTTTGCCTTGAGTTAAAAAATGAAATATTCAATAACCACTGTACAGTGTGAGTTCTTATCCAAAGGCTCTCATTGTGAGCGGTCCGTGCTTTTGCTATTCGCTTTAAAACTTGAAGGTTCTGCTCCTCATTTTCAGTATTTCGTAAATTAGAGATGCTGTATAATTTTAAATGGAGAATTTCGCTGATCTCTTTGAAGGATATAAGATAAGTTGGCTAACAGATGAACGCATTGTCTTTGAGTCTTTCAGATCTTTTGAAGTTATAGGCATAGAATAAAGACTCCCCTATTTCAACGTACTTACCAACAATAACTCTATAAATTTGACTTTAATCTGATCTCAACAGTGGGTTAAGCAGTCTGACAGTTGGCACGAAACAGCATCAACAGGCAACTCGCTGTCAATGAAGATTGTGCTTAAATTCTGTGACTGGTCGTGTTCTGTAGTGCTAGTTCAAAGGCTGGAAAAAAGAAGCAGAGACGCAAATAATCCTTGTTAAGACACAGCGGCTAAACCCTAAATACTTGCGCTGAATAAGTGATTAATATTAATCGCCCTTGTAGCGGCTGGGTTACGGCGCTTTAGAAATCGTCCGTTTAATAATAAGCAACAATGCAACTTTACTTCGACTTTTAAACCGACGAGATCACCCCAGACAATCAACCCCATCGGCGGATCAATAGTTGAGTTGCCTTTATTTTGCCACTGACAAACGCACATTTATTACTCTATGTGCAATGATTACAAACTTTTTAAACTGAACTATAGGCCTAATATACCACTATTAGGCCTACATAGCTTAAACAGGGTTAGCTCATAAAGTCACACATGTACAACTAAATATAACCAAATCCGCATGGATGAACAAATCTGCCTTTAACCATAAATTGCCCTCACTTATCGACAATAGCCATGTTGACACACCCTCTGACTCTAGTGTATCTGACTTCCTGAACCTCATGTCATCAGTGAATCTCGTACAATACGTTACCTTCACAACTCAATTCAAGAGCCACACCCTCGACCTTCTCATCGCTTCCGCCACCTACCTCCTATCGCTCTAACAATCACACGCTATTTTCATCATCACCAATCAGGGTTTTGAGAAAACATACAAGAGCGCCATTGACCCCATATCTAAAGCAAAAGACCTCATGAGCCTCAAATCAGCCACCGACAATTATCGTAGACTGATTAGTGCTGCCAAATAGAAATTATACTCATCTCTCATCCACTCCAGCGCTTCCTACACTCGACATCTCTTCTTCATTGTAAATCTTCATCTACATGTGCACATGGGTTATTTTGTACGCAATAATAAATAAGAACATTGAAATAGACTACAGCAGGAGCGTTCAGATAAGGGGTGGGGGTCCGGAGGTAAAAGCCTCCAATTTCAGCAAAGGGGTGAATTTTTTTGAGTCTCAGAGGGGGAAATATCTTCAAGTCTTTAACAAACTTTGTAAGTTATTGAAGCAATGAAACTAATTATAACGTAAGGCTATATTTTAATAAGTAAATCATAGGGTTATTTTAATCAAAGTTTCAGACTAAGCTTATGATACAAGTTAGTAGTCTTAGATAGTCTAGTACTACTACAAAAGAACCGGAAACTGGTCATATGTAGGCCTATATACTCTTTAAGTTATTTAATTTCTTATTTTAGTTTCCTGTTGCTATCTGCTGTTGCAAAGATTGCTAACTTCGCATCAAAATGTTTTACATGTTTCCAAATTGAGTGTAGGGCATTTGAGAACAGCGCATTACTTTCCGCATTGCGACACTAGTTTGGCGGTGTCTCTCTGATTGTGCGCCATCCCACTGGACTGAACTGAGTCGTCCGGTGTCTGAACTCCTTTCGCGTAGAGCTCTGCGCTCTTCTGCTAAAGGCGAGCTCCTGGCGTCCAGAGCCTGCTTGTAGATAATGCTGCATCGAGCTTTCTCAGTGGCTGGTCCATCCACCTGGAATGGGCTCCCGGTTGCACTCCGTCTTTCCCTTACAATGACCTACCTACCTTTTGTAAGCTGCTACAGTAATTTCTTTTTGGCCGTGGCTGAGCTGGGAGCACCCCTGTGTAATTTTCCTTAAAGAGGCGGTATATAAATTATTGAAATGAATGTATGAATTTGCCCCTCCGGAATTCCCCCTCTGACAATTGCCTCCATGTAAAATTTGAATGCAAAACTGATTTGTCATCAATCAAACGCATTCATTATTTTTCCAATAAATCCGAAATTCGCAAGTCAAAAACATCGGCTGATACCATCAAGTCTATATTTTACCGCCCTAACACCGGTGGTTTTTCTTTAAAAAATGTTGATTCGTCTACTTGGAACTTACTGCCAACGATGCTGTAAAATATAGTGTTCTGATAGTCTGATAGTACCTATTCAAAGTCAATTTACGAAGGTATATGATTTCTCAGGCTATTTTTATAAAATAGAAATGGAACAAAAACATAAGATGTAACTGTTATAGATAATGGACTGAATTATTATAGAATTATTGAAAAGAAAAGTGGAGAAGAAATAAAATCTCTCATTCGGGGGGCAATTGTCCGGGAAGCGGCAATTATAAGGGGCAGTTGTCCGTTTACCTACCAAATTAATATTAAATGATATTGGATAAAGTAATTAAAGATGCCACGGCATCAGAAAACTGTGCTCCCCATCTTAATTGTGACATTGTGAATGTCACAATGGAGGCGGCGAACACAGTGAAAATGTGACGGTTTGATAATATTCCCACTTAAGGACTACTTTGACTAGTTATGTGTGGCACAGTGGCCGATTGGTTAGAGCGGTCGGCCCGTAGTACTCAGTGTGGGCTAAATGAGCGGGTTCGAGTCGTCACTGTGTAGAAACCTTGAGCAAGTCCTTCTCTGAAGTAAGCTACAACTGCATTTGCGCCTTCGGGGCGTGTGTGCACTTATACGCAAAACTATGTTGGACGAAGGGCGATAAAAAATTTCAGAATAAATAAATAAGAAATATATTAACACAGTGAAATCATCATTTACTATGCTCATTAAACAATAATAAGCATGTGACAACTTATTATTTATTAGTATTACGTTACAGAAAAGCTTTACAGTATATATAGTGAGTGAAAAAGAGATTGCCTTCCTGACTCTTAGGGTTGCTGGGGTCCAGTGTTTTTTTCCTCCATCACTCAAGGGGGATTGACGCTCCTGGACTACAGCAGAGGGCAGGCAATGATTTTATGTGAATTGACATCGCCTAATAATAACTGCATATGGATATAACTCTTTATATTGACTAGGCCATATTCTATTGTTTTCCAGAGTTGTATGGTCTCAAGACAGTGTCTCGGTCTCGAGACAGTTTTTTAGTGTCTCGGTCTCGGAAGCCTGCTGTCTCGGTCTCGGTCTCGAGGCAGTGTCTCGAATTTTTAGAAACTGTCTTGAAGTGAGAGTCTTGTTCTGTCTCGAACAAGCGGCCTCAATAAATTTCGCGTTAACTGTCTTAACATTTTGCACTAGAAACTGAAACCGGAATTTACGAGAAACGGTAATTCTGGTTAACGCGCGAGTCATGATACTGAAATCAATTCAATTGTCTTAACATGGAAAAATGTCTGAGAGAGAACCTGAAATTGTGAAGTTTGCGTTTACGCAATTTGAAGTTTGACCTATTTACAACAATAGCTATTGGCTATTAGTTTGTCATTGATGTAAAACCACCATAACCGAAACTATCTGAACAACTTCGAGTTTCTCAGGGTGATTAAGGATATGCGCAAATTTATAATTTCGTTTGGTATTTGGTATCGAATTTGCTGGTTCAAAATCGTCTAGAGGATTTCAGACGTGCTTTCTTTATAGGCTACTATTCAGAAGATAGGCCGAAGAAGAAATATCGAAAAAGATAAACATACATTATAATTAAGTTTCAAATAAAGATTACAAATGAACCTTATTCCCGAAAACTGATGCATTAGTATTTTACAGCCTTTTATATAGGATCACTTGTCTTTTACTGTCTCGAACTGTCTTGAACCTAGTGTCTCGGTCTCGGTACCTCACTGTCTCGGTCTGGTCTTGGTCTTGTAGGTTAATGTTGCATACAACACTGTTGTTTTCATAGCGCGAGAACCCAACGATTTAAAATAATGAAGGTGCAACATGATAAATCCTATTAAAGTTCGAGCGATCCCTGAAAGGAGCAGCCATGTTTACCAAGAAAGACATTGGTTGCTGATCATGCAAATCAGAAATTATAGAGTATTATACTAAATTTTGGTCTAATAAGTTGTTATGGGTTTAAGTTTCTATGTCCAAAGACAACGCTATTATGGGTTTGTCAAAAGTAGTTTACAACATGTACTTGATTTGGAACGATAATTCGAGTTTTGCCACCAGGAGACATTCGGATATTTGCCCTGAAACGACTCATTTACATTGCTTACGTCGCACTGACGTTGCTTAGCTTAAGAATTTAAAGAAGACGTGCCGTACTGCGCTAGAAGTTCGTAACATCCAGCCAGTTAGGTTGGTTAGTTGCTGTTTAACAAAACTCTCGTTGACACTGTGTCATAAGTTTATAACAGAGGTGATTAGCGTCGCCCTCCTCCATTATCCAGGCGTGGCACTGACATTGATATAATTATTGCCCGTTTGGTCCTTGATATGTATTCATTTCTTCATTCACTCAGAAGACCTCTGTAGCATCTTTTCAAGATATCTACTCATAGGCACTTAAGGATCAATTTCGCGATAAATCACAATTTCAGATGATCAAGATTGTGATAGGTGTACAAACTGTAGATGTAGGCCTACGTAGAGATCCCTGCTAACATTACATGCACGTGTTTCTATTGGTCTCTATTTAAGAATTCTTCTACTCGCTCCATTTTAGTTAAAATATTTAACTGAAATCATGTTTTTACCAATTGGCCACGGTATTTCGTAGCACATTTTGAGTTTTCAGTTTTATTTAATTAACGATTGCTGAAAATGGTTGGAGTTGTCAGTTAAATGCCATGGATAGGTCAACTTAAATGGTTAGGCAATGATCAGATTCGTCTCTTTCCCCTAGTTGAGTACAAAACCTAAAAATAAATAAAAAGGACCTTTTCACTGTGTTCAAGATCCGATGATGCAAGCAGGCACCACTACAAAGAAAACTGACATAGACTCCACTTTGAAGAGATGCCACACTGTAGAGAAGCCGTACAAATGCTACCAGTGTCCAAAAACATTTATGATGAAACAGTATCTGGAACGCCATACAAGAAACCACACTGGGGAGAAGCCATACAAATGCAATCTATGTGAGAAAGCATTTGCAATTAAATATAATCTGGTGCGCCATACAAGAATCCACACTGGAGAGAAACCATACAAATGCAATCTATGTCACAAAGCATTTACAGAAAAACAACATCTGGAATGCCATGCAAGAATCCACACTGGGGAGAAGTTATATAAATGCAATTTTTGTCATAAAGCATTTATAACAAAACAAAGTCTGACATTCCATACAAGAATCCACACTGGAGAGAAACCATACAAATGCAGTCAATGTCAGAAAGCATTTACAAGGAAACATTATCTGGAAAGCCACTCAAGAAGCCACATTGGAGAGAAGCCATACAAATGCAATCTATGTCAGAGAGCTTTTGCAAGGAAACATTATCTGGCCTGTCACTCAAGAATCCACACTGGAGAGAAACCATACAAATGCAATCTATGTCACAAAGCCTTTACAGAAACACAAAATCTGGAACGCCATGCAAGAATCCACACTGGGGAGAAGTTATATAAATGCAATTTTTGTCATAAAGCATTTATAACAAAACAAAGTCTGACATGCCATACAAGAATCCACACTGGAGAGAAACCATACAAATGCAATCAATGTCAAAAAGCATTTACCATGAAACATTATCTGGTATGCCACTCAAGAAGCCATATTGGAGATAAGCCATACAAATGCAATCTATGTCAGAAATCATTTTCAATGAAACATAACCTAGTAATCCATACAAGAATCCACACTGGAGAGAAGCCATACAAATGCAGTCAATGTCAGAAAGCATTTACAAGGAAACATAACCTAGTAATCCATACAAGAATCCACACTGAAGAGAAGCCATACAAATGCAGTCAATGTCAGAAAGCATTTACAAGGGAACATTATCTGGCCTGTCACTCAAGAATCCACACTGGAGAGAAGCCATACAAATGCAGTCAATGTCAGAAAGCTTTTACAAGGAAATATTATCTGGCCTGCCACTCAAGAAGCCACACTGGAGAGAAGCCATACAAATGCGATCTATGTCAGAATGCATTTGCAAAGAAACATTCTCTGGTATGCCATACAAATATCCACTCTGGACAGAAGTCATACAAATGCAATCTATGTCAGAAAGCATTGACCATGAAAGAACGTGTGGAATGCCATGCAAGAAGCCACACTGTAGGAAAACTAAATAAGTGCACTTCCTGCAAGAAGAAATTGTCCCTGAGTGTCAATGTTATAAATCATTCAGGAACCCAAAGTGACGAAAAACTATCCAAGTGCCATTTCTGTGGGAAAGCATATGCACGGAATACAAATCTAAAGCTGCATCTTATGTCACACACTGAGGAAAATTTACACAGGCGTGAATTTCGTGAAAGCAGTGCGAAAACATGCTTTGGAAAATCTTCAAGCATAAGATTGAACTCGCCTTCTAAAGATGTCCATGGCGTTGAAGGAAAAAAATTGACGACATCAAGAATTATCCTCTCATCCACGCCGAGTGCAATCCGAGGTGCAAAAGAGAAACTTCCCTATGTAAAGTGCTTGAATTCTATTGGTGAAGAGTATGATTTTGTTTACAGACCTTACGGCTGTGGATTATGTTCTCAAATGTTTGAAATTCAAAAGGAATTTACTGAACATTGTTACAATCACTTTTGTGGTTCAGCTATAAAGGATACATTTCTTGAACTATTTGAACTACGCCTTTTAAGCTACCTTCCTCAATAATATAAACCGGATTAGTTCTCGTATTATTTTGTGTCTGGTGATTATCAGATTAAACATTATTTCTCAAGTAGAGCTATAGTTGATTAGTATTTTATTGATTGCATTTCTTGAAGTAGGTCTATTTCTTGAACTTAAGCAGGTGAAACAGTTTAGTTCTCAAGTAATCAGATTAATTATTGTTATGTGTTGATTTTACAATTTACGCAAGTTTAATGATCAACATTTGCTAGCTGGTTTCCTATCGAAATTGCATCTGTGTTTCACGGACGCATTCCAAGGACGTAAGTAAGGGGCAGTCCATAGGCGGACAGGACTTGACAGGTTTAGACGGATTAGTGCGGACATCAGAATCCTAAGTTCGGCACATGAGGTTAATTTCAAAGAGCATGGTAATGAATGCCGAGCTCCTATAAGTCTCTGACTCATTTGTTTAGTTCATCTTTTATTTATTTTATTTATTTATTCTGAAATTTGATATTACCCTTCTTCCAACATTTTATGCTCAGAAGTGCACACGCCTCGGCGGCTCAATTGCAGTTGTTCTGCAGAACAATTGTGCGCGAAGGACTTGTTCAAGGTCCCTACACAGAGACTCACCGGACGAGAGTCGAACCCGCTCATTCGGCGCACACTGAGCGTTACGGCCGACCGTTGTAAGCAATTGGCCACTGTGCCACACTTGTACTTGTTTGTCGGGAGGGGATTTAGGAGAAAGGTAACAGTACGACTACGACACAAGATCAGTATGGAAGCTGGATCGATTCCCGTTTCTCTCCCACGGGTCGACTCAGGATTTCGCTATTTGGCGTTGGTAAAATTAGAATTCGACCAGACGGACGCTTTGCATGTCCGCCATACAGTTGAATCGAGCCAACCGACTCCTGTAATAGCTTTTAATTATCTATCCATAACATACTACGACTTCTGATCATACTGTGGTGTGTCATTTTAAATCAGTTATAAACACGGATATGTTTAATGTAACATATACTAGGACCTACATGTAAGCCTATTCTTTTTACTTGTAGAACGGTTTAGCGACATATGAAGTAGCTTCCGATGAGGTATCGGAAGCCACTTAACACGTCGCCAAGTCAATGCACAAAGTGATATCAGGTCCTCCCGTTGGTCAGAATAAGGCTCCAAAAACAGCAGAAAGAGGACGTTCAATCGTATTTTTATAAGCAAAAGCATTTCCCAATGTGGCAAAAAATAATTAATAATTATGATAAATGGAATGCAGCTAGAAGATGTAGTGATCTTTACCTTACTGGGAAACAACATTACATACGGCCTGAACAGCAAATACGGATAAACAAGGCAGTAGCCGTGTTGAAAACTATCCATTATGCGCAAGATTTGGAAAATCAAAGTAATCGGCCTAGGGTCAAATTGAACTTGTTGGAATCGTGTTTGTTTAGTAGCATGATGTATAGATGTGAGACATGGGAGCTAACAAAAGGACTCCCAAAAGAGGGCGCTCAGTTCTCATATTTTAAAGAAACTGTTAATGCAAAAGTTTCTTCTCTGATGGGAGTGGCTATCGGAGGTGAGGCCAAAAACGTACAAACGGTTTAGGTACATTTTCACCATCAATTTTTCGCTGCATCAAATAAACGTAAATGGAAGCGGGATTGATGAAACACATACCTAAATTGAAGCGTGATTAATGAAACAAATATACCTAAGCTATATGGAAGTGGGATTGCTGGCGAAAATGTGTCGGTCACCATTAAAAACAGATGGTAATAACTAACAAGCCATACTTAAAGCGATACGTAGGCCTAAACTCGCCTATTTTGCATCGCCGGATTTTATCAACACTCAACGGCCCTTGTTTTTGAAAATACTGAGAAGCGTGTGCTCTATAAGGGATGTTTGCCATATATATATATGTATTTATATATATAAGTTAGATTGCAATAAGTTAAATATGAATAAATGATGGAATTATTAAGTGTAGTCCGGGTAGAGAGGGAATTTGGACGAGCGATAAAGTATTCCAATAATTCTGGCTATTTTATTAGAGATATTATACAAATTATGCGTTCTTGCTAATTTTGGTCCTGACCGATGTATAGGCCTACTCCCAGAAATTTGGTAGAGACTAGGCCTACTTGGGTGGTTGGGGTCCCTTCAACGGTGTACGCTCGATAATCCGAGGGTTCGATGGTCCGACGATTCTATAGACCGTACTTCGGCATTAATATAACTAGAAGCTGGATTACTTGATGAAAATAATGTGTAAAACTAGGAGCTGGGTTGCTATGAAAAGAATCTTGCCTAATTGGGAGCTGGCTGAATGAAAAGAATGGTCCAATCCAGCTTTTAGTCAAACAATTATCTTCGGACTATCGAACCTTCGGACTACACAGAACCTCTTCAACAAGTAAGATATGGGATTATCTGGGGAAATTATTTCTATGAGATCTAAACAGGATATCATTTGTTTTATCTAGACTGAGGGTTAGTTTGTTTGGCAGAAACCTATCAGCTACTCTGAGGAGTTCAGAATTCACATTTTGAAATAGAGTAGGCATATCAATTGATTTATGAGAATGAAACATAGGCCTATTGGAATCATTGGCGAATAATAACCTACAACAGGGATCTCCAAAGTATGGCCCGCGGGCCAGATCCAGAAAATGTAAACAATGAAAGCATGCCCAGGTCGTACTGAAATCTGCCAAGCAATATGTACCCAAGTATTTCTTTTTTAAATTTTAATGTCGCTGTACTCTGACAAGCATATTGCTCAAATCCATGTCGCTATTTGTAGAAATGGGGACTGTGTGTATTTTACTTTTTCATTTCATGACGTCATTTTGTCTATGACTATGAGTCTATGCGTAAAATAATACTTTTACGTTATTTTGACTCTGTCATTTTATTTATTTATTTTATTTATTAAATTTGTAAGGCGCACAAGGTCACACCTAAATGTGAATCTGAGGCGCCGCTAGTCAGTCGCCAGGAGAAGATGCAATTAGGTTTCCAAATCCTTGAAAGACAAAGAGAAATAGTAAGTTTTGAGTCGCTTTTTGAAGGAAGTGAGTTTGAGCTACGAAGAGAGAGTGGCAGTCGATTCCATTCCCTAGGAACAGAGACATGAAATACACGAGAGCCCATAACTGTTTTGCATCGTGGTTCAACTATCATTGAAGACTTACCTCCTGACTTTCAAATAGAAGTTATTGATTTGCAATCCAATGACATTCTGAAGGACAAATGTAAGGAAGGAAATTTGATTTAATTCTACAAATGCCTTCCATCTAATCAATATGTTTACTTAAGTAAGTTTGCTCGTTAATTCATTTCATTTTTTGAAACTAGGCCTACGTATTTGTATGGGAAGACTTTTTCAAAGATGAAGTACTCGAAATCCTGCTGCAGATCGCAATTATCTGATGAATATTTGAATGCTTTACTTATGATTGGAACAACTCACTTTGAAACGCAGTTGGATAGAATTATGTCAGAAATGCATCAATTTCATATTTCTCACACTAATCAGGACTAACAAACAACCAAGTTGTTAATGATATTCTGCTTTGAAATTCTGCGCTGCGTCAGACCTCAGGAATAAATAGTTAGTTTACAGTTATTCATTCTGGGATTTTTGATAAATTTCAGTTTTTGGTAGTCTTGGCCCGCGGAGCTTTAAAAAGTCAGCAATGTGGCCCCCGCTGGAAAACTTTGGAGACCTCTGGCCTACAAAATACATAGACGCGATACATTGGGCAAATCGTTAATATAGATCAAAAACAGGAGCGAGCGAAGATTTGAAACCTTGAGGTACCCCATGGTAAACGGGTCGTAATCCAGAAAGAGACAACTAACTGAGACAATTTGAGAGCGATTTTCAAGATAGGTTGGAGGTCAATTCTGAGAGAGAACCTAAAATTGTGAAATTTGCCTTTACGCGATCTGAAGTTATTGACAAAACTGTAGCTATATGGCGTGCCGTTTGTTTCCTCCACTTGGCAAAAAAATGCCCTTGCTGGTAATCTTTCCCTGCCCACTCTTGTTACATGTCTGAACCATGTTAGTCTTCTTCTCCTGCTAGATATATACGTGTCCCCAATTCCACGCTCATACCTGGAACCATAAGCTTTTCAATTATTATGTCGTTGACCTACACAGCAAACAAAACAGAGGATAGAACACCACTCTGCCTAATACCACATGCTAGAGTTATCATGTATGAATATGTTGTCCCACATCACAAATGCTACAGACTATGAGAGTGGTTAAAACTTGACGAGGAACTTGTCTGTCTATTAGCTTATTGAATAAAGCATAGTGATTCACTTTTGTCAAAAGCTTTAGACATATCCAAAGCAAATAAGTTGACACTGGAACCATGATTTGTTTCCTCCTCGGTGCTTGCGATCAACGGGTAAAGGTCTTTTAGCTGAGCCACGATGTAGAACAGTTATGGGCTCTCATGCATTCCATGCCTCTGCTTCTAAGGAATGGAATCAACTGCCATTCTCTAATTGTAGCTCAAATTAACTTCCTTCAAAAAGCGACTCAAAACTATTACTTCTTATTAGCTTTCAAGGATTTGGAAATCTAAGTGCATTTCTCCTGGCGACTGAATATCCGCTCCTGATTCACATTTTGGTGTGACCACGCGCGCATTACAAATTTAACTAATTAGTGATAATAAATAATCCAGAAGACTATCAGAAAGATGCAGTGGCAGAGATAGATGATCCGAGAGATTCATACCACTGTCAATTATCTCAGATGACTGCACCTTCTCAAATAGAACTTCATCTACAAGAGAAGTGGTCAATAAATGGCTCAGCGTTGCTCATCTCGCATAGTTACATGTATGTAAAACAGGTGGGACTATCCACTTTGTTGTCACACAGCTTCATTCTAGACAACCTAATGAAGTCATTAAAAATGACATGATTTGACAACTCGTTTACATACTTCAGGTTAAATTCACCACCAAGAATATTACAATCACATAACACATTTTCAATAACACCTACTATTTTCGACAATATACCATCATTAGGGCGGTCCAAAAATGAACTTGCCCAGAATTGTGCTCCACAATTCTCTTTTTGTTCTACGTGTGCCTACTATTACTTCTAAAAATTTGGGGGAAAACGATGAGTATTTAGAGGTCACTCAAGGTCAAAGTGTCCCACCATGTAAACTTGAAATCGTTAATGTGCAAATTGTGCATTGAGAAACAAGAAACGGAATTCAAGTTGAAAAAAATGCATGTAATACATCAACTATAAAGGAGAAGGATCCGAAGTATCCACAGTTGTTGTGGAATGTTACGAACACACTAGAACTCTGCTTGAATAACACAGTCATTCAGTCATTCCCTGCCCTGAGTGCCCTATGTCATCTTCATCAGCCTGGCCTTGGAGCAGGATGGATAAATCTTCCTGTGGTGTTTCGCAGCCAAGGAATGAACTGCTTCTGCTCTTCATTCTTTGTATGTGATGAATAATACTGCTGCATCAAAGTATCATATCTCTCAGCAGAGTCATGCACAACTGTCATGAGCGATGCTGCCGTCCGGAGATTCTGGTAGGAGGGATCGTCGCATTATTCTTTACGGTCCATTCCCAGAAAGATTTGAGCCTTCTCTTTACCATTCAGGTGCAGAATGTCAAAAATGACAGTCGCATTCTATCACACAGATGACATTTGGAGTGCTCTCTGTGAAGCAAGATGCAAAACCAACTGAGCTGAGAGGATCGGGGGGATGACCGAGGCCTTTTCACAGAATAATTGATAGACTGGAAGGCGAAGATTCGTCACCATAAGCTTTTTACACATCTTCTTCAATTCTATCACCAAACAACGACAAGCAAACCAAAATTTCTAAATGTGCCATAGATGCCTGTCAAACACAGTCGAGGCAGCCTTTGCCACTGTCATATTTAAATTTTTACTCAGCCCCTCAGGCAGCAGTAGGTCACTAGGTGGTGCTCGTATGGGCAGAGAGGCATCGTGCCAGAACCCAGCATAGGCCAGGTTCACAAACAGACTCGTTTACACTGTGTTTTTTAACAGTAAGAGAGATCTGCTGATAGAAAAGAAATAATTAAATACTGCTATAGTACACCATAGCGGTCTCTGCCAACCAGCATGCATGATGTAATGCTCCTGGTACCCAGAAGGAAACCAATTCTGCATTTTCACAACCCATGAAGGTCAAGCTGAGAGTCAAGAATTCCTAGTAATCTTCTCTAGGATATGACGCTCCCAGAGTTGCCTTGCAGAATTTCACCATGTCTTCTTGAAGAGCAGAAGTGTGCGCGTCAAAAGATCGAAATACATTGACTTGGCGACATATGAAGTGGCTTCCGATGACGTATCGGAAGCCACTTCACACGTCGCCAAGTCAATGTACAAAGTAATATCAGGTCCTCTCGTTGGTCAAAATAAGGCTCCAAAAACAGCAGAAAGAGGACGTTCAATCGTATTTTTATAAGCAAAAGCATTTCCCAATGTGGCAAAGAATATTTAATAATTAATAATAATGTGTATTTTACTGCATTTGATTGTTTTAAACCAGTGTGCAACCCAATAATTCAACTTTAAGGGATAAAGCAGTTCTAATAATAATTTTTCTGTGCGGTAGATTACAGTCAATAATCTCCACTTGACCGTGGTGTAATGAGAAGAATGTTAGGTCTTTGAGCGACCTCTAGAAATGCCCCAATCTGCTTCAAATTTGGACCATATCTTACTTGGGTGAGGTAGAGCAGATTAAAACATGTGGAGGCTAGTTGTGACGAAGTTGAATATTTACTATTGTATCGTGGACCACCCTAACCATCATAGACATTGCTGTTATATGTATTTATAGGAAAATACTAATTCATAAACAAAAAGTTCTTAATATTTTGTGCAATAACATAGGCACTTTTGCATTTTTGTCACTAGATAAGAAATTTGACTTTTTTCCAATTGCTTTTTTATGTTTTGATCTGTATTGAGCCTGTGCACACTAACAGCTCATACATTGAATGACTGTGATACTGTACAGTTTCAGCATTTGTTGGCAGCTGAAAAATACTGGTTTGGAGACTTGGAAAAATATCCTGAAGTTACATTGTCTTCAACGAGTTCACTCAATTGCCTCATGTCATTTGTGATATCTGCTTAAATACACTGGACTGTTTTACCATTCGTCTTGTGAACTCTGCTCAGAAAAAGCTATTTGATTACAAATTTGAATCATTCAGACCATTCTACCAACTCAAGATGTATTTCTGCAACACAATTCTAATGCACCTTGTTTCAGACTGAGCCTGAGTATCAGGTTGAGCATCTTTAAAGCCAGACATTGAAATATGCTCATAAGGATAGCCATAAATTTCATAAAAAAAATACTGCGTACCCTATACTCGCTCCAGAACAACAGTATCAATGGACTCGTGCAAGCATATTTAGAATAAGAATTTTTAAATTGACTGTAATATAGAGAGAGCCCAATAGATAGAAGAGAGATTTCCTTGTGTCACTTTCCTGTATCATCAAGATGCCAGATTGAAAGTTGGAGTACAGCCATCTAACCATTGAGGACTAGGTCATTATAACTGGCTTCAGTATAAACATGACAAGACAGCTGACAGACAGATCATGAATAACTGGAAACTATTTACAGAGAACATTAAAACTGACATTAAGTTACCAGTAATACAAAATAGAAATGAAATACTATGTAAATAATTGTATCATTAGCTTGTATTTGTTATTGAGAAATGTATGAAAATGTGGTTTTGAACTGGAGTTATATAATGAAAGGCATCGGCAAGACACAATGATATCTAGGCTAACTGCACAAGTTTAGTAAGCTTGGTGTTTGTAATTTTAAAACAAATCCTTCAGATTGGAAAATCTCACACCCTCACTCCCTAATGTTAATGGAAAAGTTTGCTGTGAAACATTCGCACTTATAGATTTACTGCAGCAAGAAACTGCCTCCGTCGGTTACACTGTCATATCTCAAAAAAAATTATATTTTCAAACCTTTTTGATAGGTAATAATAAATCTACACAAAGCTTACCCGGCATTCAAATACTATGCGAACAGCAAGTTCCTTGCCAATTACGAGGGCGAAAGAAACGCTGCAGATCTCCTCAGTTTGGTCAGCAACTCGCCTCACCTAAAAAAGGCAGAACTCTAAGAGATTACTTTTCTGTTGAAGTCTCCACTCTTAGTTGCCATATTAATAGATGTCAGATGATTGTAGAACATAGTATGTCAAGATAACGGACTCGTTTGTTCATGGCCGCCACGTTTTATTGTTGCATGTCCCAGACTTTTACCTCTGTTCTGATGGAGCACGACAAGGCGTCCCTGTCTCGGAATGTGCATCAGTCCTTCCCAGCTGTCTGCGTCCTCCTTGGGCTATCCCGGTATCTGGCAACATAGGCAAGATTGAAGAATGTGTTTTCAAATGGAAATGATACTCTACCAACCATGACTTCTTTTTGAAGCATGACAATGCTCAATAAAATTTAATTTCCTACTGCCTTCAAAGAAACTGGCAAAATGGCAACTATGTATATGCAAATGTTTTGAATTTAATTGCCATTGTTGAAATTAAGCAGTATCGTGTGATCTTCAGCTTAGAACTATACATCGATCTTGATTGTTCAGAATGCTTCAATGCAGCTGTCGAATATTACATGCTAGACCTGCGTTGTACGTGTTTCTGTTTAAACTATGTGAGATACCTGCCATGCCAAGATTCTCATGAAGACGCGTGTTGATGGGACCCAGTAGTCAATAGATGGTGCGATGTTTGAGTTATTGATTGCTACAGCCTTACAGGTTATTAACTAGTAACTTACTAGTATTGTCCTTACAGTGGATAACTTTGCGGCCAAACGTTCACGCTTAGAAGTAAGCTTACCACATGAGATATTGTCGCCACTGTCTGTTAATTAAGAGTTAGCTTGGTCATCAGATAGTACAGCACACTATCCTGAAAACAGACAGAGAATGGTAACGTGCTGCTGCATTTTCGCCATGCAGTCAGCCAGTTGGATTAACTGCACGCCCAGAGACCGCCACGAGGAGGTGTTGGCAAAGGTCTCCGTAGGCCATTCATTACAGTAGAAAGTCATCACAAGTTTGGCATCACCCACAAACAGGCCAATTTTACGAATTTTCAATTTGAGTTATTTGCTTTCACTTAGAAATGCTGGGGCAAAACGCAAAAAGACACAAATCAGAGACATGATTGTGTGCAGAAATAGCCAGAGAAAGTTCGGAAATGACATACTACACAAGCATAGGAAAGACTGCCAACAAGTGAACGAAAACAAAGTTCGTGAGAGTAAAGCTGAATGAGAGAAAACGGAAAGCGAGAGCGCAGATGGCAGTGATAGCGAAAGAGGGAAAAAGAGACGCGGAGTTTGAAGATTAAGAAAAACAAAAGCACGGGTTAGCAATTGGGTGTAAGAGATAGAGAGAGAGAGAGAGAGAGAGAGAGAGAGAGAGAGAAAGAGAGAGAGAGAGAGAGAGAGAGAGAGAGAGAGAGAAATAGATGACAAAAGGAGATAGATTGATAAATAGATGGAAAAGGCAGATACAGAAAGAAATACTGCATAGACAGATAGATAAACAGATAGATACATATATAGACAGACAGCATAGATAGATTAATAGAGAGAGAGAGACATAGATGATATATGGAGATAGATAAATATTAGACAGTTAGAGATAGATAGATAAAGCAGAGTAAGAGAGAAACTACAGATAGAGAAATAGATGGATTGATAACTAGATAAATAGATGCACATATAGATAGATGAATTGATCAATTGATACATAGATATATAGATATATAGATAGATAAGACTGAGAAAGATAGATTGATAGATGCTTGATTAAACAGATCTATAGCCTACATCGAATGATAGATAGACAAGTGTGTAGAGAAAATTATTATTAGATACGCATACACAGAGAGAAATTGGTTAATATACAGTGCGATGAACACAATATGCCGTTTGGTTGAGTAAAAGTAAGACAACCATGAGACTGAAAGTAAGATCAAAACTGAAATAGTATGGTCGCAGCAGAGGAAGTATACTTAAAAGTGAGAATTACGGTTAAAGTGAGTGAGAGATTGAGAGCATAATGTATCAGATATCGTTTAGAGTATCTGCTTATACCCCTCTGATTGCAACGTCTAATAACGTTCAAACACAGACAACTAAGTCGGTTTAAAGGGCACCAAGTAAAAAAAATGGAAAAAAATGAACTGCCTGAGATACTTGTGATGAGTGGACTACCCAAATGTACCCTACTTAATATTATGCAAAGTCAGGGCCCTACAGAGAAAATGTGACGCATTTGGCCCATCACATTTTCTCAAGCAAGCAGTAGGAAGGTAGTTCTGCGTTGACCTCATGTCTGAGGTGAATTCTAAACGATCTCCGAATACCTTAATCTCCTCATATCAGACTGAATGCGACATATTCATTCAACACCTCCGATTCAAAGCAGCCATCTTCAATAAACTGGCGTCCTGAATTTGGCTTTTGAGTGGTGCTTTAATAGTTTTGAGAAGTTGACGATTACGATTAAAGTTACATGTAGCAGCATAATTTTTATACTGTATGCTATTTTATTTTCATCTGTGCATTTAAATGGAGTTGTTTACTTGTAGAGGCAATTAATTATCAGAACTTGACCAAAGGAGAATACTCGGATCTGAAACTGACGTATGCCGAAACTGACCAAAGTAAGTGAACAGTAAGACAGAAATGAGAAAGGAGATCTAGAATAAGAAATGAGAACAGGACAGTGAAACGGAAGTGAAAAACACAGAATGCACTGAGAACGGAGATGGAAAGTAATGAGACAGTATGATGATGATGACGAGTCCTCAGCCCTCAGACAGGTCCATTGGTTTATATGCCACCCACGTTTTACAAGAGCGAGGTGATTTCCCATTGCCTTTCTTCATCACAGACAATTCTGGGCAATCAACTCATCCAAGGTGACTACGCAGTGGCTTGAGGCAGATTCGAACCTGCGACCTTCCAGTAACACAGCACAGAATGTATACCGCTACAACACCACGTCCGACATTCATCTGTACAATACTGACCCAATATAAAGCAATTACTTATATAGATTAGAATTCTAAAATTTAACTCAGTACTGTAGTCCTTCTGTGTAGGTCTTCATATCGAGCAACGCATCTCCTCCTCCACTCGTCTCCTCTGTCCATCGCCAGGTCCTTCTCGTTCTCGTCCCATGACATCTCCACTCTCCAGGCATCTCAAGTCGTCTCTGATGGTTTGCAGTCAATTCTAAAAGACAAAACAATAATGCAAAATTTCATAGAGTTAAGAAACGGATTGAACTAGATATCAGGGATAAAAATACGTAGAATAGGATAGATTGAAAGAGAGCAAACAGTAACTGTATACATGTTTCATTCAACTAAGCTGCAATATGCAAAAATAATTTTTTCAACAGAAAAGCATAGGAACTAATAGGACTATGTTGCCAAAAGCTTTGGTCCAAAATCTCGTTCCATTCATACACAACAGGGAGGCAGCCACACTTAACACAACATTTTGGGCATAAGAAAAGAGAAAATAGGGTCAGCAAAATCAGAGGCGTCCAGATAGGAGGGAGGGTCTGGAGGCAAATACCTCCAATTTCAGGTGGGGGATAAATATTTAGTCTTAGGGGGAATATCTTGGCTTCCTGACATCTGGGACCAGAGGGTTAGCCTCCAACGCTAATGGGAATTGACGCCTCTGAGCAGACCCAAGAAGAGGGAAATAGAGATAATAGAGCTGTAGACAGACTTCAGACAAGAGGAAAAGCAATTTAGGAAAGAGACAGGCAGAGAAGATAAAAAATGCTTTATGTTTCATTATCCTGGTCAATATTTTTCTACTTAATTAGAATCTTCCAAACGACCCGACGATTTTATTAGCAACCACTCTATGGGATTTTTCGCAAACCTTCATAAAAACTGAAACTAACCTATAACCGCTTGCAGAACAGTCGGTCATTTGACGGCGGTCACGAACAGGTCTCGATAACTGAGGACAGGTAGCGCTTCATGTCAGATGCCACAGCACCTCTACCAGGATGGACGGTGCCAAAACTGCCGGAATTCTCTGGCCTGAGGCTGCCAGGATGGACGGTGCCAAAACTGCCGGACTTCTCTGGCTTGAGGCTGCCAGGATGGACGGTGCCAAAACTGCCGGACTTCTCTGGCCTGACCTGAAGCTGCCAGGATGAACGGTGCCAAAACAGCCGGACTTCTCTGGCCTGAACCTTCAAGGATGGACGGTGCCAAAACAGCCGGAATTCGCTGACCTGTGTAATTTATAAATCTGCTGATATTGTATAAATCTAAACAGTGCCTTAATTGAGTAAATTTTATTAGGTTGATAAAGCATTGTACAGAATGTAATGTAGGGCCTATAGCTCAAAAAAGCAGACTTATTTTTGCTGACTTGGTGCCACCATTCGTCTGGCATTCTGAAGCTCAAATTGCCTGTCTTGCTTTGGCATTGGCTGCTTAAATGGAAACAGTGACGTACCGAGGGGGACCAGCGGGGCCTTGGCCCAGGGCGTAAATGTGGAAATGGCGCAAATTTCAGGATGTAATAACTTATTATTCCATAAAATGCACTATCTTAAAAATGTAGGGGCGCCAGATTGATGCTAGGCACAGGGCGCAATTATTGCTCGGTACGGCCCTGCATGAAACTGCTTTGGCTATAGCTAGAATAAAAAACCTCAGAGGGGAAGTCATGGATTCATACAATCCAACGAAAATAATAGAACTGCCTGAGAAACTTGTAATGAGTGAACTACACAAATAAAAATGTATCCTACTTAATATTATCTCAAAGCCAAGGTCCTATATATACAAAGAAAATGTGATGCATTTGGACAATCACATTTTCTCTAGCAAGCAATTGGAAGGTAGGTCTGTATTGACCTCACGTCTAAGGTCGACATCCAACTATCTTCAAACACCTTAATCTCCTCATATCAGACTAAATGCAACATATTCATTCAACGCCTCTGAAACAATGCAGCGTTCTTGGATAATCTGTTGTCCTGCGTTTGGATTTCGAGTGGCGCTTTAGAAGTTTTGAGAAGTTTACGATTACGATTAGAGTTTACAGCAGATTTTTATACGGTGTGCCATTCTCTTTTCGTTTGTGCATTCAGATGATACTTGTTTGTATTGAATTGTTTACGTGTGTAGGCAATTAATCATCGGAATTTAACCAAAGGAGGATACACGGATCTTAAACTGACGTATACCGAAACTGACCAAAGTAAGTGAACAGAATGAAAATTCGAAACGAGATTTAGAATAAAACTGAGAGTAGGGCAGTGAGACTGAAGTGAAAAACACAGAGAATGCACTGAGAATGGAGATAGAAGGCAGCGAAACAATTTGATGATGATGATGATTATGAGGACGACGACGACGACGATGACGACGACGATGATGATAATGATGACAATGATGATGGTGATGATGATGATGATTTCTTTGCTTGCATATGCTACCCCGGGTTGAGAAGAGTGAGGTGGTTTCCCATTGCTTTCCTTCCTCACGGACAATTCTGGGTAATCAAGTTGAAAGAGTTAAAACTCTTAAGATTAAAACTTACTCAAGACCTCTGCATATTGGGCAACGGATCCTCTCGTCCACTCGTCTCCTCTTTCCATTGCCAGTTCCTTCTCGGCCTTGTTCCACGACATCTGAGGTGATAAGTCGTCTTTGATGGTTTCCGGCAAGTTCTAAACGACAAAATAGTGATGCATAACGAACAAACAGTAACTTTATCACTTAACTGAGCTGCAATATGCCAACGAAATTTTTCTATGGCAGAGCATAGGGTTATGTTTTTCAAAAGTTTTTGTAAAAAATCTGGTTCAGCCAGACCTAAGACAAAATTTTTGGCAAAAGAAGGAGAGAAAATAGGGTCAGTAGATCAAAGAAGAGACAAACTTGAGCTATATATATCTATAAGCAAACTTAAGGCAAGAGGAAGAGAAATAACAAAGAGACAGGCAGACAAGACAGAAATTGCTGTGTGTCTCATTATCTTAATTGACATCCCGCTATATTTAGCATCTTGCAAACGACCTGACGATTTTGTCAGCAACCAATCGTCTGTCCATCGCCAATTAAGTGACCATGCCCATATCTACAAGTAGCAAACCTTCATAGAAAGTAGAAACCGAAACTAACCTAGCTGCTTGTAGGACAGTCGGTCAACCGAATCATTACCGTTGATCCTGACTCGAATTGAGATCCTTCGAATGAAGGGCTTCACACAACCAGCGGTTGACGGCATCACGTACAGGCCTCGATGGAAACATTGTAAAGAATGTAATGTATTTAAATTAGGTCAAGAATAGCAACTTATTTTTGCTAACTTGGAACTACCATCGTCTGGCACTTTCAAGCTCAAATTGCCTGTCCTATTATGGCTGCTTGCATGAAAATACATGGGTTATGGCTAGAATAAAACTACCTCAGAGGAACAGTCATGGCTTCATAGAATCCAATGCCGTATGTTCCTAGCAACAGGTCTTCAAAAGTCGTGACCAGCGACAGAGGATTACAAAATAGACAAATACAAACTAAAGGATCCAGTGACCAAGGACCTCAAAAATGGTCAGGATTTCAAACCTAACCCCTGTAATGCGCGTAAAATGAAGATTGACTTGTTGAATATAAACATACTAATGATATTATCACACTGGACAACGCAGTTAACTTATTATCAATAGCCCACTAAGCACTAAAAATATGTTCAATTCAATCTTCTCTTCAATCTACAATTAATGTTCGAGCATCTAATTGGGCCTAGGCTCCTCGAAAAAAGAGAAGACAAGAACACGTCCGTGTAGAAATAAGATAAGAGAAACAGAAAACAATAAGCCTATATACATTGCTAAATTTAACATTGAGTAAAATACCAAAAAATAATTTTATTTTAGGACCAGGCCTACCCTAATAGGCCTAGTTATAAAGTATCATCGACGGGTGTAAATGGCAAATAACATAATAGCGTCAAAATTTATAGCTTAAGGTCGATAATTCCATCTCCAGACTGAAAAAAATCGATAAGAAATCGTTGTTTTGATATTTGTTATATTTACCAGCTACTTCTCGACGAAAATTCAATCGAAACAGAAGTTGGCGAAGCAGGAATCGGAAGAACAGCAACGATCATAAGCAGATTTGCGAAAATTTCGCACAAATCCGGAATTCGACTGTCTGCTTCGAGATCTACGAACAAGCTCAATACGCTGACGCAACCATGACGACATTTCGTTTGTCCAGCATAGATAACATGTTCATCTATGTTACATATAAGTAAGTAAATTAAGCATATTCCTTAATAACGATACTAGTAATTTTCGCTTAAATTCAAACCGCTCTATGATAACATAAATAGGCGCCTATTTTACGTTATGCCCTTATTTGACCAACAACGCTGCTTAGTGAAAGAAGGACATGTCAACGTTACAGATATACAATGATCTCGCTCAGGGCCGAGCTATAAATGCGCCCTGTGTCGAGCTAATTGCGACCTGTGCGTAGCATCAATTTGGCGCCCCCACATTTTTAAAATAGTGCATTTTATGGAATAATAGGTTATTCCATCTTGAAATTTGCGCCCTTTCCACATTTGCACCCGGGGCTTAGGTCCCGCTGACCCCCTTCGGTACGGACCTGATCCCGCTCGGTTCGTCAGCTCTGCGCCCCACCCCTCTTCGCTCCCCCAGCTGGATGTTGAAGATTCGTACTCCGGTGTACAACCTGGAACCAAACATCAATATACACCTTGACCTGTAGCTAGGAATAGGTATACGCCTATATGAAAATTATCAGAATTGTAGATAGATATTACATAGCACCATGATAGTCAACGTGATTTTGATTTGAGACCTGCATATAGGACCTACTACTCCGTGGACTTATTAATAATAAAAATAATAATTATTATTATTATTATTATTTATTTATTAATTAATGTAAAACAAGTGAAATCTATATCAGAAACCATGTACCATGAAAGAACATCTGAAATGCCACGCAATAATCCACGATGGGGTTAATCGAAACAAGGACAGTTGCAGAGTGTTAATGTTAGAAATCACTTGAAAGCCCACACTGGAGAAAAACTATTCAAGTGTAATTTATGTAGGAAAGCATATGCATGGAATAAAAATCTAAAACATCATCTTTTCTCACGCACTGGGAAAAATTTACACGAGCGTGAATTTCGTGATAGCAGTGCGGAAACATGCTTTGGGAAAGCTTTAGGCATAAGATTAAACTCGCCTACTACAGACGCTAAAGGCTTTGAAGGAAAAGAATTGGCGACATCAAAGATTATCCGAGAACCTGCATATACGACGAGTGCAATTCAGATTGCAAAAGAAACACTCACCTACGTAAAGAGCTTGATTACTAGGCCTATAATTGACGAAGTGAATTTTTTTGTAAACCTTACAGTGGTGGATTCTATGCTGAAATGTTTGAAATTGGAAAGGAATTTACGGAACATTGTTATAATCATTATTGTGGTTCGTCCGTAAGCGATACATTTCTTGAACTATTTGAACTTCGCCTGTTAAGCTACCTTCCTCAAGTATATAAAACGGATTAGCTCTCAAGTATTAGTTCATTAGTAGAAAAAGCAGATTAGTTCTCATGTATTAGTTTTTGTCTTTTGATTACCAGTGCTAAAGTAAAGTTGATTAACAACCTGTCAATTATATTTCTTGAACTGAGAGCTGAGCTTCTAGATCAGATGAAACAGTTTAGTTCTAAAGTACTCACGTTAATGTTGTGTGTTTATTTAACATTATGATTAACATTTGCTTGATGCTTTCCTATCGAAAGTGCATCTGTGTTTGACGGACGCACATCAAAGACGTCCGCAAATGTAATTGGCAAGCCACATGCGGACAGGACTTTGACAGGTTTAGGCGGATTATAATCGGGCATCAGAATCTAAAATTGAGTATTATTAGGTTAATAGATTATGATTAGAGCGTGTTAATAATTAATGATGCTGATCTTCTATAGGCCTAAAACTTATTTTGTTTAGTTCAGCTTTTGTACTTGTGTTGCTAGGGAGGGATTTTGTTGAAGGATAGCAGTACACCACATAAGATCAGCATGAACGCTTGAACTATTCCCGTTGCCTTCCAAATTTCTACTCAGTATTTCGCAAGCTGGTGTTGGTAAAATTAGAATACGGCTAGATGGCGTGTTGCATGGCCGCCATGCAGTTGATTCGTTCCTACTATGGCTTGCAGTCATACTGCCGTGTGTCAGTTAGAATAAATAATTAACACGAATTTTATAAATGTATGAATAATATGTAGGCTACTTGTTACTTCATTTATTTATTCATAATTTTATTCTTAACTCTTTTATGAATAAATTCAACAGTTTCGTGTCATATACTTATACGTATTTTATGCTATATACTAATTGATTGTATTGCACTCATTTCATGAGTAAAGTGAGGAAGGCTACGCCTACCAATAAGGTTCGACAAGTCCACGTCGTTGCGTTTAGATTCACAGAGCAGAATTGAACCCACAGACCCAGCATATGACCAAATAAGAAGAGACTTCCGTGTGCCTCCAGATTTTACCAATCTCCTTTGGTTTTCGATCCTGTGAACGACTTGTCTGAAACAAAGCATAGTCTGCACAGACTCAATTCACAATCATTACTAGAAATTGTAGAGCGCCTCTTCAAGAACCGTCACAGTTGGACCGAAACCGCAATCACCTCTGCACTCAGTTCTGCAATGGGCGAAAACTAGTAGGTCAACAGTCATAGTAGCATATAGGATGTAGCTTAAAAGCATTGGAATACTTCGAATACGATACGGAATAGTTTTGGGATTCGGAATGGTCTAGTGGATAACGTGCTGGAACAGTCGTCCGAGAGGTTGAAGTTCAAATCGCCGCCGTGGTTGAAATCTGTTTCGAGATTTTGACTTCACCTGTCAGGAAGAATATTAGTCAACTTAGTTAGAATATTAATGCATCGAAGAAATCAGACGGTGAGGGACGACCATCCACCAATGTATATGCCGAGTGTAAGAAAACTAAAGTCGCTAGCACCTCGTATGTTCGCATTGTCTAATCTTCTAAAGCGCCATTTGAAAGTGTAGCGCAGAACACGAGTGCCGCATCGAGTCAAAACGGTTGTCCAAAGGGTAGTCAGAAGGTGATCCGAGTCCGGTTACCAGAGGGTAGAGTAGCTGTTAGGGCGGGTATCTCTTAGAATAAGATCGAGAATTCGAAATTAGAAGATCAGTTGAACCAGGGTATAAATTCTAAAACTGGTGAGATCAATGAGCGCAATATTGTCAATGGAAACCCTGTCATGAACCCCTACGCCCGAAGTGGTTCAGCAATGGGTTTGGCTCGGCAAATGTGAATCATTTAATCAATAACTAGACTATAGGTAAGGATGTGTCTATCTTCCAGCGAAGACACTCACCAACTATACACTGGTCACCACGATTGATGAGTTGGAACCCATACTCTGAAGACCTGCGAACGTAAGAAGCGTCTAGTTGAGTTTTCTGCTGGTTTCAATATCATTGGCTGAAGAGATTTCCCAAGAACGAACCTCCAACGGAAGCTATAATCCATTCACGCTTATACATTATTGCCTAGCCTTTGCTTACTTTTTTTCCCCGCATCTCGATAACCTAAGAGATCTTTTCGATTCAACCCTTAAACAATACACGATCTCGATGCACCAGAGTCCGCAAGCTGTCTCATTCGTTACTTGTGGACAACATTCTCATTCATTGTAGTTGACCAGTTCCTGTCATGGTTAAGAGCATGAAAGAGTATCATACAAAGAAGAAGTAGAAAAGGAGGAGGAGGAGGAGGAGAAGAAGACAGATGAGAAAAGAAGCTGACGATCATGATGTTAACAATTTGATGAAGTTGATGATGATAGCAAAACACCATTATTATGAATCACATAAACGTCAAACTATAAATAATTTTATTGTAAAAAAAATTATTATTATTATTATTATTCATTTGTTATTGTTATCACTATAATAATCAGCATTATTATTACTGATGTAAGGTTAACCATTCTTCTATCGTTTCAACATGACAACTAAACGTCAAGAATTCACTTTTCAAAAAACATTGAACTGAACCGATAATTATCTCGTTGCTCAATTGCTCAAAATGTCTTTCCGTGCGACAGAGACAGTCACCTGAAACACGGAAGTTAAGAATACGTATACCTTTTGATATCTGACTCCTACTAAGTCTTGGTGTTAAATAAAATGGCAATATATATCCAGCGCCTTTTAAGCCCTCTGCTGGCGGAATGAGTACAACTAGGCTGAGCTACCGTCACTCTGCTCGTCATGCATAGACGACCCCAAGAGCGAGCAAACTGAAGCGCCTTCCGACCCAGCCTTGTTCCTTTCACGTATATCCAGCTCTCCAGTCGATTCCAGCCACAGCGAGAGGATGGGTTCTGAGGATACCAACTTCCGGTCGTCCATCTTGTCTTCCGGTGGCTCCAATTGGGGCTCACTGCCAAACGGTGGCGTCACCGCGTACGCGTAGTTGGCCCCCGTGTTCGCTGCGAGAATATCCGCCAAATTCGTGAAACCGGTTTCCGTTCCAATGGCCGGAGTTTCGCCAGAGGGCGCCCGAGCGAACAGTCTCTGCGTTCTGCCCGTTCGTTGCCACTCCTCGAAGAGCGCCTTTCCGTGTTTGTAGCCGACCTCTGCTATCTCCTCGAACTTGGCGAACTGCAGCGACTGGTACTTGCTGATCGGCGGCCGAACGTAGTCGTAGAAGTTGCTCGTCTTGATCGCCTCCAGCAGGCGCTCGCAGGACACGTAGGCAAGCCGCGACTGGACCTCGATGATGCCCGGCACCCGGGCCTTCTTCACCCATGGACACAGTTGGGTCCAGAGGAACCACCAACCGCTCAGCTCGTCTCCGTAGTTCGTGAAGTCCGTGTCGCTCTCGCTGCTGACGTCGACGGCGATGATGGTCTGCGCTCCCATGCTCTTCATAACATCGGCCGGAAGGTTGTTAACGTAGGCGCCGTCGACGAGCAGGTGTCCGTCCACCGGGTCGCACATCGGGGGCAGGTAACCGGCGAGGGACATGCTCGAGCGGACGTAGCGCCAGAGACAACCCTGCGTGTGGACCCGCATCTTGGACGACGTCACATCCGTCGTGACGCAGAAGTACGGAAGCCAGAGGTCCTCGATGTTGCAGTCACGAAGGACGGACTCGATCTTCTGATTGAACCGGTTTCCGGACAGGAGAGACGTCACCGGGTAGGTGAAGTCCATCATGAGCGACCAGATGCTGCTCATACTAAGAGACCACTCCTTCGCCAGTCGCCGGAAGTCCACGAAGTTCGTCTCCTGCGACCACAACGCCCCCATGAACGCCCCGATGCTCGTCCCGCCGACCATGTCGACGGGAATGTCAGCTTCGACCATCGCCCGTAAGATTCCGACGTGAGCACAGCCTCTGGCCGCTCCCCCACCAAGCACAACCCCCACTGCCGTTCCCGTCAGAATACGTGCCAGCCGCGAGAAGTCCGATGTACGCGCCACCCGTTTGACTTTCGACCTTCGACCTTTTAGAGACAGGACGTCACCGGGGCAGCGTACGTGATAGTGTGCCGTGATCCAGTCCCTTCTGCTGAGCCAATCGAGCGTTTCGCGAGGTCCCGAACTATCCTCACGGTGGAGCAACACGAGTTCCTTCTGTGCCCGACTGGACAACATCTCCAGCTGATGCTCGAGCTCCCCTACCGACCGGTCATGCTCAGCCACGGCAACAACGAGGACACAGTCGGCCTGGCGGACGCACCGATGGGTCCAGGGCGTCAGATGGAAGTCGCATTGGTAGAGGACCATCCGGTGGACGTCCTCCTGCTGGCTCAACCAGCTCGACAGGCGGTAGGCGTTGATGCAGTCGAAGGCGGAGGTGCCGAGGCGGGCCTGGACGCTGTCGTGACTTAGGCAGAGGGTCGGTCCGATAAGGTCGAGGGCGCGGTGAAGCTCCTTGGTGAAATTGACGAGGGGGACACGATCCGACACCGGAAGGACTGCCACTGTTGAGAATTTGGCGACCAGAGGACGCGGCTCCGGAATCGGGTGCTTTGAAAGCATCGTGAAGAGATTCGGTTGCTTCGTGAGATGTCCGAGAATCCGCTGGCCCAAAAGGTGGATCAGTCGGGTGACGATTTGCGGGTGACTGCGCTTTATAAGGTGCAGTAAACCGTCTGGGATCTGGGCAAGCTCCGTATCGCGAACGGCCATCATCGTCGCGGGCCTAAGGGTTTGCGTTAGGACTTCAACGAGGCCGACAAGCTCTCCCCGCCCGTGCTCTCCAGCCAGCTCCTTCCTACCCGACACCAGGTGGCAGATGGCACGCAGGCGTCCGTTGAGCACTATGTACACGCAATCCGACTTCTCCCGCTGTCGGTAGAGCGCACGTCCCGCTTCGATAAAGATCCAGTCGAGCGCAAAGTCGATCTGACGCACGAACGGAGACATTCGACTCAGAACGATCTGTCCCATGTTCAACACGATCTGAGGTTTCTGCTTAAGCAACGCGTAGAAGGCCTTCTTGTCCAACCCAAGAACGACCGTTGGATCGGACTCCGTTTCAACGGTGAATAGGGAAGGTTCCCCTGTGAGGATCGCCAGAGATCCCACCAACTCACCCGGCTGGACAGTGTACAGAGTGCGTTGTTCAGTCGCGTTACCCAGCAGTTGTTGCTTGACCTTGATGCAACCGGAAACGATCAAGTATAGAGTGTCCTCGTGATCGCCCTCCTTAACAAGCGTCGAACCCGCGGCGAAGCTCATGACTCGAAACTGGTCGTTCAGAAGACTCTCGTCTGCAATTCCCAAGAGGTCAGCAAGGGCTCGAACCCCCGATCGCAACATCTTCTCACTAAGTAGGTTACTCGCGGCAGATGTCGCCTCCTGAATCGACTCCAGACTCTCCGTCCGTGCGCAGCTCTTCGAGGAATTCGTCCTCGAGCGCAGTTTATCTGCTGACGCACCGAAGTTCGAAACCTTCTCTCGCGAGTCGGAGTGATGGCGTGGAGAAATGTTGGGACTATCGTGGGCAAAGGAAACGGCGCTCTTGAAACGAGTCTCAGGGTTCGACCTCTGACGACTGGGACAAATGTGGGTTTTCATGCCAGGTCGAATAATGTCCTCGTCCTCTGCCCCTACAGGGGTTCCCCTCGGATGAACACTGGGCCCTTCGTCGTCGTGGCTTCCCTGTGATGATTTCTTATAGGTCCAGGCCACCGAAGCGCAGCTAGGGTCGATCCTGGCGACATGCTTCGTCGATTGGTTGAACAGTTCCTGGCTCAGACCGAGGTAGTTATGCAGCGCAAGAAACGTCACGCGCTGTAGACGCATGGCTATGATCTGGACGACACGCACCAGTGACTCCGGATATCGGTCGAGAACCATCCGGAGATTCTTCATCGGGAGTCGCAGCACCGTGGAGTCCACTTCACTGATTGCATATACCGTCTTGTACTTGGCCTGGCACCCGGTCAGCACATCCAGGATGCTTAGCAGGCTGTGGATGCTCTCGCCCTGAACCACCTCTTTCACGCACGACTGCGTGCCGTCCAGTTCGCCGATGTAGAGCTTCACCTTTCCCGTTTGGACGACGTAGATGCTGTCGTCGTCGTCACCGATGCGGAAAAGGAACGCGTTTGCCGGGACTGAACAGGACTCGACAAAGCGGCAGAGTTCCAGAAAGATGGGCTCCTCAAAGTGTCCAAGAACGCGAACGTTGCGTAGCATGTACATCAACTCCGCCGGAAGAGTCTGGTCAGTCGACTCGAGACCAGGCAGCTCGACCTCGAGCAGCGTCTGAGAAGGCTCGCGTAACCGCGTCGGCACTTGCTCTTTACGCAGCTTCAAGAACCGTTTGGCGATGGTCGATGCCATTCGCTGACGACGTCCCTCGCTCACCTTACGGATCAATCGCCGGCCGTAGAAAATCAACTTCTCGCGTTTCCTGAAGGACAATCGCCGGTCAGGAGAGCGTTCGAGAACATTCCTTTCCTCCCCACGGGCTCTGCGACGATAGGCCACAAACAGGTAGGCGCCGAAAAGGATGAGGGTAATTACCCCTAGGGTCAGTCGAAGAAAGTCTACTTCCATTCGCGGCGCTCAGCCGTAACGCTTCCGTCTCACTTGACTGGCAAAGATGTTTAGTGATACACGAACGGCTGCAGAAATACGCAGAAAAGGTCGTCTCTGCCGCAAATCGATGATTATTACACTCGAGATATGCGATGGAATAGTACTTACAACATATTACAGAAGCACTCCGTGCAGAGTTTGGCGATTCACAGATGCGATTCCAACGATACTTCCGTTGGCTAACCTTTCCACGCTACTCCTACTCACGATCAATTTACAAATTCACTCCAGCGACTTCACTCCAGAGATTTGCTGCGCTGATCTCTCCAGATACTCAGCGATAGATCCACCAAAGCGTCATCCACAATTCAATTTCACTTCACATAATACTGACGATGGCCATGTCAACAATTCGACGTCACAGTCTACGAAGAAAAGAAAATATTACGTCATCAAGCATAAAATTCTGATTCACGAACTTAAGGCTATTAGGCATGGAATAATTAAACAGAATCAATTTGGATGAAAAGCGTTTGGAAAGAGGTGGTTACAACAGCGGTATGTCAGAAACTCGATTTACGATGTGCCTCCAGCTTGACGAAATTTGCAAAGGTCTAGCGTAGGTGATGATAAGATTGGGCGTAAAAGTTATAAGTTATAGCACATTTGCCAAATGTAAAATACAGATAGAGGCCTAGATAATGCAGGGTCGGTGTAAGTTACGGTAACCGTAACAGTAATGAGAAAATTATACATAAGCCTAATTACCTCCACTTCAATTGTACGCCATCAGTGAGCCAAGCAATAGCTTATGGGCTACGTTGCTAAGATTAATGTAACTAAGAAACAAAACGATTGTGGTAGGAAAGCAATACACATAGAACTAGATGAGTGACTGAGTTACAGTGGTAACACCCCCCCCGCACCCCTCCAACACTTGAAACCCAAGAAACGGATTCCCGTTCACAGATAATAATTATTATAAATCATGATACTCTGGAACAAGTGACGTCGTGTATGTGGATCGGAAATTATTACAGGAGGCAGCTCTCGCGGCACACACAATGAACTTACACATCCGCACATACACACGCATATATTTACGTAGGCCTACGTATAAAATTATATATATATATATACATATATATGAATGCATAAATAGTAAACACAAGCGTAAGTGTGCATGCCTACAAGCGTTACGGGCTGACCGCTCTAACCGATCGACCATATATACATGCATGCATACATACACACCTACTTACATATGATTGCATGCATGCATGCATGCATGTATGCGTATAGGCCGACGTATTGTATGACTTTGTGTACGCTCTTTCTCAGTTGTTGACCCTACCAGAGTCCAGACAGATTTGTATCACCGTGGTTGGCTAGGAGTGTCCAAGAGTGTACTTCTTGAGGTGACGCTATATAAATGTTAACAAGAACGAACGAACGAACAAACGAATGAATTAATGAATACAAGTATGATACACATCTGTACAAACGTAAATACGCACGTGTACATGCCTATGAGTGAATGAACACATACAGCATATGCCTGCATATATATATATATATTTATATATATATATATGACATACATATACATATATATATGTATATATATATATGCATATATATATATATATGCACGAATGAATGCATTCAGCTCTTCCCTCACAACTGTTCAGTGCCTCATTTCAAACACGCTGCATAATTTTCAGTATTTGTAATTCTTCGGCGTCTCGTACTCTGCCAGACCTTCCATTTTAAATGCGTATTTCGGTTCCGTCGGCGCCTCATAGTTTTCGAGACGGCATGCAGCTGTGATAACGACCATCAAGCACCAGAGCGTCGCTTAATCGGTTCCGTTTATGAAGGGTCAACGCAGTCAATAATTCGCTGTAAGTACACGAGCACTTGCTTCAACGAATATATTAGATATCCAGTACAGCGTATTTCACGCGATTTTAATTCCTTAAAATGGGCGATTATATTATATCGGCCTGCTCCCATTTCGAAATTTAGACTGAAAAATTAATAGACTTACCGTCGTCGATATTAGATCCGGATGTGTCAGGCTTCGCCGGTATATCCCACGTGCAGTTGAGGCATAATAGCTGAGTCACCTGACCATCAAAATATTGGGTTACACGGTGAATGTACGGATGTTAGCTGACCCAAGCGTCTGCGGCCATCTATTGATCGATAGCAGAACGATTGCTACCCATCGCGAGGCGCTGTTGAAGGGGCGAGAGAACAGGGTTGTCATTGTGGCTGTGTTGACGAATGGCAGCGAATGTAAATGTACATTTCCGACACCTGGCGATTATCGACTGCATTAGTGAACAAATCGACCTGGCGCCATCTAGGAAATACATGGTTACGTTCTGTGTGTACGGTTGGAATTGTTAGTCTTCACGTTTTCTAAATGTGACAGCTTGATTAAGTAGTGGCATACTTCAACCCCAAAGACCAATATATCATTGCATCAAGGACATATTGGCCTATTGAGTGAAAGCCTGAAACAATGTACCAAATGAAATACGTGTCTTGACTAGGGTTGCCAACCGTCCCGGAGTGGCCGGGACAGTCCCGGAATCGAACCAAATCGTCCCGTGACCCGAGCAATGCATATTTTGACCCGGAATCAAGGAATAGGCAGGCTAAGTAACTGTATACAAAGATTACGTAATTATTCAAATTCAAGCAACAATAGTAATACTGTGATGCAAGATCTTAATTCTCAATGTTTATGATCATCGCCGTTTCCGGAACAAGGAGCATAGGCCTACTTATTGGAAAGCAAAGTTCAGCGTAAGCGCGAAGGGCCCATCAGCGTTTGTGAGCCATATTTGACGCCCTTCTTAGCCGCCGCCGGGGCTGACAGATGCTCCATCTTTCACAGCTGATGACTTTTAGCCTCCTTCGCCGCTAAGATCGCCGGCATTCGAGAGGACACCGCTGACCACCTTACCGGTTTTCCTCCCTACTGACTGCGGACTGTCTACCATTCTCAGCTCTCCACCAATTTCACCAAAATCCTGTGAACCTGACTCTCTCTCCTGACGTTTCTGCCCCAGGAGTTTGTCGACATTCTAGGCCTACTATCGTTTCTCACCCTTCTCTGCAACCGAACAATCTAGGACGGAGTTCTATCGCCGTCGCAGAAACACTCAATTCTGGTTCCTATCCTCAAGCGCAGTGAACTTGATTCATCTGATACCGTCAATTTTTGACCGATTGCAGATGTTACATCCATGTCGAAAATTGTCGAAACAATTAAACTTATTGTTGCTTACAAGCTCACTGTTTATTTAGAGTTAAACAAGTTGCTGCCGGAATGCCAATCTGGCTTTTGGAAAGGTCACTCCACGGAGACGCTGTTACTATATCTCCTTTCCATGATCAATAAAAACGATTGGCCTACGATTTTTTTAATGTGCAAGGTCTTCAATTGTCCTATTGCATGCGTGAAAGACAGACAACAATTTATTATTAAGAGTTGAAGTTTTGCTGAGTTCGTAGGATGAATCGGATATTTGTCGTAGTACTGGAGGTTGATCAGCACCGCTCGTGAATAAGCTGGTGCCCTACACTTATTTCAAGTGGCGCTTTAGAAGTTTGGAGATTACGATTGTTTGTAATAGGCTAGCAATGATGATCAGTATCGCTCCAGAGGCGTTGCTAGGATATATTGATTGCTCTCGGGGACAAACTATCAAATTGGCGCCCCTCATGCGCTCACTCTTTTATTTATTTCACTTTTTCCAAATTCCGATAATGGTAGTTTAGGTTTAATTAAATAAAATATTAAAATAAGAACGTCATCTGAATTTACATGCGATTGTAAACAGTGCGCTAAAAAGTTTAAAATTATATAACGCGGTGCCCCTTAATTAGGGCTCAATGAGGCGTCAATATTATGCCTGATTAGAATAATTTTTGATTAATTTCAAAATGACACAGTTTGAACAAATGCTGACAAGTTATTACAGGAATCGAGTTTAGCTGTCGGCAGCAATGCAACTTGCAAGGCGCCCACTACGTTATAATATTTATAATTTAAACAACTCTGCCAATGAGTATATAACGGGATATGTTTAACGCACCAAAATAAAACCTTATAACTTGATTTCAGATAAATTAGTTAACAGATTGCATAAAAACAAAGAGTAGAATAATTGATGTTAACCCAAATGTTGGCCTCCCTTCCTTTGGCGCCAGGGAACAACTGCTCTACTGCACCCGCCTAGCCATGCATCTGCGACGTCCTCCTCCTTTCTCCTGTCCTTGGACGGGCACTCATGTCAACATGAAGAACTTCTATGTTTCAGCTTGACTAATTCTTTACCCGACTCATTGAATAAAATGCCTTATGTATCACAACTAGCAGCCAAAAGATCAGATCAGCGGACTACTGAACAGGGGTCAACTGAAGGTCTCCCTCTGAGTACTTTATATCATGACAAAACACCTAACAGTTAGCACATTCTTCAACAAATGCTTTGTGACTGGTATCGCATCCTTGTCTTGGAGCATTGCTGAGAAAACATTTTTGCATGTAGTTTTGATTATTTGGGTGTCCCTTGTTAACGGGGCCTTCCTGGCCCCTGTTGGTGTCTCCCTTTGTATTCTAATACCAGCTACTTGTTATCTAATAATGTTCTATCTGAAGGATGCAATATAAGTGTATGTTATGTTAAGTTAATTCATCAACAACAAATTTCTAATTCGTGTTTAGTTTTGGATGATGCAGCATAAAAAGTAGACCGGAATTTATTAAAATATTATATTATTTTTCCAATAAATTCAAAGATAACACAAAGCGTAACATCAAAAATATAACATCAGAGTCAAAATGGTATACACACACACACATGCAACTATTCTAAATATTCATACTGATAAGGGAATTGTTACACATCAACAATTTAGTTTTAAGAACTTTTAACATTAATAAAAAAGTGTCAATAATTTTTACTAATAAATAGTAATAATCACTGGCAATATTAGTTACAATCATATTAGAAAAATAATAGTTTAGAACATAATTAACAAAGTTAAATTAATTTATATAGAAGAAAATACAACAGATTTCAACTTGCTCTGGAACACAAATTCAAGCATTTGACCTAAACTCTAAAACTGGGTTACACCGGCCACAGCGTAAGCCAGTTACGCTTAGTAGTTCCAATAGTAAACAGCGGATTGACGATACAAGATAAAACTGATATTGTGATCAAACATAACATTTAAAACTCATGTCTACGCAGAGCAAACCATGGGGATCAAGCACAATAAAAGCATTGCAGGAAAATCCTCTGTTTCGCATTTCTTACAAACAAGACGTCAACAAATGAACACATAAGATATTAGAAAACTGTCATTTGGATTGTATCGTATCAATGGCAAGTAATCACTTATACAGCATAACTGCGTCTGTTTGTGTACTATGAAAAATTCCTATACATACGACTTATCGTACGAGACTGCAGGATTATGACACCAATTCTGAGAACAATGATGTCACAACAGGAACTTTGTTTTAAATAGTGATCTCAGGGCATCATACCATAACTCAATGATGTACACATATATATAAAAGGCATATACAAGTGTGTGCATCACAGGTAAACGCCTATGTACATATATAATATTATCACCTGCTTCATTACATCAAATCTTAAAACAATGCTGATTTCATTCTGCTTGATGTCAGTACAGCACCAACTGTAACAGTTTTTCACATGACTTCCATCAGGGTTTGGGCTTAGCGTACACTGCACATATATATATATGCGCTATCTGTGTAAAGCTACAGCTTTATCCAAGTCTAACAGTATAAATCTCTAAATATAAAATGTTTATAGCTAGAGTGATTTGTTTAATAGCTATACAGATACAATTAATTAATTAGTCCTAATGATTGAGCTGGTCTCAGCGCAGCAGGGCTTCTTCGATGTTGGTGGCATTGCTGAGGTCCTCACTGAAATTAAAACACAATTGTTTTAATTAGGCAGTCAGCTTCTGGCAATTATAATTACCTTATGCAAAGGCATCATCGCTGATTTCATAATTATTACCATCAGTTATGCAGGTCATGATTTAAATTCCCCAAAATCAATATTAATATTATATATATATCTCCTTCAGGCTTGAATTCATCCCTCACAATGGAAGGCTCAGCCACATTTGTCGATATTAGTATTAGATATTCGTTTACTTACAGTTTATACTTGAAGCGAGACAATAGGCAAGAACAATTGATCTTTTCAAAACTCAGTTATAGAATAAACTTGAAAATAAATCTTACAAAGAAACTGAAACAGACAAAAAAGTTGTAGAAAATTTAGAACGTGCAGAAAAGTTTATAATAATATTAGAAACTGTAATTCATTGACCAAAGATGCTATGATAAGAGATAACTTGTCAAAAAAGACATTATATTGTGAACTAGATCTATTAGTAGAGCAACGGGTAAAAAAGTGTCAACATGGATAGAGTTTGATCACAGATAATAGACTAAAATATAGACTAAAATATAGACTAAAATATAAATAGCACAGAACAAAGACAGACACGTTACATACTCTGCTTTATAAACTTTGTTGTGACTTCCGTAAGCATTGTAGGAGGAATACGTTTCCAGTTCGAGCATTTGAGGCGGAAATTTCTTCAGAAAGTAGGCCCAGCATTCCACTTTCCCCAAACGTTCAGACCCCTTGTAGCTGGTGACGCTGTTTGATAGTAAGTTAACTGTGACCTTGTCCCTGACATACATATCCGGATGACCTTCGAACTCATCAAGCCATTCAAGCAGCTGATCGTCAATGTCGTAAATTTCACCTTGGATTTTCTGAAATATAGTAGCAATGGAATATTTTTACTATATTGTATTTGAGATTGCCCCGTTTCAAAGTGCACATTGTATTGTATTTACATATTTCTATAGCGCCTCGCCCAACACAATGAAAAGTCTGAACTATATGGATAGAAACAGAAGCATGACCATAGGATAGAACACTGATAATTAAATACTGTGATCAAAATGGCTCATGCACAAATAGTCTAGTCATGCAGAATTGAGAATGTTCCCAAAATTTCAAATATCAATGAACACAATCACTCTTGAAATCCAATTTCCTTTATGATGGATTTTATTTCAACACCTTTCTCAGAAATAATCTCTATTCTTTTCAGTGTTAGAGTCTGGTTGAGTGAAAGTAGAGCGACACAAATGATCCTAACCGGACACACAGTGTCGTTAAACTGAAACTACTAATGTAAAACGTTAAATTACAATAACTACTTTACTAGGCTCCAATCATATGCCTCATTGTAACACAATCAGCCAGGGTTCCCTTACAGGTCCCCTATTGATGCAACTCATCTACACACTTCGCTCACCTGCCCTTTCTCAGGAGCGTGGAGTAGGAAAGGAATGTTCCATCGAGTAGATATCACAAGTGGAAATGCGCTTTCTGTCACGGCAGAACCAACGAGCCGTGAATAGCCATGCTTGTTATTCTCTAAATGGAAATAGTTTGGCTGCCCTCGCTTCAGCGTTCCATAAATGAATAGTCGGTGGGATAAACTGGATCCATTTTCCATCTGCACATAAAAGCAAAACAAACGCTTGTGCATCAATGTAATGTATCTAAAAATTGTTCATAGCATATTTAAAGAAACTTCTCAAAGGGTGATAATATCATTCTTCTCCTCCCTCAAAACATTTCTTTCTAATCTCGGAGTTCCCACCACTGCTTAGACTGGCGCAATATAATTAAATACTAATAAAAAAAAACTGAATGTTACAAATGCGCATTGTAATTCATTGTAACAGCATCAAATGGGAACGAATTGACACCGTTCTAGTTTCTACACTTCTAATTGAAGCGACCAATGACCATCGATTGATGAAATGCTCATTTCGATTGTTGTGCTAGATAAGTCCTAGCAGGTGTTTATTTAGTCTATGTTCACTGTTTATATCATTCACGTACAGCTTCGGTTACGAGGTTAAAGAGGCTAAAGCAATATTCGGGGAGTAAACCCATAAATAACCAAAAGTCACGTGATCGGGAGTAACTACGCGACAGCTGCAAATAAAGCTGAAGGGTTACAAAAGTTGCAGGTTGAAGTTAATTACCATTTTTCGACAAAACATTCCGAGCGGGGTTCAATCTGATTTTACTCCGATTTTATTTTACAAAAACTCAGCTATTCAAGATAGATATGTTCGTTGACATCACCACTTTCCACGCCAATGACGCCATGCACAGGCCATTTTGCACAGGGCCTATTCACGCCGTACAATTTGGCTTTCTAAAATGCCCATAGTGTCTTTGAAATGTTAAAATCCAAGACGAGCACACTGTAAAGTTCCTTTATAAATTGTTCGTTTCGCTTTTAACTTAAGAATTTCTCAATTAATATTCCGGCAATTGGTAAAACCTGTTCGCACACATTAACCGAGGTCAAAGTTCGGTGATTATTTTCTAAAGGTGGTTGCGATGAAGGTAGGAGTAAATATGATCAGGTGACAGATTCCACATTCAGTGACGTAGTTAATACTAATGCTGTACAAATGACGGAAGCTGTCGAAGGAGGTATCTAATGCGCTGGCAAACTCGTTTGCTTTGAAGAACCGCCAACCCAATATTTTGATTTTCGCTCATAATTTAGATTCCTTGGAAGCCCTCGGCATTGCTATTTCACGAATCATTCTTTTGTAACTTTTCGATCATGACCGCGCAAGCGCGTCCACTCCTAGGGACTTCCCCCAACGTTTCCGGTATTTTCGAATCGACTTCAGATTTGGGGATTGCGCACAGCAATCTCGCCATTTCCTAAACTTATAAAATGCACTACAATTTTTACATGTTTAATTTCACTGTGTATCCTTTATTTGAAGCCATGCAAACATAGCGTAAAGAGTCATTGGCGGACTGGAAAAAGTATGATAGGCCTATCATCCAAGGGTGAAATAGTAATCGTAGTCTCCAAATTTCTAAAGCGCCACTTGAAAGCCAAGCGCAGGGCACCTGTTTATTCACGAGCGCTGATAGCCTCGTTGAGTGAGAGAGTTGGGGATGTAGACGTAGCGAGTTCCAAATTGAGGAACACACATGCAGTGAATGGCCGCCGGCCGAAACCAAATAAGTGTGTATAGGCCTACTAGAAACAAGATAATTTCTAGCATAATTGTGCTGATCGATTAGAGAATAAGCCTTTAGCTGCGAAGTGTGACCTTGAAGGACAATTATTTGCGAATTTCAGTAATCTTATAATGCTTGATGAAACCAAGCATGACTTGGAGGAGAAAGTGGAGAGAAAAGCGGAGAAGGAGTGATCGAAGTCGTCTGATAGGCTGCTTGAAGACGTCTCAGCCTCTCAAACTAGACCTATAGAGAGATTATACACGTGTTGAGCTAACGATTGAATGCTATCAAGGGCAACAACACAGAAGTCACGGACGCCAATCGAGAATGTGATTGTATCAACAATATTTTATCGAAGCCTCTCGATGTTCCATCATGCTCGTATCTTATTTCACACTGGATTTCAATAGTAGGCCTATTCATCGCTAATAAGGCACACACGAAGACAGAAAACCTTTGGCGGGACATTGACATGTATCCATAACAGCTGAGAAATAATATCTATAACTGTCTGTTTCTGCTCTGTGAAGACCGCTGTTTACAAAACATACACCACGCACACCTACTCACACACACACACACACACACACACACACACACACACACACACACACACCTAAACACAAATACACAAATACACAGATAGCCTAACAGATAGGCTTATTATGCTTAAAAATTTAATCGACAGGAAACACGAAGCCCATTTGGAACGTTCAACATCTTGCACCTCTTGTGTGGGATCGCAATCGATTCTGACGCAGGACGTAGGCAATACGTCTGTGCGTGGGTTGTGTGGCTCTGTTGGAATCAATGCCTGACGCAATATTATTGGCCTTAAGCTCCCAGACGACGTCATCGGTGACGACCCAGAAATAGAGCTACAGCAGACGACACGCGTCACTTAATAGTCAAATAAGCGTCAATTAGTGGTCAAATAGATGCACGCAAACCCACTCAAGTCTTGCATCAGAATCCATATCGACCAAGCGACACGCGCCATTTTGTATTGACTTATGGGCGATAATATAGGTCATAAATGACGTGCGTGTCGCTGACGGCCAAAGCCCACTAGACTATGGTCTAAATAAAGGGATAATTGGTATATATATATATATGTATATATATATACTAATGAAAAAGCGTAGGAGAGACTGAGGTTTTTAACGTACGCAAAGTCGCCTTTCAAAATTACGACCTAGACTCTTTTCTGAACTAAAATAACATTGATGCAAAGCATCTCATAGCCTACTCTCTTCCTAGGTCTCATAGCCTATTCTGTTCTTCGGTCTCATAGCCTACTCTCTTCTTCGGTCTCATAGCCTACTCTCTTATTCGGTCTCATAACCTACTCTGTTCTTCGGTCTCATAGCCTACTCTGTTCTTCGGTCTCATAGCCTACTCTGTTCTTCGGTCTCATAGCCTACTCTGTTCTTCGGTCTCATAGCCTACTCTCTTCTTCGATCTCCCTGTTACAGTGTTTATAGCCGTGCACGCTGCAGAGCGCATGCAGACTCTAGCAAAAAAAACTTATAACCAACAATTTTGACATTTTATTTTTTTTAGATTTTCTTTTTCGCTATATATATAAGTTGTTAGATACGATATAATTTGATACGGTCGCGGCCCAAGGCTTCAAACGAAGAGAAATAAAACAAAACATTTATTTGGAGATGTCCAATTCCCATCTATCAGGATGTTTAGTAAGTTGCAGAGTTATATGGTCTCGAGACAGTGTCTCGATCGGTCTCAGGATAGTTTCTTAGTGTCTCGGTCTCGGAAGCCTGCTGTCTCGGTCTCGGTCTCCAGGTAGTGTCTCGAATTTTTAGAAACTGTTTTGAAGTGATAGTTTTGTTCTGTCGCGAACAAGCGGTCTCGATAAGTTCCGCGTTAACTGTCTTAAAATCTTGCGCTAGAAATTGAAACCGAAATTTACGAGAAACGGTAATTCTGGTTATCGCGCGAGTCACATGATACTGAAATCAATTCAATTGTCTTAAAGTGGAAAAATGTGTTAGAGAAAACTTGAAATTGTGAAGTTTGCGTTTACGCAATTTGAAATTATTGACAAACAATAGCTATGGCTTGTCATTTGTCATTGAACCACCATAACCGAAACGATCGGAACAACTTCGAGTTTCTCAGGGTCAGTAAGAATATGCGCAAATTTATTATTTCGTTTGGCATTTGGATCGAATTTGCTTGTTTAAAATCGTCTAGGCGTGTTTAAAGAGGCTTTTTTAAAAATAATAATCAGAAGATAGGCCGATGAAGAGATATCCAAAAAGATAAAACGCGGCAATATAAAAACTGCTCTCGGGAATAGGTACTATATAAATTATAAGTTTAAAATTGAAATACAGTGAACCTTAAATGAACCTTATTCCCGAAAGCTGATACATTAGTATCTTACAGCCTTTTATATAGGATCACTTGGCTTTTACTGTCTCGTACTGTCTCCTACTGTCTTGAACCTGGTGTCTCGGTCTCAGTCTTAATATGGTACCTCACTGTCTGGGTCTCGGTCTCGGCACCTCACTGTCTGGGTCTTGTCTTGGTCTTGAAGTTTAAAGTCCTGCATACAACACTGGTAAGTTGAAGGTCCAATGTGGAAGAGCATTGAGGAATTGGGAAGGATAGAAGAGAAAGAGCCAACTGAACTATAAATAGAGATTAACCATTAGATAAGATACGCATAACAATAATAACACCACAGATAGAACCTAACTATCTCCTCCTCACATCCGCTATACACGGCGACGGTACATTGAAACGAGCGCAATATTTTTTCGGCAATAATGCCGACACGTATTGCATCTATTTAACAGGATCTGAAAATCGCAAAAATTCTAGTCGATCCATCAAAATCTGTCAAAACTATCATATACATGTACAATCCACCTACATGTATATATAAAACTACATCATAAATTATAAGCAAATAGTTGTCAATGAACTGCAAAGCACCAATCCACAATATATTTGATAATAATCGTTGTTTTCGTTGGAAAATACACTTTATACTCGTAGCTATTCCGTACATTGTTTCTTTTCATTAGGTTTAGCCTTATAATAGGTTTACACGTACAAAACCATTTCAGTTGGCATGAATATAGATTACCGTAAATTTAGGAGTTAATTGCTTCGCAATTGAAGAAGTTCAACAAAATGCTCCAGGAACATGACAGCAAATATTACACTCGTATCAATGCGATGTCGTGCAAATTGCATTGTGCATATATTAGGACATTGTTAGCAATGCCATTAGTAATTAGTATACCTCATTATCATTGCAATTTACTAATTCAGAAGATTTATAAACTCAATTAGGCCTATGCAAGAAATTGTTCCTATTAGATGAAAACGGTTTTAGTTTAGATATCCTTTTAGCTTAGCGGCAAATTGCTCTCGTAACTGAAAAGTGTACGACAATAATTCCTGGATTAATGTAGCTTCTGAAGTTGCCAGGTTTTTCAGCTGATATTATACGTTCTTGTACGTTTTAGACAAATAGGCTAAGAACGCTCTCCATCCACGTTGAACATTAAGGCTATTTACCAGTGGATTATATGCCTGTACGTACCTCCCGCAATTGACGCAGCTCTGATTCGAACCCCATTACGCCGATAGTCTTCGTCTGTTGTGCTTCTGGCGATCGAACCTCGTTCCGTAGATGACAAATGTCGAATTAATGTTATCAGTCTCTTGACATCGGTTTTTATTAGAATTTTCAGATCACGAAACACACAATGCGTCTTGCATCAATTACCAAATCGATGTATAACTGACGTCATTACATCGATTCAATATACACATGGACTGACGGGATATCGGTTTCATCAGCCTAAAGTGATTGATCTGATGCTATCTATGTACGTGAGTAAATACATGTAGGCCTACATTTGTGTGTATACATGCATGCATGTGTGTATAATTTGTATATATGTAGGTGAGTGCAAAATGGTGTGTAGGCGGCAGTGTAGGTAGAGTGTGTACTGTAGACAGTCGTGATAGGGGAACAACCATAGAGATCAATGAGACAGACTGACAAAAACGCAGATAAACAGACAGGCAGAATTATAAGGGCAGTGAGTACATTGTAGTAAATGGAAGATTGGACTGACTTACTTGACGGAGTAAAAGAGAAAGTCTCCACGTCTACGCACTACGTGCTTCACTGAGTGAAAATCTGACCCAATATAGTCGCGATCTGTCGAGGTCGTCAAATGGATTAGTATCATTAGACCATCGACTGAGTATTCAGTATATGTATATATATATATATAAATTAATATATATATTATGTAACCATGTCTAATCTAATATAGCCAAGTATAATGTATCCATGGATAATGTAGCCAAGGAATATGTAACCAAGGATAATGTAACCATGGAAAACAGGGATAAATGTAGCCAATGATAATGTAGCCACGAGTAATGTAACAAAGCATAATGTAACCAAGGAGAATGTAGCAACCAAGGATAATGTATGGATAATTAATAATAAATAGAGCTGTAAATATTTTCGGGGTCATCGCGGAATTCGCGAATTTTAGAAGCTACCTCAAAATTTAAAGCGTTTACGCCGCGAAATTTCTCGACACATGCCTGGCCTGATCGTTCAGTCTGATGTTATGCGGGCCGATCGCCGTAGTATTAAATATGAAAATCTACCAATGTACAACCTTATCAATGTGCAACCAGAATGTTGCAAACTGTAGCTCGTTATGGCTTATGTTGGAAATGAATAACTATCAGTGAGTGACTGATTGGCGATTGGCCGATTGCTATTTACTGGTAGTGAGCGTATACAATTATAGTGACCGATTAAGTGACTGTCTCACATTTGCATACGCCGCTCAGTATTGACATGAACGATGGTTGATTATAGTCAGTTATTGACTTATTTTATTGTGTTAGAAATTTAACCGCGAAAACGCCGCGAATTGTGTATTTTTGGTGTGCGAAGGTTTCAACTGCTGACTGCGAAAAAGTATAACCCTAATAATAAGCACACGACAAGTGATGCTAACGGAGAATTAGTCATATTGAAGCATAATATAAGATGTTACACGATGAGCAGATATTAGACAAGATCTCAGTATCAAAGTCTTGCAGCTGACGAATGACTCTACTTAGAGGACGCAGAATGTTGTTGTCCTTAGAATAATCTCATCATTGCAGGTGCAGTCTCTAGCGTCTGCGAATACTGTCGGACAAAGATGAGCCTCAGGTTAGGTATCATTATGAAGGTATCATTATGTAGGTATCATTATGTAAATATCATTATGTAGGTATCATTATGTAGGTATCATTATGTAGGTATCATTATGTAGGTATGCGTGTATTGTATCCATGTATGAGCAAATTGGATGGTGTCGAATTGTCTCGCGACAAATCATCTTGCACCGGAATTAGCTGGAACCGTTTTATCCGGCACCGAATTGTCGGGCACCGAATTATTTGGCACCAAATTGTCTGTCGTCTAATTGTCTCACGTCAAATATGTCATGTATCTATCGCCGAATTGTTCTGTGGCACCTAGAACAGTCATTTAATTGAAAGTAGACATGACACGATTCGGTTAGCTCCAGACGGAGAAGTGATCTGGAGATATAAGACTTTGTATACTTAGTAAGTTACTCTAGTTCAAATTCCAGAGCTTCAACTGAGACGTGTGAAGTTCAAATCCTAGCCAAGGCAGAACTGAATTAATTTAAGACTTTCTGCTCCACATGCGTCCCAGAGGCAGTCAACTATGATGAGAAAACTGGCCGCACAATGTCAGTGGGAAGACGAGATAGCAAGGGAAAGTTTCACACCTCTCATAAGCCAAAGTAAAGAAGAATGTCTAAAGCTTAATAACCGCTATCTAAGGAGCTTATCTTCTTTTCTTCTCAATCAGAACGAATTAATTGGAGATCAAAAATAAAGAGAGTTATTTATTTTAGTCATTGATTTAGATTGAAGAAAATTACCTCAAGAGTTAATTCTCGTCTTGTGTTTATAGTCTCAGAAACGTAGTAATTTCCAGGATCTGCTTCGGAACTGCACAGAAGCAAAGGCTCCCAGACACCGACTTCGAATCGTTCTCAGCAAAGTACGACGAATGAATTCAGGAAGTGAAGGAACGTGACGGAACACGTATATGTTCGGACGATAAACGAATAATTTGTCCGCGAGCCACAGATGAATTCGCCGTATTTCAAAGTGCTATGGCTTTCTGACTTCCTGGCTTTGTGGATGAATGGATGGATGGTTAGAAGCGGCGGTCATCAGGTTATTTATAGCGATCGCTTGAAGGGTCGGGTCGCTCTAATGCACGGTAATCGATTTCCAATCAGCGAGTACCCGTCAGGCGCAAGTGTTCGCCCACCCCGACGCCCACCCTTGAGGCTGAGCTTTTAGGTCGTGATTCCGACAGCAGACGGCCGTTCCTCTGATGACCAGCACCCTCACTCCCTGCCTCCCTTCTCCGTTTATTAGGACTCAAACGACGTCGACCGACGACGTCAGATATCTCGTCGGAAATCTCGTAGAATTGCGTTGACGCGACGAGCCACCAGATAAACAACATGCACCGGGTATCGTAAGAAAATGGTTCTGTTTGGAGTTTGTATGAGGAATGGGATGTTAAAATTATCTTTGTGTTGGTGGAGTACAATGTTGCAGTACATACATGTGCGTTGAATGTACACAATACTAATGAATAACAAGTACCAAAGTTTGTGACAAAATTATCTGTTTAATCATCTATTATATGATTTTTAAAAGTTGCAGTTTTATTTGCATATGATACGAGAATATATGACACATGCAATTTCCATGGGCCCCCACATAAGCGCATACATATGGTGTTTCAAGCTGTTAAATGTTGCAATGTTATATATATATATATATTGAAATTTACCATATATATATATATATATATATATATATATTTAAATATATTAAATAATATTGTCTAGTCTTGATAATAATTAAGATGCAGAAAAATCATAGTCATTCAGTCCAAACACTTAAATGAGAACTGAATTTTGTAGATTCTGCAAAAAAATCCGGAGGGCAAATAATGAAGTTTCTTGCTGTAGTCTCCTGTTAGTCCGTCTCTGCTGCTGAGTATGTACATTCATATCATTAAATATTTCTATTGATAGACCCTTACATTTTGAACAATGGGCGCGCAATAACTTTTAATCATATGTTTAATCATAATATTATGTATATACGAATACTGACTCATCGCATCGTACGCTTTAGGTTTTGACTCCATTTCGGCAATCTATGTTCGCAACTCATGTTTTAATCGGCCACTGTCTCATTGGTCAGCTAATACTTGATGTTCGAACTACCTACCACCACCCATGCACGACTACCCACTGCCTCCCCCGTTTTGTGGGCATTCGTCAAAGTAGAGGAGCACAATCGCCTTTACCGTCTCCTAAGAAATTGACAAGTTCTACCTTCCTTTTTGTTGAAATTCCTTACTTTGAAGAACATTGTTCTCAAGCTGACCGTGTTCTTTTCCGCTCAGACCTTTTGAACCGACGAGGACCATGACACACCCTTTACGACCTTCTCCCTCCTCGTAAGATCAGCACACACAACCTGGGATCCAGGACACTTGACCTAACTTTACGTAGAGTTGGCGTCTTTGCCATTGTCAATAGCATGCTATTGTTCATAAGACTTTGTGAATAATATTTTATGTTTTATAACTCTTGTTAGCAGTTGTTGTTTTGCGTACGCTAGTAGCATAATGAAGAATATTCTTATTCATTCATTCATTTCGAAAATTTATATAGCGCCCCTTCAAGAAACCTATTCAGAGGCGCTTAACCTGTTTGTTTAGCCTGTGCAATCTATTTTCGGCCAAGTAAGTTCAATTAAAGAGTGGTTTGCTAGTGAAAACGAATTCTTATCCCATTCGGTGCCGTTTGGCCATCACATCTGGAGGCATAAGGGCCCTCTGGTGTACACGAATAACTGCGAAGCCACGCGGAGAGGATGAAGAGACGAAGGGTTGGAGGGAGAGAAAGATGAAGAGGAAGAGAGGAGAGAGAGGGAGAGAAAATGAGAGAGAGAGGGAGGTAGGGTCAGCAGATGAAGCGGTGGGGTGCACGAGGCGCTGCGTAGAGCGCTGACGACATGAATGGAGGCAGTATGACGTCACTGATTCATTCGTTCGATGGAACGGCGCGAAGGAGGGCAGACGAATCCAGACGTCAAATGAAGACTCAGACGAGAGCCAAACGAGAATTGGACGAGAGGAGTGTAGGATCAGAGCACAAGGGCGTTCAAGGACAACCCAAGTTCGCGAGCACACATACATATATACATATATATATAAATATATATATACATATATATACATATATATATATAAAGCGTTTATATCACACGATTGCGTCATACACGTGAACTCACACAGAATAATTCATCAGCATTTAGACATGACTTATTGTTTCACCAAAATCCTTCAATCGACGATTCACGAGATGGCAGACGTCAGGCAATTTTCCTCATCAGATGACTATCGAAACTGCCAGGGATTGGTCAGGGTTCGAAACCCGGTGATTCGGTTTAGAAGAGTTGTTGATTAGCGCTATACTAAGTGTGCTGATACATAAAATACTCATTGAAGAATTTTATGGAAGAGGGAACCACTGACCATACTATATTCATAGTTACTTTCGACTTCTGCAGAACCGTAAAGAATAGCTGCGGAATAATGACAGCGGTGATGAATACAATGAAAATATATCATTATTGTCATTCTTAGGTTCCATTAATGGTAGTGATAATAATAATAATAAGTTCATCGTGTGATCTGCGCTTGTGCTAAGTGGGTGGTCGCTTATTGGTCCGACTGAATCGTTATATAAATTTGTACATGTAGGCCTATGTAGCTTCAGACTTTCTCAAATGTAGATGCGGGGAATTGTTCGATACAGATAGATTCACGTTCATACAATGAGACAAATCGAAGCATTCATCATTGTCCTATGCACAGCTGTGCGTCGAGCGGAGTTTGACGGAGTCTGAGAAAGCGCTTTAGAGCAGCGACGACTGTTCTTGACTTCAGAAACTGTGTTGAAGTTCCTCGAAAATAAGCTCCGTCGACCTGTAAGTAAAACACAAAACGCGTCTATTGTTTCCATACAATGATTCAGTGGTCATTCGGTAGAACTCGCTCGTCTCGGAATCTAACGATTTTGAGAGTGAGCCTACTGCGTGTTCTCTGCATATACCGAAATTCAGCAAGTTGTTCTTTCGCGATTGCCTACTTTGCCAAGCGGTAAAAGTGAATGAATGAATGAATGTATGAATAAATGAATGAATGAATGAATGAGAGCTGAAGGATCTACGGGATCAATGTAGTGATGACAGTAACTACACTGTGTGATAACAAAGATCGTTAGAGTCGCCCTCCTCCTTTATCCAGGATTGAGACTGGCACAGGAATCAATGTTGGCAGCCGGTAGCGCTTATTTATTATTGTTCCTCTCCTTCCTTCCTACCTCGGAGTCTAGTTTCCCTTCTCATTCCTCTCTCGTTTCCTCCTTTACTTCCAGTCATCCGTCCATCCGTCCGCCGTAGGTAATGCTTTCATCTAATGTCTACTTTCCTTAATTTATTTCACAGTGCGAGAAAAAAGTGGCGAGAGTCAAGTTAGCAGACTCACGTTTTTATGAACTCCGGATGACTGGTGTTCGAACCATAAGTGGAATACGTTTCCAGCTGCAACATGGCCGGCGGAATGTTCTTCAGAAAGTAGATCCAACACGTGACATCCCCAATGCTTACACATCCTGTGGTATCGCTAGAAACTGGGTCAAGGGAGACTTCATCGCTGATGTCATTGTCGACATCTCCCGTGACGTCACTCGTAAGCAGTTCTACGGCGGTGGGTTCTCTGACGTAAAGTTCCGGATGCATTTCTAACTTGTCCAGCCACTCTAGGCATTGATCATCAACATCGTAGACTTCACCCATAATTGGCTAAAATATTTTTAAAATACTATAATTATGTTTATTTTTACTAACGTTGACAATTTATCTTAATAAACACTCACTATGCTGACCACGGCAAAAAAATTGTCATAATTACAATTGTTAATATTAAAATATTACAATAGGCCTTTAATGGCGAAGACAATCAGAATGATTTTATTGTGACAGTAATCGCAGTTGTAAACTACAAACTTCTAAAATGCCAATCGAAAGTCTAGCTCAGAGCACCAGCTTATTCACGAGTGCTGCATCAAATATGTGGGGTTTGTTCAATGGGTCGTACATGGGAGGTCAAGGTCGAATTGCAAGAAAGGTTAGAGGTGGGGGCTGATAAGATGGGTGTCGTTGAAGGAGAGAGCAGCTAGATGGAGGATTGGATGGGTCGTTGAGAGCAACGGAAACAGAAACATTTGGCATAAGGCGTATTGCCAATTGGAGTTCATTCCATGCCATTGGGCCAACAACAGAAATAGCGCAATGCTGTCTAATAGCCATTCGCGTACGGGAACTAGAATCTCACCCTTTGTGGAAAAGCGAAGAACGCGTCATCCCAGAGCAGAGCAACAGAGCTCTATAGATGCATACATACACTCATACATGCGTACATACGCTCATACATAAATACATACATACATACGTATGTACGTACGTACGTGCATGCATGCATACATACATACATATTACATACATACATACATAAATGCATACATAAATACATACATACATACATACATACATACATACATACATACATACATACATACATACATACATACATACATACGTACGTACATACATACATACATACATACATACACACATACATACATACATACATACAAGCATACATACATTTCTGCATTCACCTCAATTGCCATTAGATTTGTGGTCAGTACAGTTACCTTTCCTTTACCCTCGATATGAAGAAGGAAAGGAATATTCCATTGTGTAAAGACGACAAGAGGATATGCAGCCTTTGTTCGAGCAGGACCGAGGCATCGAGCGACTCCATTTTTGCCTTTCATCAGGTCTTCGTGGTTGGGCTGACCAGTCTTAAGGCTTCCGTAAACGAACATACGATGGGGAAGGTCAGGGAGTGACCTTTCCATGTCTCCTACAAACATTTAAGTACATACCCTGCTGTTGAAAATTTGGTCGATTATTGAACTGAAAGTATATAGCTTATATACAAAGCCTATATATATTGTAGGCCCCATATAATTAATATGCAAATTTTAATGCACGTATTTTCAACCCACTTATTATTGCGCCTTTGTTTAGGTAATGTGTTATTTTAATTTGAAAGTCGGCCTACGCATTTCTGTATGTATTTGACAGCCCTCTTGATATAGCACCGTCGGTTACATCTTCAAAGCGTTAGATCTCGGGTCTTAGTCACGGACGATTCAGTTCTTAATCTCTAGCTTTCATGTAATTGACTATCGGCGAGTGAACCTGCGTCATAGCGGAACCCGATCACTTTTAACCTATAAAGCGTCTAAATATTGCATTGGGCATTCGACGATGGTGTTCCAAAAGATTCACAACATGCGGTAAGTCCTTTGCCTAACCGCTGCAAGTGGTAAGGAAATAATGTCGCAACTAATCACGTCACATTAGTGAAAACTTAATGACTACATAACCGGAATTATTCAAAATGAATTGCATGACATCAGAGTATGCGTAATCATTACATTACCCGTAGCAACAGAAGCCGTGTTTTCGTGTGTTCCTGTTAACATCCCAAGCTCTTCTTGGTGCAACTATCAACTTGTGATCCTGTCAACTTTCCAAGAGTTAAGAAGATGCTGTTCGGGTATTGACCTAGAAGATTGCAAACGGACCTGGTCCCCTACCAGAAGCCTACATGGTAGCAAAAGTCACTGAATATTTTAATGTGGCCAAACACATACCATAACATCCTGGAACAAATTATTTCAGGTTGGTTAAATTGTAATTAGTAACTTCTATTGTGTCGGTGTTCAGTGCACAAAGCATCAATCGATGGCGCCCCAAAGCCAATCCATGATCACTTCAATATCCAGTAGATCAGTAAGTAAGACAGAGGTGCGGTCAATAGTGGATAGGACTAAACAATTTGAAAGAGGTCACTTCTAAGTTGAGAACTAAAAGACAAGTCAAGCGATTGAGCCGAGCGCACATGCGAAGGGAGAGAGAGTTCCACAAAGTAGACCCAGCAACAGAAAAGGTTCGTCACAAACAGGGAAACCTGTGTACAGAAGCAAAATGTGAATGGAATAAGAAGGACGATGATGAGCGAAATAATCCAATGGCAAATAGTCTAAACCTGTTGATTAGTCTCAATGGACAATGGGTAACTCTCACGACTAATGAGTTTACGTAAAATTAATGCAACTGCAGAATTACCGTTTTCACAAGCATAGGCCTATTAGTCCTGTTTCAGATGAAGATTAGCATTCATTTCGTTAAAATAATATACCATTTGTCCGTAATTAGTTGTCCTTTCACTAAAACTTATTTTCCGTTATCCATAAATTAAGCCTACTACTGGACAAAATACTGATTCAACTGATTTGCAGAGATTGCATCTGTGATAAAGCCACTGCTTGTACACAAAAGCCAAACACTTGTTATATCAGATATTTTTTACCTTCTGTGTGCAATAGATGTGTTTGAATGTGGCAGACATCCTCTTTGTATAACCTACTTGGGTTTATTCTAGTAGCATCCTAAACAACGCAGAACAGTGGTTCTACGGACATTTACGTATCTTAAATTTTCTGGCAGAACATTATGTTGAACAGGCAGTAGAAGACCTTTGTTAATCGAGTCGACCTATGAAACCAGAAGCCTAAACATTTTTCTCTGTCCATTGACTTTGTCTGTGTGAGCCTTTCAACCTCTAACTCTCTGTTGCTCCTCACTATTTTATCTGGCTGATAGTGGCTCTCTGTTGCTTCAAATGTCTTCGTCCTCCAAATAATTATGTAGCATCGTTTTCATTCTGCCATTGATCGATTTTCGATTCAAAGTGAAATCTTAGATATGTCGTTTGTTCAGTAATCCATCGAAGACAGTTCGCAATGGACGTTGTAGGAAAAACATAGAATAGATGAAAGAATTCTGCCACAAGACGATACAATACGACTGTAATTTGAATTTGCCATTCTAACAATTAGTTTTAAAATACACACTCGCCTCGACGGCGCAATTACAGTTATATTGCAGGGTAAGTCTGCGCGAACGACTTGCTCAAGGTTCATAAACCGTGATTTCTCGGACGATGATCGAACCCGTAGCTTCCACGTGCCAGGTCGACCCCTGTAATCAATCGGCCACATAAGGAGCATGATCACAACAGATTCGAAGTGCCACAAGGAAATTAGAAGCTGGATAGCAAGAGCGAGCGAGACATTCCTGAACCTTTGACAATATCCTGAGCCAGAAAAGAGGGTCAACGCAGAGGCTGCGATCTCGTTTGACAGGTGGAGGGGGGCACCCAATGAAGGGGGTAGGAAATGTGGGGGGAACAAACGTATAATGTGTCGACTCTCCGTAAAAGGTAAGGGGACTTGTCTCCTTGGAACCCCCGGGATCGACGCCCCTGGGTCAACTCTTTCCAGATTCCAACTTCACTCATAATTTTTCATTTTTTTATCATGAGCCACTGGAGAATGAGAATGCATCAAACTACGGCGCTGATCAATTTGTTCGATGTCCATAAATAAAGGGAAACCCGAACCTGTGCACTTCTCGTAACGGAGCGAGCATCCATACCAATCGACTACCGTGTCAAAGGTCACGACGAGGCATATCATTGGCGACATCTTGACTGAAGGTCTGATGCAACCTTTAAAAAAGTTGAACTGAAGGGAGCGCCCATTGGACCATGTTCTCATGGCCAAGACGACGCCAGCGTTAGTTATTTCTTCTACACTTTCTAAACAATTAAAGCTATATACATAGAGTTGTTAAAAGTAATGCATTCAGCATTTGAGTAGGCCTACCAGAGACGTTATCTGTGTAAGGTATAGGCCTAATGGCATATAGCGTTATGAATTTTTATTATACGTGCATGCTTTAACTTATAGGATTGACCTTTCATTTCTTACAAGAGCGTTGCTAGGCTAAGTGGTCATCGATCATTAAGAAAACGCATGTCATAAATTAGAAATACGTGGTCCCTGCGTATCTAGGTTGCCACATGTAATTGAATTATTTCTTATTTAATGTCTAGTCTAATTGTCTGAGAGAACTAGCGATGAGAATAATAATTCATTTTTTTATTGGCTCAAAGCCAATTTTTTATTGGCTTTATAGCTAATAATTGCTATAGCCTATTCCCCAATCTCGTTCGATCACATCACTAATTTGTTCCAGAGGTGACACTACAGGATAGTAAAGATGGCGGCGTCGACAAGTCATTCATAATATGTTGATCGAATGTTCTTCTGTCACCCGGAACCACAAATACCTTCGTTACCCTAACGCAGCTCTTCTCCGAACATTCATGCCAAAGTTAAATGAGCAATGCAGTATTCGATTGCGGTCTGTGCAAGAAGCTCAGAGATAAAGCCGTCTTGACAACAGCAAATGAAACACAATTTCTGTAACTGAACACAATCCAACAAAATCGCATGGATGACCACTTCAATGGTCCTTGACCTCGAACTCCAACCTGACCGTAAACCCTATCTATGCCTGCCTTCCTATTTATTTTTGACTGGCATCTAAACAGGAAATTGTGTTTTCTTAGAACTGATTTAAATTCAAATTTATGACAACAATTAAATAAGATAAGCTGGGATTAATTGGATCCATCGATTACTCTTCAAAATTTCACTTCAATTCATTGATTAATTTCGATTTATTTGGTATTTATTACGTAAAGCATGAAAACCCGTTAAAAGAGTCCGAATCAGTTAATTACCGCATTCTTTCTACAAAATCACTTAAATCAATCCATTTCTGTTGAAGGTGAAACGTCAGCGATGTGTTTAAAAAACGGAAAGCGAACCGTTTATTGCATGCAACCAAGACTGTTGGTTTTGTCGCAACCTTTTAACTTGTCAATGGCATTTACCACAGATTTTAAAATACAAAACGAACGACTAATTATAATTATCTGCTTAAACGTTTCACATTATCATTGCTCGCCGTGTTGATTACTACGGGAATGAGAACTGTGTAATTATCACATGATGTCCCATAAATTAATCGAAAAAGATGAAATCATTGGCATACAGTATTTAACCATTTGTCGATTAATAATTCATTATATTCCGCAGCCCAAGAATTAGCAAATCAGTTTGAGTCGTGTTTGCCGTTCTCAGTAACGCCTCAGTCTTGCTTGATGTCCTGCTGCTTGTTTGCGAGTTTTAGAGGAGGAGGGCGCCAAGTGCGGTTCTTTCGCTGGCATCGGAGGACGAGACAGAGAGCGATGAAGTCGATGAACTCACAGACGGATAGGAGACTGGCTCCGAGCAATAGACCCATCAGAGATCCGATCTCACTGATGAGCCGTGGCTCGTCGAAGGCCACCTGTTGTTGGGTCGATACGTAACTCATTTCTCTGAAGAAGATGTCCAGCTTTACGAAGTTCTCCCTGCAGATGGCGTAAGCATAACAAAAACGCAACAACAATATAAAAATTGCATCTGCTCGCACAAAATTCAGATAACTTATTTTGTGTACACCCCCACACACACACGCACGCATATATAATTATACGCCCACCACAACCCAGGCTGGGTGATGGTAGACGCCTTGATAGGGCGCTAAGTAAGTCCTGCGAATGAATGAATGATGAATGGAAGAAAGAATGAATCAACGAACGAAAGAACAAAAAGGAAAGAGTGGAATAACGAAAGAATTCATGTATGAATGAATCAATGAACGAATCAGTAAACGGATGAACGAAAGAATGAATGAATGATTGAATGAATGAATGAATGAATGAATGAATGGACAGCTAACTTACATGAAAAAGTTGTCGCTCAATTGGCTGTTTAGTACACTGGCCTTGAGATCGTCTTGCAGCGCCGAGACAGACGTCTTGAGTTGGTCAAAGCTCTGCTGGAATCGGGTCTGAGTGTCTTGGATCGCCTGACGATAGCTTCCGTAGAGAAGAGCAACGACGCCTGTGAAGGAACGCTCCCTGTCCGTCCGAATGTTGTCCAGCAGTTCCTCAAGGCCGCTAATATTCTGAATAAGTTCCCGAGAGTAGGCGGTCAGGTTCAGACGAGCCAGGTTCGTGTCGTTCATGACTGGTTGACTGAGATGGAAGGACTGACGAAAGGCCGCCTGGATGTTGCTTTCCAGGCCTAGAAGCTTCGAAATCAAGAAATTGTATCCGCGGACGTATCTGTCGTTGGCAATGCTGATTCCGCTCCTGGTGACCTCGAACTCTAGTGAGGTTAACGTCGTCTGAAGATCCGCTTTCGTTATGAGTGACTCTTGAAAGGCTTCGAGTACCTTCATCGTCGAGTTCAACCCATCTCGAACCGTTTCCAGCGCTTTTTCTCCGCTGGATCCCAGCGATTCTCGGAGGCCCTTAAGAGTCATAAAGGACCGGACGGTTGTCTCTATGTAGGCCGAGAAGATCGCGTCCTGTCTGTCATCGGGATCGCTGTATACTGGCCATCGGCAGACGGAGAACCAATCATCGCTGAGGAGAGAGTCGTTGTGGCGTGTCTTGTCGTAGAAAGACTCCAGTCTTCCAAGGATCTCCAGCTTCATTTTCCAGGTGGTGGAAGACATCGTATATGTCTTGAGATCGTCGATGAGCGCACTGAGCTCACTGGACCAACGCTTCGAGGATGATCCCATGGTATCGAGGCAACTGGCGAAGCGGACACCGTCTCGAAAGTCCCAGGTGGTGTTTCCGTATAGATACGAGGTGTAGTCTTGGTAGACCTCACCGATTGCTTCTGCCTCTGTCTTCGAGTTCTGAGCCAAAGGCAAAGTGTTACTTATTCTCTGCTTTTTGTACCAGAGATAAGTGAATAGCTTCGTGTCGCTGCACACATAGTAACTGTCTGCTGTCTGATTTTGCGTCGACGTCCCTGATTCAGCGTTCGCACAATCCTCAATCCACTTCCTCGCCTGACTGGTCCAATTGCCATCTGCGCCATCTTCTGATTCTTCGACCTCTAGAAAGCCCTCAATGCTGTTGACCACGTTGATGAAGTAGTGCACGACCGGCTGGCGAACCGCGCTCGCCTCTCTCTTCTCCTCAAGGTCACGGCTGAGAGAAGTCAGATCTCCGAGGAACTGATCGCTGTCATCTGTGATCTTGTGGCTGACCCCGAACTGTCGACGTAGAAGGGTATCGTCCTCGAGCAACCGGAAGCTGGCCTCCAAGTTCTTCTGATAGGACTGGCTAAGATTAAGGACGGAGAAGACGAGGTCTTGTTCACGTTGAACGATCACCTTGTCCACCCTCTCCGATGTCTCCCTTGCCGCCGAATATCTCTCCTGCAGTTTCTTGACTGCAACAAAA